>NQII01002272.1:247430-320698 GCA_002778355.1 Clitarchus hookeri | reverse complement strand
GAACCGTGTGAAAGATTTCTCAAGTTTTTGCCCTCAGTGGGACATAAAGCTGAAGAAATGTTTTCTGCCATTATTTCGGAACTCAAAACACTGGGCATAAATATTGAAGACTGCCGTGGACAATCATATGATAATGCCGCGAACATGTCTGGCGTGTACAATGGCTTACAGGCTCAAATTCAAAGTCAGGCACCTTTTGCTTTTTTCGTTCCCTGCTCTGCCCACTCTTTAAATTTAGTGGCAACTGTGGCTGCTGAATCTTGCACAGAAGCTTGCCGCTTCTTCATGTTGCTTCAAGAAATACGTTTTTTTTTTTGTAAGTTCGACACAGCGCTGGCAAAAATTAATGACTGATATCTGGAAAGGGAAAACGCTAAAGAGAGTAAATCTGACACGTTGGTCAGCTAGAAAGGACGCATGTAGAAGTTTGAGAGATTGTTGGCACAAAGTCCTTAAAACTTTGGAATCATTCAAGGATGATTGTACCGAAAAGCCTTTAACGCGAAACGAAGAGACGGGTATNTTTTTTTTTTTGTAAGTTCGACACAGCGCTGGCAAAAATTAATGACTGATATCTGGAAAGGGAAAACGCTAAAGAGAGTAAATCTGACACGTTGGTCAGCTAGAAAGGACGCATGTAGAAGTTTGAGAGATTGTTGGCACGAAGTCCTTAAAACTTTGGAATCATTCAAGGATGATTGTACCGAAAAGCCTTTAACGCGAAACGAAGAGACGGGTATACTTTTGAATTTAGAAAAACTGGAAACGGCGGTAATGGTTGTTGTGTGGAATGTTTTTTTGGAAAGAATAAACAAAGTGAATGTTCAAATTCAGGCTTCTACCGTAGATTTGATTACTGTTGCCGATCTTTACGAACCTCTTTGCAAGTTTTTCGTAGCTGAACGAGAACATTTTAAGTATTTCGAACAAAAGGCGATGGAATTAAGCGTGTCGAAGCAGTATACAAAATATATGGGAGAAAAACAACCGAAAAGGAAAAAAATTATGATGAAACACCCGATGAATAAATGAGAATGACTGCGAGTGATACTTTCAGGGTTAACACATCTCTCATCCTTATTGATAGACTCGTATCTGAATTAGAAAAACGGCCAGAGGCCTACAACAGGTTCAATGAAAAGTTTCCATTTCTGACCAAAACGAGTGAATTGTCATCATCAACCCTTACGGAAAAAGCCCTTTTCTTGGATGAAATGTATCCTAATGATTTAGAGACTGACTTAGTTCAAGAATGCATACATTTTCAATGCCACCTTTCTTATGAAAGAATTTTGGTAAAACCAGATTCTAGATAATTGAAAAGTCTATCTTCGTTCCTGCGAAAACAGAATTTGCAAAACGTTTATCCACACTTGGATATAGCAGTTCGCCTGGCTCTATGTACACCAGCGACAAATTGTTCGGGCGAGAGAAGCTTTTCTTGCTTAAAACGGGTGAAAAATTATCTAAGATCTACCTTAAGCCAAGAAAAGCTAAACGCCTTAGATCTTTTGTGCATAGAGTCAGAACTAATAAACAATATTTCATACGACGATATAATTAATGATTTTGCCAATAGAAAATCGCGCGAAAAGGTATTGTAAAACTTTCATAACTTAATTAATAGAATTTAATCTATATCATCAGCCGGATTGTTACCAGATAATTGAATATATTGTTTTTAAACTGTAAGTAAGCGCAATAAAAATTATTTAATTACGTTTACCGAATGTACATTATTGTGTAAGTAGTATTGAGGCATGCCTTACCCCGCCTTATTAGTAGTACATGATTGAGCTTTTATTAGCTCAGAAATATATCCAAAAACGATTTTTTGTGCAATCTTAACTAAATCGTTGGGTTGTAAAAATAATCTAGAAACTGATACATCGATCTCCTAGTTCATAATACTAACTACGGGAAAAAGGTGGTGTAATTAGGACGATAGTGCACAAATCATAAAGTTACAATTTCATTGACAAAAAAAATGTAATTAATATGATTGTGAACTAGGGTATCCAATTGTAGAGGTAGGTAGGAGCGGCAAAATTTGAATAGCCTACTGGCGGCAAATGTGTAAATCCGCCACTGGGTAACATACCACTAATTTGATTCAAAACTAGCATGTCAGCTCTGAATTGGTGAGCAGGATCATCAACTGGCTGGATTTGGCATGTGGTGATACCCTTTATGTCTGTCACTGGTAACCCTAAAAGACCATGTACGGGTCTCAAATATTTTCTTCTGGGCAACCCAAGTTTCTGCAAACAGCTACTAGTAATGAAATTTGCTTGGCTGCCTGAATCTAGAAGCACACTAACTGTGTGCCTATTACCAGTTTTATCTTTTACACCAACAAGAGCTGTTGCCAACAAAACAAATGATTAATCTGCCAATCTTTTGAGGGTAGATGCAGGAGTCAATTCACTGCTTCCACTCTCCGTGCTGTCTCTATTGGCACGGCCTGATGGTTCTTCAGTTTCAGAGGGAATGTCCTTTTTTGAAATGTAAGAGGGTATGATGTCTCAAGTTGCACTGGCGGCAGTTCGTATTTGAGGAACAGTTCTTAAATTTATGTTATGTCCTCAGGCAATTGATACAAAGGTTATACATAGCATTTTACCTTTTCAAACCATTGTCTCGGGGAAAGATAAGCAAACTGTGAACATTTAGACATTGTGTGAGAGTCTTGACACAGTTCACACTGTGTCGATTCCTCTCCTGCACTTGCAACCAATGACTGTGTGACATGTGAACGAGTACTTTTCTGTGAAGTCTTGTACTTCTGCCTTCCAGCCAAATATTCAACCATATGTTGACGACCTTCAAGAAAAGTAAGGAACTGAGTGAGATGTGGGCAATGTTGTTGGATCAACACTAGTGAACTCCCATTCCTTTCTAAGGTTCAGGTCCAGCTTCCCTTCAAACAGATGTAACAAAAGTGGGTCCAAAGTTTCAACCGACACATTCAAAACCTTTAAGGCAGCTGTGTGTTCATGAATTGTGGCTAACAACTGCAGCAGACTTGAAGGGTTGATTGAGATTATGTGAGGTGCATTAACAAGTGCATGAATATGATGAGAGCCAATAAGATGCGTATTGATGTACCATTTCCCAAGTAAGGTTCAAGCTGCCTCATTGTTATCTGGGCTGAGTGGAAGAGACTGTATTAATGACAGTGGTTCCCCTAACTCTGACTACTTAAAATATGACAGTTTTTCCACATTGCTTGACGAACAGTTTTGAGCAACTAATGTATCAAATAAATAAGCGATGTTCTGCCACTGCCCAATTTCACCACTGAATGTTGGCAGNACTTAAAATACGACAGTTTTTCCACATTGCTTGACGAACAGTTTTGAGCAACTAATGTATCAAATAAATAAGCGATGTTCTGCCACTGCCCAATTTCACCACTGAATGTTGGCAGCTTTATCATAGGAAATGCTACCCTCGATGTAGACGCAGATGATGGATGTTTTTGCTCTACAGATGGCTAAGACAAGGACTCGGCAATGGTGATGTGTTGTAATACAAATTGTCGAAGTGTAGTGTCACATCAAATAGGGGACCCGAAAAATAGTTTTGCGCCCAGGCCCTCAAAATCCCTTGGTGTCCCTGGGCACAGCTGTTCTGCAAGTCAGCAAGTGTTGAGAGGGTGTGACAGAACTGAAAGTGAGTTGGAAGCACTTTAGTCTCTTCAAGTTCTCCTGTGTCTTGTGGTGCGTAAGTCTAAAGTCTTAATTTCAAACCAATTTGAGACTAATGTACCATCATCTGAAGTGTAGTCTTCATATGAAGAANCCTGGGTACACCTGTTCTGCAAGTCAGCAAGAGTTGAGAGGGTGTGACAGAACTGAAAGTGAGTTGGAAGCACTTTATTCTCTTCAAGTTCTCCTGTGTCTTCAACTTCATCTGAGTCTTGTGGTGCATAAGTCTAAAGTCTTAATTTCAAACCAATTTGAGACTAATGTACCATCATCTGAAGTGTAGTCTTCATATGAAGAANTAAGTCTAAAGTCTTAATTTCAAACCAATTTGAGACTAATGTACCATCATCTGAAGTGTAGTCTTCATATGAAGAACATGCACAGCTATCTGGTGTAGGTGTATGATGTTAGTCATCTGTAGGATCACCACTAATACCACGTACCAATGATATTCTTAAAAATATAAACAACTGTTTTCTGCATCTGTTGTATGGCTGTTGGTTGCTGTGACCACAGTCTGAAGAGTTATTGATTTNAATATAAACAACTGTTTTCTGCATCTGTTGTATGGCTGTTGGTTGCTGTGACCACAGTCTGAAGAGTTATTGATTTTATGCGCAGAAAATGATAAATACTAACATATTTACATGCAGTAAATAGAAACATGGTTTAAGGAAAAATGGTGAGANTATGCGCAGAAAATGATAAATACTAACATATTTACATGCAGTAAATAGAAACATGGTTTAAGGAAAAATGGTGAGACCGTGAAATAATGGAGGAAAGTGTTGTATGCAGGAATATTACAACAAGGTATTCCTGTACTTGTAAACAGATGAATTGTGTTAGTACATTTCAGGAAAAAAATCTTTTTATGCAAACCCTTTGATCAACATGTTTGTGTTTAGGTATTGTGTTTCTGGATGAGGTNATGTTTGTGTTTAGGTATTGTGTTTCTGGATGAGGTAGACAAAATTGGAGCTGTACCTGGAATCCACCAGTTGAGGGATGTTGGAGGCGAGGGTGTTCAGCAAGGAATGTTACGGGTGAGTATTGAACAGGCACTCACTTGAGTCCACATTATATTGATTGAGCTGCAAATGTTTATAGGCTATTCATGGTAAAGTGAGCCCTTTTTGAAGCGCTCTCATTTATAGTAGTAGTCAAACAATATATTTTATTTTAGCCTTAAACGTTAACTTTTGAGTCCGGTGAAATATAGGCACTGTATTTATTACTCTTACATGGTAATATTTAATTTAAAAAGAGGTGGAAGGATAAAAATAGCAGATATGAAAAAAGTAACCAGGGCCTAAAAAGTGTTCACTTTACCGTGAACAGCCTATATCTTTAGTTTATATTAGGTAGTTTTTGTTCTGTTATACACCATAAGCTACTTAATTAAAAATACAGAATTGTTTCTAATTGAAATAGACGGTAAACTTGTTTGGGCATGTAACTTTGATTAAAAAAAGTTTAGCTTTGATTTCTTTATAATGTACAAATAAGCATATTAAACTATTAAAGTATCCCAAATGGATAGTAAATGCTACATGTAGGTGAATATCTTAAAATTGGATATTTCTTGCTCATTACATAATTAATTAGTAAAATGTCTTTGACATATTGGGTACTTGGGCTTTCTCTTCATAATTTTTTATTCTGTTCACTCTCTCTGCCAGTTGTTGGTTTAATTTTGCTTATTTACCAAGTATTTATTCATGTATCAATAATGACCAGGTAGTGTGTATCTGCTGTAGTTTATGAAACTCAGCTTAACCCTAGCATATTTTTAATTTACTCTAGTTTGTTTTTCCATCACAATTTCTGAGCCAGATCCAACCAAACATTTTTGTCTTGAAGAAAGTTAACTGTGTACATATTTCTTGAAGACTGAGGTCTATTTCCATCTTGTACTTTTGCTGCACTCCATACCATATTTAAATGAAAAAATTTAGATTGCGTGTACTGGATGGTTTTACACTACTGCCGTGACTTGATAGACTTGTGGTGGACAAAGCCTCTTGCCTGGTAGCTCCAGTAAGGTGTGCAGTGTCACTGGGTTGGCATACGAGATTATTCAAACCAGTGTGAGGCACTAAAATTGGCATAGCAGCTAGAGTGCTTGCCTCCTACCAAGGTGAATTGGGTTTTATTCCCTGTGGGGTCTCTCCCAGATTTTCACTTATGAGAATTGTGCTGGACAATGCTGCTGGTTGGCTGGTTTTCTTGGGGATCTCCTGTTTCCTTCACCCTTGCAATCCGGCACGGCTCCATATCTACTTCGTTTCATCCTCATTGGCTCTTAAAACCTTGTTAAGAGTTGCCCAAACCTCTCCACTCCACTCAAACCAGTGTGTGGTGGTATGCTGAATATTGAGGGCTGATTGCCCTCCTAAATCACCACTCTCTCTCTGACCCCATTTGCATATCAAAGAAAAAGCTAGTGCTGGTCATCACCGTTTGCTGTTGTAGTTCCTGGGTGCTATAGCCTTAGCAAGTTGACTGGCACTTGTTCTACCTGTGAATCCTGGTGGCAGGATTAGGACCTATACTGGGATAGGTTACAGAAGTAAATACACAGGGTTTTAGTCTCGCAGATCTTGGCTGAGCAGTTTTTGTCTTTTTAGTGCATTATAATGCCTCCCTTGCCCATTGCTCTTCTACTATTAGTTTGGGGTTTACCAGATTGTTTTAGCAACCACTGCTATTCACTCAGGCAGAACAACCTGTGGTCCCTCTTAGAGTTCATGTGGACATCTGCTTGAGGCTGACTTATTGCTAGTTGGGGCCAAACAATGGCTGTAGCCCGCATACCTCAGCAGGAATATCTACAGAACTTTGTTTGTGGTAGGGAGGAAAGGACAATTCATCTGACAGCACAAGACTTGAAAAGTCCTTGTGTCATTTTTAGGCATGCCATAACCATTAATAGGATTAGTGGTGCATCAGGTGCCCTGTACAGAGCAGAACAGAACAGAGCATTTTATTTGTACTCGTCCAACAGGACTTCAATAATGGGGTTAACCTGAAAAATGTGTTTACTGTTGGCACTGTTTTTCAGAATTTAACAAATGTATTAGAGTATGTTTACTGTAATTTGTAATTTGTAATATGTAATTTAATTGAAAACAATTAAAAAGCTCACTTTTTCATGACATATACTCAGCAATATATTCCATGCTAATTGCTTGTTGTTTAGATGTTGGAGGGTACAATTGTAAACGTGCCAGAACGTAACTCTTCTCGAAAACTGAGAGGTGACATAGTCCAAGTAGACACAACAAATATTCTGTTTGTGGCATCAGGTGCTTACAATGGACTGGACAGACTCATCAGTCGTCGTAAAAATGAGAAGGTACGAACTTTATATTCTGTTTGAGTCAGTAAAAAATTAACAGTTTTTTTTTACAATTTTTTAAATTATTATTTAAATTATGTGATTTGTTAACTTTAATATGTACAGTAGAACCCTGTTATAACATTTCCCAAGGGCCCCAAGAAATGTCAATCTTAGATAGGGGAAAACTGTGTAAGAGAGTAATTTTGTATTGAAAAACATGTCTGCGGGCCACGAGAAGGCAGCTTATTAAGCAGGAAAATGTTATAATGAGAGGGGATGTTATAACAGGGTTCCACTGTATTTCTTTTACTCTGAAAAGAATAACATCATTATTGTTACAGTGGAAAAGTAGTATGTATAGTACTTTCATGTTTTAATTTCTACATGAAACTTGTGAATTACACGACTAGCACTCGATTTCTTAGCTGCTGGTGATCTTTCTTTATTATGTCATCCGTAGCTCTCTGGTATGTAGGATCTTCATCATGTTGCTTTCTATGCACTTCTTAAATTTTTTTTGTGTGTAAGATATGGGTTGTAAGTGATAAAATAGGTGATTAGAATTGGTCTATTATTTCTTTGGGGGTCTGTAAAGAAAAATAATTTTTGTGTATGTGTAACATTACTATTCTTTCGTGTGCAATGTTAGAACCATAATTGCATTTACATTGCTTTCTTCAATATGAATTTTGAGTGTTGTGATTTTTGTATTTGAAATAAGCACTGCATGGCTGCTAGGTATGGAGTTCTACTCATGAAGTGTTTGTGGTTATTGTATCAGTACTTGGGTTTTGGAGTGCCAGTANTAGACAAAATTGGAGCTGTACCTGGAATCCACCAGTTGAGGGATGTTGGAGGCGAGGGTGTTCAGCAAGGAATGTTGCGGGTGAGTATTGAACAGGCACTCACTTGAGTCCACATTGCATTGATTGAGCTGCAAATTTTTATAGGCTATTTATGGTAAAGTGAGCACTTTTTGAAGCTCTCTCATTTATAGTAGTAGTCAAACAATATATTTTATTTTAGCCTTAAACGTTAATTTTTGAGTCCGGTGAAATATAGGCACTGTATTTATTACTCTTACATGCCAATATTTAATTTAAAAAGTGGCGGAAGGATAAAAATGGCCGATATGAAAAAAGTAACCAGGGCCTATAAAGTGTTCACTATACCATGAACAGCCTATATCTTTAGTTTATATTAGGTAGTTTTTGTTCTGTTATACACCATAAGCTACTTAATTAAAAATACAGAATTGTTGCTAATTGAAATAGACGGTAAATTTGCTTGGGCATGTAACTTCGATTAAAAAAAGTTTAACCTTGATTTCTTTATAATGTACAAATAAGCATATTAAGCTATTAAAGTATTCCAAATTGATAGTAAATGCTACATGTAGGTGAATATCTTAAAAGTGGATATTTCTTGCTCATTACATAATTAATTATTAAAATGTCTTTGACATATTGGGTACTTGGGCTTTCTCTTCATAATTTTTTATTCTGTTCACTCTCTCTGCCAGTNCTTTGACATATTGGGTACTTGGGCTTTCTCTTCATAATTTTTTATTCTGTTCACTCTCTCTGCCAGTTGTTGGTTTCATTTTGCTTATTTACCAAGTATTTATTCATGTATCAATAATAACCAGGTATTGTGTATCTGCTGTAGTTTATGAAACTCAGCTTAACCCTAGCATATTTTTAATTTACTCTAGTTTGTTTTTCCATCACAATTTCTGAGCCAGATCTAACCAAACATTTTTGTCTTGAAGAAAGTTAACTGTGTACATATTTCCTGAAGACTGATGTCCATTTCCACCTTGTACTTTTGCTGCACTCCATACCATATTTAAATGAATTAATTTAGATTGCGTGTACTGGATGGTTTTACACTACTACCGTGACTTGATTGACTTGTGGTGGACAAAGCCTCTTGCCTGGTAGCTCCAGTAAGGTGTGCAGTGTCACTGGTTGGCATACGAGATTATTCAAACCAGTGTGAGGCACTAAAATTGGCATAGCAGCTAGAGTGCTTGCCTCCTACNTGGTTGGCATACGAGATTATTCAAACCAGTGTGAGGCACTAAAATTGGCATAGCAGCTAGAGTGCTTGCCTCCTACCAAGGTGAATTGGGTTTTATTCCCTGTGGGGTCTCTCCCAGANGAATTGGGTTTTATTCCCTGTGGGGTCTCTCCCAGATTTTCACTTATGAGAATTGTGCTGGACAATGCTGCTGGTTGGCTGGTGGTCTTGGGGATCTCCTGTTTCCTTCACTCTTGCAATCCGGCATGGCTCCATGTCTACTTCGTTTCATCCTCATTGGCTCTTAAAACCTTGTTAAGAGTTGCCCAAACCTCTCCACTCCAATCAAACCAGTGTGTGGTGGTATGCTGAATATTGAGGGCTGATTGCCCTCCTAAATCACCACTCTCTCTCTGACTCCATTTGCATATCAAAGAAAAAGCTAGTGCTGGTCATCACCGTTTGCTGTTGTATTTCCTGGGTGCTATAGCCTTAGCAAGTTGACTGGCGCTTGTTCTACCTGTGAATCCTGGTGGCAGGATTAGGACCTATACTGGGATAGGTTACAGAAGTAAATACACAGGGTTTTAGCCTTGCAGATCTTGGCTGAGCAGTGTTTTGTCTTTTTAGTGCATTATAATGCCTCCCTTGCCCATTGCTCTTCTACTATTAGTTTGGGGTTTACCAGATTGTTTTAGCCCCACAGCTATTTACTCAGGCAGAACAACCTGTGGTCCCTCTTAGAGTTCATGTGGACATCTGTTTGAGGCTGACTTATTGCTAGTTGGGGCAAAACAATGGCTGTAGCCCGCATACCTCAGCAGGAATATCTACAGAACTTTGTTTGTGGTAGGGAGGAAAGGACAATTCATCTGACAGCACAAGACTTGAAAAGTCCTTGTGTCATTTTTAGGCATGCCATAACCATTAATAGGATTAGTGGTGCATCAGGTGTCCTGTACAGGGCAGAACAGAACAGAGCATTTTATTTGAACTCGTCCAACAGGACTTCAATAATGGGGTTAACCTGAAAAATGTGTTTACTGTTGGCACTGTTTTTCAGAATTTAACAAATGTATTGGAGTATGTTTACTGTAATATGTACATTTTAATTTAATTGAAAACCATTAAAAAGCTCACTTTTTCATGACACATACTCAGCAATATATTCCATGCTAATTGCTTATTGTTTAGATGTTGGAGGGTACAATTGTAAACGTGCCAGAACGTAACTCTTCTCGAAAACTGAGAGGTGATATAGTCCAAGTAGACACAACAAATATTCTGTTTGTGGCATCAGGAGCTTACAATGGACTGGACAGACTCATCAGTCGTCGTAAAAATGAGAAGGTATGAACTTTTTATCCTGCTTGAGTCAGTAAAAAAGTAACAGTTTTTTTTACAATTTTTTTTATTATTATTTAAATTATGTGATTTGTTAACTTTAATATGTACAGTATAACCCTGTTATAACATTTCCCAAGGGCCCCAAGAAATGTCAATCTTAGATAGGGGAAAACTGTGTAAGAGAGTAATTTTGTATTGAAAAACATGTCTGCGGGCCACGAGAAGGCAGCTTATTAAGCAGGAAAATGTTATAATGAGAGGGGATGTTATAACAGGGTTCCACTGTATTTCTTTTACTCTGAAAAGAATAACATCATTATTGTTACAGTGGAAAAGTAGTATGTATAGTACTTTCATGTTTTAATTTCTACATGAAACTTGTGAATTACACGACTAGCACTCTATTTCTTAGCTGCTGGTGATCTTTCTTTATTATGTCATCCGTAGCTCTCTGGTATGTAGGATCTTCATCATGTTGCTTTCTATGCACTTCTTAAATTTTTTTTGTGTGTAAGATATGGGTTGTAAGTGATAAAATAGGTGATTAGAATTGGTCTATTATTTCTTTGGGGGTCTGTAAAGAAAAATAATTTTTGTGTATGTGTAACATTACTATTCTTTCGTGTGCAATGTTAGAACCATAATTGCATTTACATTGTTTTCTTCAATATGAATTTTGAGTGTTGTGATTTTTGTATTTGAAATAAGCACTGCATGGCTGCTAGGTATGGAGTTCTACTCATGAAGTGTTTGTGGTTATTGTATCAGTACTTGGGTTTTGGAGTGCCAGTATCGGAAAATGCTGGGCGCCGCGCAGCCACCCAGGCTGACCAGGCAAACATCAGTGCGTCTGTGTCATCTGAAGAAGACAACATGGAAAGAGACATGTTCCTAAGACAAGTAGAAGCTCGTGATCTCATAGAGTTTGGCATGATACCTGTAAGTATGCAGAAAAGTCACCCCAGATAATTTGTGCACTTCACCGCTTTGGATTATTTGTACCCTCATTACATGTAATTTAAGCTTATGTGTAGACTGCTTCTACATTAGTGGCTATTGTTTGATAATTGATCAAGAATTGTTCTGTCCAGCAACTTTTGAGTGCATTCTTGTTTCATTTTTGTCAAGCTTTGTCAATAGCTTGGCAATTGTGAAAGCTCTATTATATGGCTATAAGAAACTACTTGTAAATACTGTAGTGGTAGGATGATTCCACNTTTGGCAATTGTGAAAGCTCTATTATATGGCTATAAGAAACTACTTGTAAATACTGTAGTGGTAGGATGATTCCACATTTTTACTGATACTGGTTCCCAATTCAGTTTCAATACAGTAAACTCTCAGTATCCTGAACATCTTACGAGTTGGACAGGAATAGAATATTAATACTTTTTTTATAAATGCAATGGAAAATACACTTTCTACATTTAGAACACCACAGGAGTTCAAGAAAATGTTTTGAATGTAATTTCCTAAATTTTAAACTCCTTTTTTATTCATAAGAAATTTTGATGAAAAATTAGAAAATTTTAGGGAAACCTCTTGAAAAATAAATTTATTTAACTTTTTTTTGTTTCTCATGGTAAAAATTTCCCGCCTGACTCTAGTTTGCCTCCTAGCCGCTAGGTTCAGTGTTTGCCAACCACTGCTTAACATTCTGCAATGTACCACCACTCGCCGCCTGAAGAAACTGACCTTGCATTTGCATGGAAAATGTGTTCGTTGGCTAACTTTGTATGTGTGTGTGTGCGTGCGTGCCTGAGTACATGAGTGAGTACGTGCATGCATGCATGCATGAGTGCGTGAGTGAGTGCGTACGTGTGTGTGTGATAAGACGTACCAATGAAGAGAAACAAAACAGATCCAGTAAACATGGGTCCGGAAATGAACCGTTTATGAGATAATCGTATTTGTGTGCTGATTGGGCTGCCGGTGAACTCCAAGCACATGGATAATGTAATGCGGCATGTTTTGTTTACAGTGGCAATGGACGTGCCCCGTACTATACCGCCCTCTCCCTCATCCGCTATCCAGCACCTTTCACATTGCGTGAGCCGTAGTACTAAACAACACACAAGCAGTGTTCCGTGAATGTGGTGGCTATGTACCTTGTGCATGAAAGATCTGTGCAACAGTATATACAGGATTGTGATTTACTTGTGGAAAGGTGTTGGAAACATGGACCACGATTACAACAACGTAGAGTACGCAGGTATTCACTTCATATACAGCAAAGCCAACGGCAGTGCACTGGAGGCTGCGCGGCTGTATGCAGAAGCATTCCCACACAGAAGGCATCCCGACAGGTGAACATTCATCAGGTTCCATCAACACCTTAGAGAAAATGGGTCCTTCACACCAACGTCCAGGTAGACAGAGCTCCATAGCTCCTGATGTAGGAGAACGTGTGTTAGAACGTGTAGATGTAAACACAGGGACTTTGACTTGGAGGGTGGCTATGCAAGAGGGAATAAGTGCAAGCAGTGTATGGCGAATATTACATCGCCAGTTACTGTACCCATACCATATCCAACGTGTGCAAGGTTTCTAGAACACAGATTTCCTTCCCAGATTGAATTTCTGCCAGCACATACAACACCAGCGAACCCTAGACCCCGGTTTTTAAACAATGTGTGGTTTACAGGCGAAGCTGGGTTTACCAGTGACTAGGGATGGGCCGATGCAGATGCTGGTACCGATGGCTGATACTACGACCATCGGCATCTGTGGCATCTGAACATTATTTGCCTATTATTTTTCACAGATTAGTAGCACACTTCAGTAGCATGTATGTAGCATTTACTAACCCACGTTAACAAACGTGATACTGTTTACTGTGCAAGGTCTCATAATACATTATAACCTCGTTGTTGCGATTCCGTTTATTCAGTTTTTCGCACAAGTCTTAATTTTTTGGTCTGTCCCGACAAATATCCTATATAAACAATGTTAAATAAACCCGCATGCTACATCTCGTAAAGCATTAATTTACCGCATCCATTGATCAGATATTCTGTTTGAAACTCAAAATATATTTGGAACAATGGTTTTTTGACAATTTGTTTCTGTTGTTTACATTTTACCGTATTTCCTGTCGGTACATTCACCAAAGATTATTTTGAATCATTCGTTTTTGAACACTACGTGAATGCAAAACAACGCGGGTAATCGACAACTGATGCTATTGATAGTATTGATTACATCCCGCAAGAGTTTTTCGTGTTCTGTTTTCTTCTTACGTCTTTACTGCATTCGTAGGTTGGCGGCAATGAGAAAACAACTTGAATTCTTATTCTTCTTACGAGTTGACTGCACTCGTAGGATGGCGACAATAAAAAGGAATCACACACTCTATGACATTGTGTTCAACGATCTGTGGTGGTGTTATTGTAAATGGGAATTTGAAAGATTATAGCAGTGGCTTTATTTTGATGGGGGTAATTATTATTGGAAACTGTCGGCTGTAGTTTTTGTTAGAATTTTAAAGTTTTGAATAAAACTCTGCAGGTAATAATTGGTAAAAATTGTCGTAAATAAATCAGTTGTGGTCATTTTAACCAAGGGATTGAATATGGCTTGGGCGACGAAGGACCACTGGGCAAAAATATTATTATAAATAAAGTTTCGCTCAATTTCCAGTGAATATTTAATATTAAATTGATTTCAATAAGTTCTTTTTAATGACATCTGTTGTCTTAAACAAACATGCATTTTGAGAGGTTATGTATGATATTTCTCAGCTCTAAAATTAAGTCTGCATCAGATAGCCTCAAGTTTTGAAGGTTGTCTTTAATGAACTCAGTTTGTAATGAATGCTGTATTGTCTGATAAAAGTTTTTGCTTGACTGTTAAGTCACAGATTTGCTCAGTTAAATTGTCTATCTTATCATATATTATTAAAATTAGTGTTGTATTTAATTCGTATGCTGTAGACACCTAATACAAAATGCTTAAAGTGTTCACTAAACTGAAGACTTAAATTGAAGTAATAAAAGTACATATTACCAAATATTGGAAATTGGGAATTATGATTGTGCTCATCATAACTGGTATCTGCATTGCTGTAATTGGCGGCTTCGGTAGCTGAAAATTGGTATAGTTGGTATCTGTCCAGCCCTACCAGTGACAGCAATTTTAATTTCCGCAACTAACACGTGTGGGTCGCAGTCAATCCTAATGCAGTGAAACAGGTACGACATCAACAAACATTTTTGTTCAATGTCTGGGTAGGAATACTCGGCGACTGTCTAATTGGACAAATTTTCTACCACAGAGGTTAAACGGCAATTGGTACCTGCGCTTTTTGCGGGATGATCTTCCAACGTTGCTCGACGATGTGTCATTGCAGCAATGCCAGCGGATGTGGTTTATGCACGATAGTGCACCAGCATATTCCCTTATACGTGTAAGACAATATCTAAACAGAAGCTATGGTGACCGGTGGATAGGTAGAGGCGGACCTGTACTGTGACCTCCTAGATCACCGGATTTAAATTTGTTGGATTTTTGTGTGTGGGGTTATGCCAAAAGCCTAGTTTACAATACGGCAGACATTGCCACACCTAAAGAATTGCAGCATCAGATTGTACCTGCTTTCCAGCAAATGAAGAATGACCCCGGATTGCTCGAGCGCATTCGTGGGTCTTTGCAGAGATGACTAGACAGATGCATTCAAGTGCATGGTCAACATTTTGTATACTTACTGTAAATGTCTTCAGTTAACATGTTCATACTGTACTGTACCTTGGGTATCCACACACACCAATATTGTTCAACCCAAACCGTTGCTTTTGTGAATGTCCAATCACATTTCTGTGTTGCTGAAGCCGCAATTATGACTTGTACTGTGTCTTGATTGATACATTTAGTGTCACTGTTTTTGTTAGCGTTCATACTTACTACTCAGCAGGCCTCAACCAGCACTAAACTGTCATTATCGTGTTAACTGGACCTTTTTTTGCTTCCCTTCATTTGTACGTCTCATCCCTACATTTTTGACCCTCACTTCTGAAACACATTATATGATATGTGTGCAAATAATTCTGATGATGTACTCGATGACAATGAAAAAGGGATTCGTTGTGTAGCAGAAAGAATTTNATGACTAACTGCCCTGTTAGTACTTGTCGTTTTCTGTCTGCTATTTATAATGTAAACAACTACTTTTCTTTTAGACTCATGTCGTTATACATACTTTCAATACTTTGCTGCAAATACAAACCTGTCAATTCTCAAAAACATCTTGCCTTTTTTAGGCACATTTGACACACTTTATATTTATGTAGGAGTTATGTTATTTTTGTATCCCAGTATTTTGAAATCTCTTCTAAAATCAAAAGATAAACTTAATCTTCTATGGATTAAATTAGCATGATATGGGTTTTATTATTGAAGAAATGTTTTAAACATAGGCCTATGTATTATGAAGCAATTTCCAAAGATAACATTATTACTTTATTATTATTTATATCTGACCAAGAACGTTTTCATACTTTAAAAACCAAGAGCAGGAACACCTACTTGTGGTATAGTGTAAACCAAATTATAAGTTTTTATGTAACTTAACAGCAGTTGCTTGTTGACCTAAAGGGCATCGCCTTTAAAATAAGCATTACCGTGTTACGAATTTTATCAGTGCAATTATGGTAAGAAAACAACTTACAGTATTTACTTTATGCTGAAATGATCTTCACACACAAAACATGTACTTTTGTCACAAATTGCGTAGTATTTTACTGCTCTTGCTACGTTTAGGCATGCTTCATGCTTTGTTTTCACTCAGAATATTTGCAGGTATCTTATCAGGAGTACATTTCATTGTATTTCTGCCTAGTGAAACTATGCAATAATTGGTTGGTGTTTAGTAATGCAGCAATAACATTAAATTCCTCCAAAATAACAAAATGTAATAAAAATTTTAAATGCTAAGGCAGCTGCATGTGCACAACAAAGAACAACATGTACAGAAACATCACAGACACATCAACAGGGCAGTGTCTGTTTTTCCCTTGCAAAATCTTAGTCTATTTTAAAATGTGTTATTCTTGAGTTTTACACACACACACACACACACGCATGCACACACGTACACGCATGCGCACACGCACACACAGAGAGAGAGAGAGAGAAAGAGAGAGAGAGAGAGGGAGGGGGAGAGAGAGAGGGAGAGAGAGAGGGGGGAGAGGGAGAATTACAATTATGTAATTTTTAATATGTGGAATGCTGACTTTCCCAGTCTCTTGGGAAAATTTTTATTAGAACACACTTTATCTGTACTAATTCTACAAAGTAGAAAAAATTGTTATCAGATAAAGGGGAGCTGGGCATACATGCCTGAATAACCCAAAACAGTGACTTTAAGTATCTCCCTGTTGGTGACAGCGGTGATTTCCCTTATCAGAATATCTTCACTATTTGGCACTCACATGGGCTTCACTCAAGGAATAAAGGGCACACACAGGGGTTACAGTGTTTAGGGGAAGCGCTTGCATCTTCAGTGTGGCCTTCATTTGCCTGGTGGTTTCTGAGCTGGGGAGGACATCTGGTGATGTAGGCTGGCCCGAACTATCATGCTCCCAAAAGTTTTGTCCTTGGGATATGAATGCCGGACAGCCACTTGACTCCTGTGGTGGGACGAATGAGTACAAAGGAAGGGGATGCATCTTGCGTCAAACTTTAAAGTACCGTACGTGTCACTTTAAAGTACATCTTTAAAATTTCCAGCAGATGTAATATCATTAAATACATGTTCAATATTAAGTATCTCATGCCTGGTGCATTGGCCATGCATTGGCCTTGTTTGACCCTCTGTCATTCAACAGTACTGACGAGCACAATACCCAGCTGCCCACACTAGATACACTGAAGATAAAGGGGGCATCACCCCTCCCTACTCACCAACCTCTGTTCGTTACACCGCATATAGACCTACCGGGGATAGAGAATTGGAGGATGGCTGAAATATCCTACCAACTTCACTCTTCCACGAGAGAGAGAGTGATGGGGAATTGCGTATTTGCGCATTGGGGACAACCTCTACGTCCCTGCCTTGCTACCTCGCAAATCCCCTACCTACTACTTCACCCTTTATACAATATACAACCATGCTGACTGCCCTATGACTTATTCCCACGGAGGGGGAGAGGAGAGATCAAAGCAGTGAAAGTTGAACAGTGCCCTCAGCACTCACGGGAAGCAGACCCGACTAAGACAGTATGACCACGACCCCGCTATTCTGAGAAAAGTCCATAACTAGTGCCAAGTAGCTGACACAGATAAATTTAGCTAAATGCGTACAGTAGTCTGTGGTTCGACACCACATAGCCACCCTGACACGTACTACTCCAAACTTTGAGTCATCAAGTACCTGTGATACTACTGAAGAATGTGAATAAACATTCAGCCAAAGCAGTATCAATAGGTCTGCGGTAAGATAGATGACTTGAAGTGCCATTTCATCACAAAATGAATGTAGATTCTACCATTTTTGTGTGTTTGCTAATTTATTTGTGAAAAAACTGTTGTCTTATGTGACTTGTGCTTTGCCAGCTATTTGGATGTGTGAGTGTTGGTATTTGATGTGACCTGTTTGGATTGCAGTGGTCAGATTAAAAGTAAACGTCATTGATTTGATAGGTGTGATAGAATATACAATACTGTACTTAGTATTTAAAAATGTCATGTGAATTTGGTTTGGATATTTAGAAGTGTTCATTAGGAGGAGGTTTCTTTACATCCTAGTTAATGTGAGGATAATGTTTCCTTTATGTATTATATATAAATAGTATAATTTCATTTATTAGTTCATAATATATACTGAATAGTGATACAGTGTAACAGTTGGGGTTCAAAGAACACTTAGATGTACTTAATTTTTGGAGAAGTTACATAATCATGGTTTAAGTAATTTTTGTAAATTTAGTTAATTTTCATAAGTTATTTGTTGATTTTAGCTTTACTGAATTATGTATTGCAATTATTATAGTATTTGTTTGGATGTCCTTCTGTATATCATTCTTTCTTCTGCTTTAGGTATGTTCATTCTTGTTTGGTTACCTTGACATTTTAGAAAGTAATTTTTTAGTGTAGTTATATTTAGATTGTGTAGTTTGATTTTCTTAAAATAGATTTCTTTTTGTGGCTAACTTTTTAATGCAGACTTATTGTTCAAAGTGGTAATCTAGCATACAGTATTTTTTACACTGAGGGAATTAAAATGTTTACTGTGGAATGTTTAAGAATCTACTCAAAATTTTGTTGCTTTTGCAGGAATTTGTAGGCAGGTTCCCAATATTGGTGCCATTTCATTCACTGGACCAGAATATGTTGGTTAGAATATTAACGGAACCGCAGAATGCTGTCGTGCCTCAGTACCAGATGCTATTTGCAATGGACAAGGTAACTTTTTTTTTTGTTGTGTTTCATCTCTGTGTGAAATGTTACTGAGTGCTTAATGAGTGTCATGTCTTCACTTTGCAGGTTGACCTGTCATTTTCATCTGAAGCATTAAATGCCATTGCTCGTTTGGCGATAGAAAGGAAGACGGGAGCTCGTGGTCTGAGAGCTATCATGGTGAGTAGTCCTACTTCTTTATAACACCAGAAGAGTGGAATAACACATAGGTACTTTTTAATTTACCCTCGCCCATCTGACTTAATTCTGCACGGTATAGATATGTTATAGGGAAAGCAATGCGTAGTAAAAACTTTGAACTGAACTTAACAGCCATGAAGAGTATATTGCAGGGTGAGTAATATTATTGCAGAGTTAATTTCATATTACTATTTTGACGCGTGACGTTGGGTGACTGACGACGACGTCACGGTTGGGCAAGTTATGTGTCTGTCAGAGACACGGCCGATATGACTGGGCTGACTTTATTGGCTGCTCTCCGGCCCCCGGCCGGTATATAAGCTAGGGCGAATGGTTTGACGGCACGGCACAAAATATGCTGTGGGCTTAACTGTCCTTCGTACTACGGGTTTCCACATAGCCACTGGTTTACCTGTATTGGGCATGGCCCGGGGTAGCTCCTGACTGGGCTGCTGTTGCTGCTGGAGCTGGCCGGAACTCGTGCCCGGTCCTTGGGCGGAGGTGGTGCTGCGGCTGGTGGTGCTGATAATAGTCCGCGGAGGGCAGCTGGTCCTGCGGTGCTAGAACTATGGGTTTGCTATTCACAGTGGGATGTAAAGCCCCTGACAGAAGTCTACAACGACTTGGTGTGGCTCGCTGGCTGTCTTTTAGGTGGCTGAAATAGGGAATGTGGGGGCACTGGGAGGTGAGGCCTAACCAGTTGTCGGGTGGCTTGAGCTTGTTCCCAGGGGGTTATGCTGAAGAGGGCAGTTGGGACTAGGTTACAGCTCACATCGGATTCGGAGGCAGTAGCTGCCTTCCTAGCTTGCCACTTCGCACCACTCCTATGGGTGTATGGCATAGCATAGAGGCAGGAACTCAGGTTTGCCATGCTAAGGAAGAGCAGGCGACGAAGATCTCTAGCTAGATGTAAAGCCAACCCGGGCTGAGCCACCCAGAGTCGTACCTGATTGCTCCAACCGGCGGCAGTTCAGCGCGGTGGTTAGAGCAGTGAGTTTACCCTGGATGTCGACAGCGACGTTGGTGTGGTCTAAAGGTGGGCAGCCCTCCAAAACCAGTCTATCACTCCTTCTGGCGACAGTTTAGCGCTGTGAATGGAGTGAATTAGCTGAACTGGTTGACTAGCCGGCTTGTGGATTGAGTTCCTAGTGGTTGGGCCTCTACCGTACTGTAAACCAGGTGCACAGTATGGGTGGCCATCTAATGGGTGTGTTCACGATATACATGCGCCTGGTTAAGGGAGCCCGCAGTCCTACTCTGGGTTTGGCAATTGGGTCATAATGACGGGGTATCCTGTTTTACCCTGGTGGGCGGACGTCTATGGGGGATACAATTCACAGTCACCCTAGAATCAGTACTCGGAGGTTCGACAGAAAACATGTTTATTCCAGTGAGGAAATAGACATGGTGGCTCATACTAACTCCTAACTAACAAGGACTGTAACGGAAGTAGACTATGATAAACCAGGTGAAGGGGACCTGGGTCTTAACTAGACAAGAGCAGATGCGGTTAGGTAGCTATGATACTAAGTGGCCCTAACTAACTCAATGCTGTTGTCCTGAAGGGACTCAGGTGGCTCTAACAGAAGGGTAGTGGGTGTTTAAGGGGTGAAGACTTCTTCGAGGGTTGCAGGTGAAGGTCATGAAGCTATTTGCTAGGTAGTGGTAGTCCTACCGGAGGACGTAGATGTCTGCAGAGAGCTCCAACATACGAGGTGGTGGAGCAAGCTGCGGAGAATGAACTGCCATTCTCCGGCTGTGCACGGGCATATATTCTACTTGCCCGCTGGTTCTCTTCTGTGGTGCAGGGGTAGCGGGGTGAGCTCTTCCTCCCGTGGGTGAAGCTGCATCCTCTGGTGCCATCTCATGGTCCATGGCGAAAGCAGGTGTGTCTGTCATGCAGGGTTGCATCGGAGGTGTGAGCTTAGGCACTTAGCTGGGCCGCTTGGCTTGCTTCTATCACACATGGGGGTTTGGCGTGACATCTGACATAAAGGCGAAACGAACTTCAGGGTTGAAACCCCGCCTGGGGTGACATGATGACACGTGAAGATGAGGCAAAATCATGTTTAAATAAATGTCAGTACGCATCATGAGTCCACTTATTCATAGTAAGGCAAAGAGCTTTTACTGATGCACATTTCTCACAGTTTATTGCTTTAATGAATTATTCAGAGATATGTTTTGGGTTGACCAATTTAAAAATTCTTCAACATTTCTACACCACACCTGAAGCCAATGGGAAAATGCATCAGGATTGGCCTTGCTTGGTCACAGTGAGAGCGTTACAGTACCGTGAGGAAATTTGAATGGTTGTTGAAAAAAGGCGAAATGAAGTATTTCTCGATTACATGTTCACATACAGTCAACTGTCGACACTACATCCCTGGGAATAAAGACTTTCTGGAAATAACAACCCTTTTTTGGGGAACTGTAAAAAATTTGGTAAAAATATTTGAAGGAAATAGGTAGGTCCTAGAAATTTTCGTGAACCACAAAATAACGTGAAATTTTGCAAAATATGGAGAAATTACGTTTATTCACTAAATTCTGTAATAATTCATGTATTCACGAAACAGCAATAAATTGCTGAGTAAATTGCTCATTAAAATCTTTCTAAAACCGCAATGCTAAGCTTATTTACCATGAAAACTCTTACAAACAATTAGTTTTGCAATTTTTAATGTATGAGACAGCATTATCTGTCATGTATTTCACATATGTGCTTATAACAGTTAAAATTATTTGCTGAACTCAAGTTGTTGGCTCCACAACTGAAAATAAAGTTTTCCTCTCGAATGACAACAATTTATAAATTAATCGGTAGCATGGTCAAAATATTATCATTGATCAATAGCAAGGTTGAAATATTATCCTTGTAGTACGATTCAATACATTGACCTGAATCGCTAGATACTCATTCACCTGCAGAATCATGGATAACCTATGTTTATTATTTTTAAACGGGCAATTCTAACCAAAACTGTTGGTGATATTATGAAAGTAATTACGTAGATATTATACAGATTAAGGTTTTTTTAGGTAAATGAAATAATTATGCACTAAATATTCACGCAGTATTTATAAACACTCCCGACTTTACTTCTCTTCTATTTATTTGTGGTTAGGTTCGTGATAAAGAGCGAGGATACTAATTTTAGTCATCTATTTACGTTGCAAAATCAATTTAAGAATGCCAAAAAAAGTTTGTTTTTATTTTGCCCAGGAGTTTTAAAGTGAAGGCTTCTATGTATTTGATAAACTGTACAGAATGCAAATACTGCTGTGTAAACATTGAGTGGGTGCGAAAAGAAACGTGCATGAACACTGTTGTGCGGCCGTGCCGTATGCACAGTGAACAGTGATAGTGTGGTACATTAAGAAAACATCTACATTGGAAGGAACTTTGTTTAGAAATGCACATATCTGTTGGCAGCAATCTTCAGATTGCCAAGAAAACAAAAACAAAGAGGTTACTGGCACTTCTCTCTAGAAAAACTCAACAACTCTCTGATTAGAAACTTTGAGGAAACATTTGTACTATGTAAGGCCTATTTTTATGGTATCTATAATCAAATCTATACTAATTTTTTGTGGTTAGTTTGTGAATTTGTGCTGGAGTAATATTTAACAGTGAACAGGCATTTTGCCAGTGTTTGCTGTTATTTTGATTTTACCTTAGTTTAATTATTTTACTTTTCCTCATTCGTAGAGTACTTTATAGGTGGAGGGCAATGCCTTGTGCATAAATTCTATGGCAGTGACATACCCGAAATATACAAAGTGTACAAACAAAAATTGAAATACTCTGCCGAAGGTCAAGCAATGGTAATTCTTTAGGATGTAAAGACTGATTAAAAGGGACGGTGTGAATCAAAACTTGGTTACCTACACATGAACAGAAGCTGTATGTGGGTAGTGTAAAATTCTCAGAAAACTGAAATGCTAGTGAGTTTTCTTAAGCAGTTTTTTTTTATGTGTCTTGACAAAAGTACAAGACTGATCAAACGAAATTGACTGTGACTGTGGCAATGTGCGTTATATGACCAAGTGTACTCTCGTCAGATTATGTTTTCATCCCTATTGTAAAATATTTTTAATGTTTTCATGGAAATATGTAGTGATTAAAACTAATGAATAGCAAGTTCCATTTAAGTTTCATGGAAATTGTTACAAAAACAGCAGATTTGTGTCCTAATAATATGTTCATTTTTGTGCCATAGCATTTCTTTGGCGGAATTTAAATATTTTTATGGCTAAATGGTGAAATTTTTAATGTTGAAATCTGTTTATTTTATTTGCCATAAATGTGGGTCCCTAGAAATAGGTTAAAAAAATCAGTTTTTTGCATTTATTTTGGTTTCTTACCATTGCGATTATGTCTGCCACTACTGTATGACTCGGAAGCAGGAAAGATCTAAAAATATACTTCACCCCTCAAACATTTGACCATCTGCCCCTTCTATCAAAGCATTGTTTACCCATGTGCACCTGCCGTTACTTAACGTTAAGAGCCAGGGTTGCTTAGTCCAGAGACTGCCCTTTGTGTATAATTAAAGTAATAAAATCTCTGGACTGAACTGTTGAAAGGAGTAATAAAGAATACCTTTCTTTGAGAGGGCTGTAAGCAAATACAGTACAAGTTCATATCCAGGTACAGCTGAGTGCCGTGGCTCATTTTGCCTTTGTACTGTTCCATTCTACAAGCAGAGGAAGCCCCTTGCCACCTGAGAGGCTGGCAATCCACATGATGCCGTGCTCCATTTCAAGTGGGTGGACCCACCCCCTCGCTAGACTTGCCCTGGCTGGCAGACACTGAATTCGCATACTGGCCGCGCATCAGGGGAGTTTTGCTCCTCCATGTGGCCCACTCCAGTCGCCCCTAGCTTGCCACAGCTCTCGAGCCGTAAAGCTTTTCTTGCATAACCTCCAGAAAGGGCAGTTAGCAGTTGCCAGCATCAGCGTTGGTAGCTGAAAGCCGAAGGTCAGACTCCAGCCATAACTCTTGCTATCTTACGTGCGAACGCTTGCCTTCAGCAGACTTACTTAACTTAGTCTGTTCCGTTTTTGTTAGCATGTCAACTTGTGTTTTTCAACACATGGAAGTGACTCTTGTCTAAGAGCCTTCTCTAACGTTACAAGTGTTGGCCTCGTGCCGGAAGTAGTGTGTACTGGGGTCTCATTCACCCTAAAAAGCTGTTTGAATCTCGCTATTGCCCTGCAGTATCCAGCCTTGCAAACTTGGTCCCTTTTCCATCAGACACGTTAGCAGGCACAGGTCGGAGATATATATATATATATTAGGGATGGGTCGAATAACAAAAAATATTGGTTCCGTTTCCGGTACCGATTCTACAATTTAAATATCGGTTCCAGTATTCGGTTCCATTTTGAATACATAAGTTTAGGTTTTTAAACATGACATCAGCAATATGGAAGTCTACAAATTAACTCACAAATACAACTCTGAACTGGGAAACCTTGGCAGGTCTTCCTCCCATTGTGGCCTCCACCTCTCCGCCAGTCCATCACACTTGACAAGTGTCAGATACATTCTTGCTTCGTCACTTCCAGCCTTCCCCTCTTTCCCCATAGTCCACCCTTTTCCTGAGTTCGTCAGACATAACAGACAGATGTTACCTTTAGTGCATTTATACTGTCAGTTGAAACCAGAATTTTGGTAACCTAGGTTTCGGAAATAAGTGTTTGTGTGCGGTTTAAACAACGAAACTTGGGTCTCATTTGTAAATATGGCGTAAAAAAATATACAGTATCCAATGTTACAGTTTTTGTAATTGTTTGGTGACAAGGGAGGATGAAAATACGCTTCTATGGCATCATTTTATTCGGAAGACGTCTGTTTATTAATATAAATTAATATTTTCTTGAAATATTGTTTGATTTGATGTGTGACGTCGGTTGAACTGACGGCGACGTCACTGTCAGACAAGGTTGTATTGTGCCGGTCAGAAGCACGGGCTAACTAACTGTGATGAGGTTTTACTTATTGACTGCTGATTGGTTCCTTGGCCGCTGTATATGCTGGGGTGCGTGGCCCTGCGGCATGGTACCAAGTCAGGTGTGGGTTTAACTGTTCTCCGCACTGTTTGTATAGACACAGACACTCGTTTACCTGCAGGGGCCATGGCTCTGGGTAGATCCTGGCTCGGCCGCTGCTGCTGCTGGAACTAAGGCCCGGTCCTTGGGCGGTGGTGGTACTGCGGCTGACGGGGCTGATTGGTGCTCGCGGTGGGCTGCTGGTTCTCATGGTTCGGAAGCACGGGTTGGCAATGCCTAGAGGCACTGGGAGTCCCAGTTGATCGGGTGCGACTTGCCGGTGGTCTTGTGGGGTGGCTGAAAGAGGGAGCATGGGGGAACCGGGAGATGAAGCCTCACCAGTTGTCGTGCAGCTTGAGCTCGTTCCCGTGGGGACCGACTGTAGAGGGCAATTGGCACTGGGTTGCAGTTCAGTTGGCTAGGTTGAGAGGCAGTAGCTGCCCTCTTAGCTCTCCACCTTGCACCACTCGTATGGGTGAAGGACAAATGGGTACGTACAACGGTTTACCACCTAAGGAAGAGACAGGCGACGAATTCCCTAGCTGTATGTGTAACCAGTCGGGGCTAGTCCACCCAGACTCAGGCTTATGGCTCCAACCTGCGAAAATAATGCAGTGGATGGAGCGGTGGGCTGATCGGGATGTCTAGCCTCGTCGTGGTGTGTGGTCCAGAGGGGGTCAGGCAACCAGGATCAGTCATATCACTCCAACTGGCGAAAGTAACAATGCCGGTGGATGGAGTGAGTTCGCTGATCTGGGTGTCTAGCTGCTTTGTGGATTGTGTTACTAGTGGTTGGGGCTCTGCTGTACATGAGCAGCAGGTACCTTTGCGTACTTATACTTGGACAACTATGGTACGTGGTAATTTAAACTCAATGATACCAATATTATTCATTAGACTACACAAACATAATTAATTTTATATTGAACATCCTTGTCTTTGTAGGTACAAACTTGCTTTAAGTTCCTCTTAGGGACACACAAGTGCAATTTATCTCCTTTTTTGTGTCAACAGTAATTACGTATTTACATATGAAAAAGCAGTCATAAATAAAAATTTTAAAAGATTTGTGCCCACTACTAATTCTATCATTTTTGGAAAAAAGTGATAACAAGGTTGGGTAAAGAGTAATTGAAAATATGTAAAAATCTTCCAAAAGTGTTTCTGGCTATGTTACTGTAATGGGAAATTGTTCAGTAAATATGGGCAAAATTATGTGGTGTTATTTTCAGGTAAATTTAGTTTTAAAAATACTGGGTTTCTGTGTTATCGGTTTTATCATGGAATACTCATAAATTGAAATCTAATAACCAAAATTATATGTGATTTAGAGCCGAAATTGTACTGTGTTATTTTAATTCAAATTTTGTTTTGTATTGTGGATCTTTTAATATTATTTGCATAGAAACGTTTTAATGTTTATGCAGCTGCATAAACAAGAATAAGTATTTTAAAGTATATTTGAACTAAGATAACACACAGCATTAAACTCTGTTTAATATACAAAGGCTATTTTTTTAAAGTTCAAAGAAAGCAGTGCCATTGTTGTTATTTTGCTAATGTATCCCTCCACTTTAGCTGTTCTGACAAGTGGAAGCCATGCTGTTGGTTATGTCAGCTGTTGACATTACTAGGGACTGCAATGTTATGTGTACAGCCAACATTGCTTCACACAGAATGAAATTTTCTGACAGCAGAAACTACAAAACCCAAAATGTACATTTGCAGAAACTATTTTCACATTTTTATAGTAAATTAAAATGTTTGAAAGTAAAATATATCTAGTACAGTGTACTGAACAATTTCACTACATATTTTTGAACGACTATAGTTTGCCACATACATATGGGTTACACGGTATACGCATAGATATCTTGAATTTTTTCTGTCGTATTAAATTTTCTTCTACCACATACTGATTGCAATGAGAGTAAGAGTGTATTATTTAAGTCTGTATTAAATTTAATGAGTTATTTTACAAAGATTCACACACACAGAAAATTTAATATATCTGTTTTTCTTTTGCTGCTTAATAAGTAGATGTGGAAAGAGGCTGAAAACTGGGTTGGATGTGGGTTCATTCATAATAATTATTTATTTCATATTTATTTTTTTCTGCCATAGAATGCTTTTCTATTAACTGCAAATTTCAGCTTACATGATTGCCAGTTCTGTCTTTAAACTTTGTTTTACCTTTTTAATTATTTTCTTAAATTTTAATGTTACAATTTTATTTGTGTATGAATCACCATCAAAATATGTTTGTATCCTGACAGAAGTTTATTTTATATTTGACTTAATAATCATTACGAATGCGTTCACTTGGCCTAAATGAAATCATAACTTGATACTGACATCGAAACACCCCTTGCATTGTTTAAAAATAGTTCTGTATGCAGGAAAGTACAACGTAACTCTACTAGTTCAAAGTGATTATGGATAACTTGACTTATTTATGCTACATGCTTAAGAAATGACATTTCACATGAACTTGACAAACAATAATTGAATAACATTTTAAAAAATACGTGGCTTTATTGTTACACACTGCAGCTAATATATGTAAGCTAAATCTCTGATACCTTAATACAAATGCACTGACATACGTTTAAGGCTACAAAAAATTCTTTGTAATTGTACTCAAAATAATGAAATCTAATAAATACCAGACATACATATGCATAAAAATATTATCAGATGACGTTGGGCACAAAAGTGGCCAAGCCTACAGAATTACTTTGGCCTCGTGTAATTACATGTAATGAATATAATCAAAAATAAGTAAACTATATACGAATTAAGCAAATTCTACCAGAGACTGCTGAAATTCAAATTCCGACTATTAACACTTCTTGAAATGTGATATTGGTCAAAGGTATGCATATCATATTACATACATGCTTCAAATAACTGGCACTCCAGTAACAAGGAAAATGTCTTCAAGTGTAAATATATGTGCATATGTGTGTGTGGCAATTCTATAGGCAATTCATACAGGAAAACTGTTTTCACATCACTGCACACGAGGGAAAAAAAAACACATGTTTCCGGGAAGTTCTACTGCCATCATGAGAAAATAATGATGAATGCACCAAAAACAGCACTTCACAAAAAATAGTATAATAATTTGTTAAACTAAATCACAGTATACACAAGGTCTTATGGAATAAAATGTGAAAAGGATACATTCTCTTGTGAAAGCGGAATAACCAACGTGGCATCAGTCGCGCACGGAGTCTGCCTGAGTCTTGTTGCTCACAATGGGGCGAGGCCACTCACAACGAGGTGAGGCAGGCCAGAGCACTGTCTCTTCATTAAAAATTCATAAGAGTTAAAACTGTTAAAAGTACAATATAGCATTGCCAAAATATTTTAAAAACTGATTATGTTACTGGAAACACAATATNAAAAAATAGTATAATAATTTGTTAAACTAAATCACAGTATACACAAGGTCTTATGGAATAAAATGTGAAAAGGATACATTCTCTTGTGAAAGCGGAATAACCAACGTGGCATCAGTCGCGCACGGAGTCTGCCTGAGTCTTGTTGCTCACAATGGGGCGAGGCCACTCACAACGGGATGAGGCAGGCCAGAGCACTGTCTCTTCATTAAAAATTCATAAGAGTTAAAACTGTTGAAAGTACAATATAGCATTGCCAAAATATTTTAAAAACTGATTATGTTACCGGAAACACAATATTATTGTCAACTTTTGACGGGAATCTTAAATTTTGCTGATTTCTTTTGTTCGTGCTACTTTCANTGGAAACACAATATTATTGTCAACTTTTGACGGGAATCTTAAATTTTGCTGATTTCTTTTGTTCGTGCTACTTTCAACAGGTACTGCGAACATGAACACACACAAACATGTTCCTGGACAGTGTGGATTTTTTTTGCCACAGTTTTACACAAATGACTTGGATATGGTTTTATAGAGAAAAACATTCCATCCTGGAAATGTAACTATTTTTTATTTGCTTGTACAATTTTGTTTTTCTCATTAAATTATTACTTTAGTCTTTATCTATATGGTTTCTGATACTGCTGTTATTCACTCACCCTAAATTATGATAATCTGAAGTTTATATTTTTTTCCCCATCATCTGTGAAAACTTAAATTATTTTAATTATTACTTGGTTTACACATTTTTGGATACAAATTGTTGGTTATGATTTCACTGATAAAATAGTGTATTTTGTTTCAATTTTATTTTATTTTGTGTTTTTACTTAAATTCTGGTGTTATGCAATGTATTAATTTGCATTTCAATGTTATTTTAGTTATTTTACTGTTCACTAATTGTGACACTAGTAATAAATCAATATTGAGCAGCCCCATGTGCATAGATGGAGGTTTGAGGTGAGAAATACCTATCATGGGTAGTTGGAAAACCTTTTGATATCAGCTGGTGCGGTTTGCACCTTTGTTGTTGAGTTGTGTTATGTTTGACGACTGGCAACAAAAAAAAAAAATTCCTATAGTTTTGTGTGTGTGAAATTTATCCTTTAATACACTTGTATGTTATCAATAACCCAAAAATTTTAAAGATATAAATTAAAAGTTGTTATATTTTGTGGGCTTACTTGTTTAACCAAACAGCTATTTTCTTTCTGGAAGTAGGGAAGGAAGAAGTTAATTTGTTCTTCCACACTTCAAATTATTTGAATGATATGTGCTATCATTCAACCTGAAACTGAAAGTATTTACTCAATAACTCCTGTTCCTCCTCCTCCATATCTGCCACTGTTCCCTCTTCATTTATCATTATCTTTTTCTGCCTCTTCTCCTTCATCCTCCTCTGCCTAACTTGATTGTACAGAATATTTCTAGTCCTACATACATCCTCCTCCAACATCCTTGCCCACTCTTGCATCCATGCTTTTCTTTCTTCTTTTACTGCTTGTTTTGCTTCCCTCTTCTTCACATCTCAACTCAAATTCAAATTCTTGGCCCTTCTTTCTATTTTCTTTGAAAGGCATTTAGGAGCTTTCTCCTCTATCCCCTATAAAGACAACTCCTCATCACCTTTATAGAAAGTGGATTAACACTGTCAGTAAGGTCTGTATCATGTTTCACAAGCTAAGTTTTGCTCCAGACATGACCTTAGGGTTACGCAACTATTTTCTTGCTCGTGGTTTTTATTGGAGTGCATCCCAGGATGGCTATAGGGAATCAGCAGATAGAAATGGTCAGTCGCAGTGCCAGTACGTACCAAACACTGTGTTGAGTTATTAAGTGTTGTTAATTATCCACATTGGATAAATCTTGTGTTACAGGAAAGTTTATTGCTGGAACCAATGTTTGAAGTGCCAGGCTCCAATGTGGTTAGTGTCCACCTGACTGAAGATGTAGTGTTGGGCAAGAGCGCACCTATTTACATTCATGGCACGCCTGTGTCTGACAGTGAAGACCAGACCATTGAACTTCAGGCCAGGGCAAATGCCAAGTGATCATTATGCAATGAAAATTATGATACTTTTCACTATACTCCATCAGAGTAAAACTGATTCACTGACTGCAAGTACAAAATTTTTAACTACTGGGGTTTTACAAACATTTTAGATTGTCTGCATGTCAGTATCTAGTGAAAATTTAAAGTTAAACTTGAGAAAGGTATCCAACACCAGAATTACTATTAATTATTAGATTGTAAAATTTTTGTCACAGTGTATGTAGTGTATGTATTTGTTTCTTGCAATCTTGTGCATCATGTAACTGTTGCAACTGTCACAACTCATTAAAAGAAGGTAAAAATAATTTTAAAACCGTTAGCTTGTGCTTATTTTTTAAGGTTTTTTCATATTAATTCTTTTTAACTCATTTTGTGTGATGATTGAAATTTTTTGAAATTTAAATCAGTTTTACCTAAACTAGTTAAGTGTTTTGCTCAACATTATAATTTTATTTCGTTTCTGCTCCTGGGATTATAGCTTTTAATTTCACCATATAGTCATTATTTCTGTACTTCATACCTGTTTTGAAAAGTTCTCCAAAAATCCGTGATAGTTTTAATTTACATTTTGATATTAAACTCAGGTAGTATATGTATGGGCCAGTTTTATCACTTCCAGTTCATTCCAGATAATCACTAACAGGAGATGTTAACTTCCAGTTAACTTTTAGTTTTGTAGCCAAAATATTGTGTGTACAATATATAAAATGGTTTGGCAGTTTGCTCAGTTTGCATTTCTGTGTTGCAAACATGACTATAGGCTATTCACAGTAAAACTAGCACTTTTGAAAACCCTCTCATTTGGAATAACAGTCAAAAAAATTGTTTTTATTTTAGCCTTGGATGTTAACTTACGAGTGTGATGAAATATACACACTGTGTTTATTACTTACATGGCAATATTTATTTTAAAAAACGGGTTAAAAGATAAACAATGTCTGAAAGGAAACAGTAACTGGGGTCTCAAAAGTACTCACTTTACCATGAACAGTTTATAATGTTGTTCAACTAAAGTCGTTAATTTTATATTTAAATCATAAATTTATCATTCTATATTTTTATTCATTAACAGGAAATTCATAGTTTTTCTTCATACTTCTTTGTTTATTCAGATTAGCTTGCTATTCTGCTGTTTTAATATACTTTGTACTCCAAACACACTTTCCAAAATGCAGTTTATCAATAAAAAAAAATCAAGTGTTTAATTTCAGATCATTAAATTCTATCCAACTACAGTATATTTGAATATGACCATCAACACATTTACAAAAAATATTTCCGTAATTGTGGTTATACTTTCTTCAAATTGCTCTACCCATTCTGCCAGTATCACGTTGCACTGAAAAACATGGATCCNGTAATTGTGGTTATACTTTCTTCAAATTGCTCTACCCATTCTGCCAGTATCACGTTGCACTGAAAAACATGGATCCCTCTGACAAAAGCATTTTTGAACAGAATATAAACAGAGTCCTTAAAAATATTAAATACTGTAAATATTTGTTTTGTGTGTGTTAGTTGTCTACTTTATTCTCACTGAAACACATGAGTGAAGTAATATTGTGGGAAAGTTTATCTAATTATATAGTAATGTCTGCTGCTTTCTAGTTCAAGATGTCAACACATTAGCATTGCTATATTTTCATGGAGTTTGGGATCTATTAATTATTTGACACAGTGTTTCATTTTTGGTGGAAAGTTTTTACTAATAATTTTTTTTTTCTCCCCACAGTTTATATACTTATTTGCATGATAAAATTATTTGCCAANGTAATTGTGGTTATACTTTCTTCAAATTGCTCTACCCATTCTGCCAGTATCACGTTGCACTGAAAAACATGGATCCGTCTGACAAAAGCATTTTTGAACAGAATATAAACAGAGTCCTTAAAAATATTAAATACTGTAAATATTTGTTTTGTGTGTGTTAGTTGTCTACTTTATTCTCACTGAAACACATGAGTGAAGGAATATTGTGGGAAAGTTTATCTAATTATATAGTAATGTCTGCTGCTTTCTAGTTCAAGATGTCAACACATTAGCATTGCTATATTTCATGGAGTTTGTGATCTATTAATTATTTGACACAGTGTTTCATTTTTGGTTGAAAGTTTTTACTAATAATTTTTTTTTTCTCCCCACAGTTTATATACTTATTTGCATGATAAAATTATTTGCCAAGTAAGTGAAATATTTTGCAGGTATTATTGTGAAATTATTACAGGTTTGTAGTGTTTGCAATAATCCCCCCCCTTTTTTTTTTTGGCTAATGTTGTTTCAGCCACTGTTAAAAAAAAAAATTCATGTTCTAGGCTAATTTTCACACAGTATTGCAGTTTCCAGCTTTTGTGGTCATAGAGTTGTNTGACTGACGTACCCGCCTGTGAGCTCCACTATAGCTCGAGTACGGACGAGTAAATCTAGAGACGCCGTAGGCGTCAGTTGTTTCAGCCACTGTTAAAAAAAAAAAATTCATGTTCTAGGCTAATTTTCACACAGTATTGCAGTTTCCAGCTTTTGTGGTCATAGAGTTGTTNAAAAAAAAAAATTCATGTTCTAGGCTAATTTTCACACAGTATTGCAGTTTCCAGCTTTTGTGGTCATAGAGTTGTTGGCTTTTTTATAGAATTTATAAATTATGGAATAATAGTAACAGAAAAGTGGTGCTGAAATTCCTTCCTGAAACCTGTAAACTGCCTGGATTTGGTGATGAACTGTTGGGCTAGGTTCCAGCACCTCGATTTTAAGCTATCGTGTGAAGGCTGGTTTTGAAACATTGTTCCAACATAAGGTATGTTAATTTCTTGCGTCCATCACATATTGCAGAGTACCTACCTGACATGTGTTAAAATCTTNGGGTACCTACCTGACGTGTGTCAAAATCTTCAGTGTTCAAACTTTTTCCTGCATCTAAGCGCATTCTGCAGCTGATAAGTTCACTTGAAAAAAACCAANGAGTACCTACCTGACATGTGTTAAAATCTTCAGTGTTCAAACTTTTTCCTGCATCTAAGCGCATTCTGCAGCTGATAAGTTCACTTGAAAAAACCAATCGCCTTTCGANAATCGCCTTTCGAACATGGTGCACCATCAACATTCCGTGTCTGAAGAAGCTCGTCCAGCCAGCAAAGCATCAGAATTGTGCATCCGCATATAAAAATGTTTTTTTCCAGATGTTTGTTTGTTTGCTTTCTCACTCACACTTGCAGTCTACTTACTCTCTTTTTCTATGTGCACAAGTGCCATTAGCAAGTACCGGTGTTTAGTATTTGTGCCCCTGTTTATTTTGCTTTTTAGAATGTAGTGTTAATATTACATTTAAAATATTGACTGTTAGCTACACAGTTTGCATTTATATTCGAGAAAATTACAGTAATTGTTGAAGGTTGCATGTACATATGTGGTGGGAAAAAAAATTGACTTGCATATTAATGGTTTTGAATGTATCCTACTTGGTAGATACATAGTGGAATTAAAAGAAAAACTAAGGAAGGAACTTTTTTTATATTTTTTTTTTAGCCAAAAATATTTTCACTTTAGCTGATAATTGTCAGTCTGTGCTACATAAACACGAAAAGTGTAGGGCTTGGTTAAGAACGTTAGATAGCAGCCCTTACTCATCAAGCCTGTATGTGTGTTTTTCCATCATGTGTTGTACTGTTTCATCTAACATGAAGAAGTTGAAATTTTCTGTAAATCTGTGTGTGTATTTTTTTTTTTTTTTCCAGAATATTTTAAGTTAGTTTAAACAGATACAGAGGTGCCAAGAATTACAGATTGTCCGTAATTTTTTTTTTGGATTATTGCTCATTTCTGCAGATATCTATAAACTGCTATGTTTTGGATGTGCCAATATAATTTTGCGTGCTTGATTCAGCAAAATAGCATTATCTTGTTATGGTAAACAATTGTGATGTCCAACAGACATTTCACACAAGTTGCAGTGATCATTATGTTATTGAAAAGTTATGGACCACTGTATTTTGGCTGTCATGCAACCACAATTAATGACCAAATGTTTTGTCATGACGGTTCTAAGAACTGCTCTCAGGACCAGGCTGTTGATGCATACTGCTAGCAATGTGTACTTCTTCAAGTCCCTCATTACAGCTGTTTCCGAGTTGTTTTTGTCTTGACAGAAAATGAAAACCTTTAGTTTGGCCACAGTGCAAGGTTGCCAGTACGTATCTACATAATTAATTCTCAAGACGTTTTGCTTGACCAGAGTTATGCTCAGCCTGTGACACAGCATACAAAAATATTCATAAAATTACATTTTTATCTGTGAATTGAACTAGCCTGTCAATAAAGTAAGATTGTGTTTTTTTGAATGATTATTATTCATGCCTAAAATAATTTAAAAAGTGAAAAGAATAAAAAATACTACATATCAAAAGTTCTCAGAGTTAGGCCAGTTGTAAAGTTTTTGAGTGTGACACGTTCAATGCCTTTCATGATTTTAGTGTATAACATGGTAAAAAAAATTACCATGTAATAAATTTCATAAATTGGCATTTGTGAACATATAATATTTAATATACATACATAATTGGGAAAAGTAGCCAATGAAGATAGTCTTGAAGGCATCAGAATTAGAGAAAGCAATATTTTTTTTTTCAAAATGTTTATTTATCCAATCACAAATTGACCTTTAATATAAAGCTACCTGAATCTTTTACATTATGAGTCTAGGAAAATGACTTTCGTATGGACTGGAAATGACAAATCAGGTGTATAATTCTTGAAGTGAATAACTCATCTAGACAGTAGGTGTGTCAATTTTTATTTTAAAAAATGTTAAGCATAAAAATTGGTTAAAATTTATTAACTTGCCAGTATTCCTTAAGGCATAAGTACCCTTGCCATCTTGGATTTATGTATTTTCCTCCATAACTTAATTTTCGGGATCAATATTCAAAAACCAAGCTAGTCAAGGCATAGGAAACATTTTAACAGTTATTTCGAAATGCCACTTATTTTTCTCACATGATTAGTTTCACATCTGTAACCGTAATCAAACATTACCTAATTATTTAATAATTTCAATCCCACGTGGGAAAATACTAGTATAATTGAAACCCTACAAATTTCCAAAAATTCTTTAAGTATAATTCTATGTCATGTCGAGCTTTGATTTTTTATTTCTGGTCATACATTTACATTACCAAGATTTGTAAGAAAACTTTTCTTTGAAATGGTTGTCCTTAAGATTTAAGCGTTGAGAAGGAATTTCGTTAACAGTGATTCCCAATTTGAACTCTGTGGCTGCAGGTTTGATAGTCAGCTCCCTGAAATGACAAATATGAGATTTATTTATTCTATAGCAACTCACTTCCTTGCTGAGAGTTATGTGGCATCTGATTTATGTGTTGTATACATTTTGAATTAAGTGTAACATCACAAAAAGGAGAAACCGTAATATTAATTTCATAAGTAATTTATTACTGCTATTGGTAAATCACAACAAATTTTAAAGTTGCCATAACCTCACTTTCATGAATGGCATCTTGAACTAGCTGAATAAAATTCTTGGTGAGCAGTGCACTACTCAGATGAATAAATGTACAAAATTTACACATGATCACCGTGATAAGGCAGGTGATTGCGTGAAGTTACCCAATTGTTGACTTGCCGAAGCTTGAGTCCCGTAGCAAAACAAAATCACTAATCAAAGTCTTCAAGCCAGCCATTATGTACTGGGGTAGAGCAGTAACTACTGCTAGTAAACTCATGTGCACAAAGGGAAAGCGGTTAAGATAAGGCACTGAGAAACTGAAGTTATATGTGTTAACGTAGTCAAATATGTTCTTGTACTCAAAAGATATAGAACATACATAATTTCTGGAATTGGGACACTTTCCATTTCCACCAAGAACATGCCCCCTACCTGCCTTAACACATAAGTAAGTTTGGGAGATGTGATATTGGCGTGTTGTTACAGTACTACTTCGCAGCTGTAGGAGCGTATCCACATTCCACAGATGTTCTCATCTTACAGAAATCACAGTGCCACTGTGAGAGTCTGAGAGCATGTAAACACACAAACACGAACCGCTGGTTACAGGCTTTACAAAACTATGGTGCACATACAGTGTTACAAAGAATTAAGTGTATCAATATTTATACCAATTAAGATGGTTGTGTTGTAAGTTGGGTACCCAGCATGCATACACTTGCTCCTTTTTTTCTAGTCTCTTATAACCACAATCGAGGAAGTGACATCACACCAGGCAGTGGGCATATCCTTTTAGAAGTATACACAGCATTATGGATAGAACTTGCATGTGTTGGTGGAGCGCATGGGCAATATTAAGTGTGCGGAGTGCAGGCATTGACTCTCATAATTGTTAGTTCTAAAAATAGTTAAATTAGGTAACTGTTATTGAAAAAAAAACTTTCAATTATCATTACATACAACTAATCAGGAAACTGCAAAAACAACTTGAAAAATATGAGAAAGAATATTTATAAATTGTCCTATGCAAATGAAAAAATTTTCTGGTAAATTACTTAAACACAATACATGGAATTTAATAGAAATATAATATAAACAACCCAATTTAACCCAATTAAATTAAACAATAATTACACAGTAAAATTACACGAAAACTTCAGAACAACACACAATACAACAAGGATGAAAAACAAAGAATGACAACACAACAAAACAAATAAACATAAAATTCTCAAACAAAAACGAAGCTGCAGTGGTCCGAAAGATGGACAACCTTCCAATGACTCAGGAATGGCTCTCGGCTGGAGGGAGGTGCAGCTCACGTATGAAACAAATAACACAAAAGAACACCAAGAAAAAAAAAAAGTAACTATTAGTGTGATAGATGTGGCAATGGATGATAGCAGTTCTCACTGACTCCCCGCTGCAAATGTCTTGGGAGTCACGGGCCACTGTCATAAGGGGCTTCTGCTATAATCTAGTAGAATCGTTGGGTGCTCTGTGTATCCAGCTGCATAGCAGGAACTCTGAGAGGCGAAGCGATCAAAAATGTGGTGAAGCAGCTCACTGCAGGTGAGATTTATCAGTGAGAAGAGAACGTAAACTGTCCACACATGGACACTTGAGCACTTTTATAGCACAGTCATTTTAGTGTGTTTGTTATGTAAGCATCTGTTTTTTATCTATCTAAAAATTGCATTGTTTCTTTATATACACAAGTAGCTTGGCACCATACACACAAATTAATAGAATGTCAGGCAGTGATAATTTCTCTTTGCTATGGTATACTGCAGAAGAGAGGATAAAGAGAAAATTTTCTCATTTTCTGTAAGCACTGCATTTACATGCATTTGGATTTGATGATGTAGTAAGCTNTCATGATGTAGTAAGCTGGTAAAGGTGGCGAACTCACAACATACTTTAACTTTGTAAATTCTGTGGACTAACCAGGTTGTTCATTCTGTGTGCAAAGACAAATCTTAATGGATAGGCATTCCAGCTAGTTTTTTTCCATGGTCTCAAGAAGTTATATTGTTAAATTATTTCCCACACCTTATTGATGAAGCCATCTTAACGGTGAGTAGGCTACTGTCAATACGTGGCCGAACATCAGGCAAACTAATCTTGCAGGACCTAGTCTTCTGTAGAAACAATAGTGAATCCAAGCTGTGAATTTGCAGAGGCTGTATAGCTTATATGATTAGCAGACATTTTCTCTCTTCATAAATACCTTGCCTCGAAGTAGCAAATAGCGGAGTGAAATTCCTTTGTAGACATGCAATATGTAGCTTCGGCATGCTGCACACCACAGATATCGTTACGGCTGCAATGTCATGCACAGGTAGTGAGAAAGCCTGTGATGTTGAGGCAAATCTGGACAATGATCTTTTGGTAGAACCTTAAATGAATTACATTAAATCTTTCTATTTTTTTTTTTTTTGTCTCTGCAGATGTAAACAGTTACAGTTTTAACAAACCCTGTATGTTTTGACTTATTTCCTGTTGGTTGGCCTCTCCAGTCTCCTGATTCACACCCAGGTTTTTCAAGACAAAAAAGGGGGGTATGACATTTTCAATGGAACTCCGAATATTGTTTCTTGGGGTGTCTGATACGTGGGCAAACGAACAAAATTGTTTGCAGATATTGCATATAAAAGGCTTGTAGGTTAATTGACAGGCCACTGCACGACTTCATGTCAATAATTTTAAACTGGGGAACTGGGATTAAAGGTACATGAATGCCGGCATGTTCCAAAGAGAAGAAGAAAATACTTCAGATATGCAGCCCGCACCACTGTCTAACATAGCTGTGAAACATATTCCATAAAAAAAAAAACACACACAGCTCTGGGCATAGTGGTTTCCTTATTTGCTGCTCTGTTCCAGAATTTTCGGGAAGTAAAAACTCTTGTACATTCTCAATCAAAGGGGCCGTGGTGCTGTAGTGGTTAAACTACTAACCTCTCATCTAGGTGAACAGGGTTCGATTTCTGGCGGGGTCACTGCCGGATTTTTGCATGTCGGAATTATGCCAGACGATGCTGCTGGCTGGTGGATTTTCTCGGGATCTCCCGTTTATTCTGGCCCTGCTCCATCCTCACCTCGCTTCACACTCATCGGCTCTTAATACCTCATGTTAATAGCCGTCCAAATCCCAGCACTAACTCTCAACCAAAACTTTTGTACACATTTTACTACATTTAGCCGGCAAAAAAATCTGGTTGAACTCTATATACATCACAGGTCAGTTTTGGAGTGCCATTAGCCCCGAAACCTTCTATTTTTCCATGATATTCGCTTGATTTTTCACGGTGTCACGAGCTGTGGAGTGAATACATGTTCAGGTCAAAGGGCAGTTCTGTCAGATCTAATACCATCCCTCCACCATGTCTGCCATCCGATCTCAATCTTTCTTCAATATGTCTATGGCTGCTTGCATTCTTTCCGGTGTGCGCTCGTCAAAAGACTCTGGCAAATGTTGCTTGCATTGCGGAGGATCATAGGATTTGTGAGCGTCAGCTTTCACTCATTTGTAGGCCCAGGACCATAGCCACAAATTCTTTGTCAGTCATGGGGAGCATCATACAGAGTATACACTCGTATACTGATGAGAGGTGGGCTTCCAGCAAATTGGTTCGACGAGGATAGAAATGTTCAACATGCAACTGTACATGCAATATGCCCTGCATTTGCCTATTCCAATGTTCTGCCTGAAACAGTTCCCTAAATTTTTTGTATGTCTGGACTGATTCACATACAATTTCCCACCCATGTCCAGCACTAGCTTTCAGGGCCATATCCAGGTATCGAAGGACTTCCACCAGATGCAGTCCTGCAAATGTGAATGTATCTTTTGAGGCGCGTAAGAAAGAAAATTGATCTCGGTTTTCAGTCTCGTAAATGTAGGTAATTTGGTCACCAGTATCCTGATTTGATTAGGAATTGGCACAAACTGAATATTTATTTTAGCAAGTTGAGTGTCAATGGTTGTGCCACAAGATGCGATACTTGAAGATTACTGTTCCAAATGCAGACCTTAATAGAATTCTCTAAATGTGAACCGTACTCACAATAGTTATGACTACTTCGCTGTTCGGCCTGACTGATGTATGATTAGCCTGTTGCATCAACTGTATTTGTGTGACTGTCTGCCTGATCGCATTGATTTCTGCGAAAGTTTGTGCATTTCACATTTGACATTCAATTGCGAAATTAAGCCGATTCAACTCCTGGTCTGTGTGTGGAACCACTTCATTCAGTACTTGCTGATGGCCTGTGTGCAAAACGAAGCGAACTGCAACTGTACCTCGAAGCAAACTAATTTCAGTTCTTCTTTAAAGCTCGCTCCTAGTAAATTCCATCTGTCTGTGCTATATTGTCTGTGCTCTGACCTAGCCTGGTTTTCTGCAGTTTCTGCCTTAATTTCAGATCTAAGTGCAGTCTGATTAGTGGCAATTGCATTTTTTAATGCAGCTTGATTATTGACTATTTCCAATAGTTCACTCTGTGTTTTGGGCTTATTAGCCGCCATTTCATTTTTAAATGCAGCCTGCGCTGCTTCCAAGCACTGTAGTGTATTGGTTATAGCAAACATTGGTTCCTGCTCAAGTAATTGCTGTGCAAGTATGGATGTATTTACATTTCCCCTGCTTACACAAATATGTTTGCTATTATTCTCTGGCATAACCGTAATGGCAAAACGCCCCTGACACGACTTCCTGCATGTTCATATCTGTTGTTCAAATCCAATATAGCATTCAAGCCATGAAAATTATTACCCTTTGGTGTGTACAGAGTTGAATGATTTTAATTTGGCCTGTCCAACATTTTTCAAAGAAGCAAATGCACAAAATAATTTTACTGCAGACGCCTCTCCTTATTCCTTGATGGGCCTCTCGCAAGGGAGCCACGAAATTCTCCTCTGTGATGTCACAAAAAGAGAAAGCATAATATTAATTAAATTATAAGTAATTTATTACTGCTATTGGCAAAGCACAACAAATGTTCAAGCAAGTTGACATAAACTTTGTCTCATGAATGGCACATTAAATCAGCTCAGTTAGCAATGACACTCATAGGAATAAATTGACAAAATTTACACAGGACCACTGGGGTGAGGCAGGTGACAGCAAAACTTACTACATTTTTGACTCACGTGAAGCTTGAGTCCCATAGCAAAATAAATCACTAATGAAATCTTTAAGCCAGCTATAATGTACTGCGATAAGAGCAGCAACTACTAGTAGAAAACTCATGCATACAGAGAAGAAATGGCTAAGATAGCACACTGAGAAATGGAAGTTACGTGTGGTAACTTAGTATAGAAGGTTTTTGTGCTCAAAAGATGTACAAAATATATCATTTCTGGAATTGGGACACTTTCCACTTAGAATGTGCCCCCTACCTGTCTTGGTTGGATAACAGACTAATGTACGATATGTGGCCCTAAACACGTAAATAGGTAATTTTGCGAGACATGACATTGGCATATTGTGGTATATTGTTACCCTAGTTTGCTTTCACACTTACGGTTTTGTGCATGTGTTTGTTTTGCACATAAGATGTACACATTTATAATTTGAAAGGGGATAATTTATGAACCAATATTGTTGGCTATGCTAGGTTTACACTGAGGCGACAAAAGTCATGGGATACCTCCTAATATCGTGTCGGCCCTCCTTTTGCCCGGCGAAGTGCAGCAACTCGACGTGGCATGGACTCAACAAGTCGTTGAAAGTCCCCGGCAGAAATATTGAGCCATGCTGCCTCTATAGACGTCCATAATTGCGAAAGTGTTGCCGGTGCAGGGGTTTGTGCACAAACTAACTTCTTGAGTATGTCCCATAAATGTTTGATAGAATTCAGGTCGGGCGATCTTGGTGGCCAAATCATTCGCAGGAATTGTCCAAAATGTTCTTAAAACCAATCGCGAACAGTTTTGGCCCAGTGACATGGCGCATTGTCATCCATAAAAATTCCATCGTTGTTTGGGTACATGATGTCCATGAATAGCTGCAAGTGGTCTCCAAGTAGCTGAACATAAGCCTTTCCAGTCAATGATCGGTTAAGTTGGACCAGAGGACCCAATCCATTCCATGTAAAAACAGCCCACACCATTATGGAGCCACCACCAGCTTGCACAGTTCCTTGTTGACAACTTGGGTCCATGGATTCGTGGGGTCTGCGCCACACTCGAACTCTACCATCAGCTCTTACCAACTGAAATCGGGACTCATCTGACCAAGCCATGGTTTTCCAGTCATCTAGGGTCCAACCAATATGGTCACGAGCCCAGGAGAGGCGCTGCAGGCGATGTTGTGCTGTTAGTAAAGGCACTCAAATCGGTCTTCTGCTGGCATAGCCAAAGTTCGCCGCACTGTCCTAACGGACACGTCCGTCGTACGTCCCACATTGATTCCTGCGGTTATTTCACACAGTGTTGCTTGTCTGTTAACACTGACCATTCTGCGCACACGTCGTTGGTCTCGGTCATTAAGTGCAGGCGGTCGGCCACTGCGTTGTCCATGGTGGGAGGTTATGCCTGAAATTAGGTATTCTCAGCACACTCTTGACACTGTGGATCTCGGAATGTTGAATTACCCAACCATTTCCGCAATCATGAATCACTTGACTACAAATGAAAGCCCAACTAATGCACTGCCTATTTATACATTTTGTACGCGATACTACTGCCATCTGTATATTTGCATATTGCTATCCCATGACTTTTGTCACCTCTGTGTATAACAGTGTATGGCAAGTGAATACAGTATAAAGAACTTTAAATTCTTGTCTCCTATCAACTTGTTTTTTGCATCTGACACAACTGTGTTCCATATTACTATTAGTTTAGTGTAATATTTCTGTACAATTACAGAGTGCATGTTGTTTATTGCTCCATATATCTTTTAAAATGACTGTTCAAATATTTCCAGATACTAAATATTCATTATTAGAATTAAGTAGTACTGGCATGTCTACATCTGCAACACTAGTGTTAACTCGTTAATTTTTTTAAAAGAATATTTTCTGCAACTGGTGTAACATACATCCCTTTCCTTAATTTGCAAGGACGAGGGTGAAGTAAGAAGTACTCTTGGACATAATTGATAGTCCTTTAGTGCCACACATTAACCAGGTAACGGTCTAGGGTTGGAAGTCACACAAAATGCTGCGCCATCATTTCCCTGGATCAAATCCAAAATCCTGACTGTATGGTATTGCACATTTTGGGATGATCATGTTTTTATCAGTCCACATACATATTAATTTGCTGTCTTTTCCTGCCAAATAATACTTCTCTTTTATTTTATAGATAGGGACAAGATTTTATGGTTTTTTTTAGTTAACCTTGGTTTTTAAAAAGTAAGATTTCTGTATTTCTGCTTTTATTTTCGTAAATGCTGTATATAACAAAAATGCATATTCAAACACACATTTGCATAACATTTTTAATACATAGCATTAAAAAAACTATTTAATCAATCAAGATAAAGAATTTAATTGTAAATAAAAAAAATACAATTACATATTAGATATTCATCTGTTTTCTGGTACAAATGTTGAAGATTCTAGACAGTGTGTATTCTTTTTTATCAGTATCTTATTACAAATATTCAGAACATAATTAGTTAGAAGAAATAATTAAAGTTTTCACTAATAAAATAGCATATATTTGGTAATTTATGTATGTAGGTTTATTTTCTCTCATAATTTAATATTTAGTGAACTATTGTGTATTTTTTTGTTTAATTTTGTGACAGCATTTTTGTTATTAAAAATTATGTTAAATCAAAATCTTTGTTGATTTTGGTTTTGCTGAGCTTATCTGGAATTAACACTTGAAATCTTGATTGTGATCAGCATGTGACATTTTACTCTGAGTAGCCCAACATGATCATTGATATTTTTTTAACTTTTCCACGTCCGCATACAAATTACTCCTCAGTTATATTTAGGAAAATTTTAATTTACAGTACAAAATGTTTCATTGCTAGTTTGGAAGGGCAGCTTGCTAGTCTGATGATGTCAGACTCAATACAAAATTTAAGAAACACATGGCCGGATGATTGATGCTGACATGTTCAGTCTTATACAACTTTTTGGATGTTACATAAAACTACACTATGCTTTCCTTGCAGCCAGTTCCTTATTTTCATTTATAGTTACATCTTTTATAGGAAATTTTTTTTTTAGATTTAGTTTTGGCATTTTTTTTGTATAATGTACATCTGTTTTACAATATTTTTCATGTCCAAATCGGTTATTTATGAAAAAAATAACTGACAGCCACAAATGCTGAACTGCCAAAGTATGTTTGTTCATTTGTTTTATCATTGCTATGCTGTCAAAGTTATCAAAATTTAATAAATTGGGTACATTACTATGTAAATAAAAAAATTGTTTTGGTTTTATAGGCCAAATGCTTTCTGTAAATAATGCAAAATTATAATTTTCAGCATTTAATTCTTGTATTGTAAATTGTTCAAATTTTATTTTCATGATGTAAATTGATTTTGGTTATGAATATTGAATTACTTTTAGTGTAAATAATTATTTTCATATCTGCTTAAATAGCTATAGTGAGTGTACTTTTGTACTAAATGATAGATGCAGAATGGTATTCAAATTGTTTTTAATATCATATATATGTATGTTGTTCTCTTTACAATAACCATAAGGTATGACACATTTGTACATAGTTGTAAATAAAAGTATTTTTAAATGTTCTTAGATGTGTTTTTTTATTAAATTTTTTTCATTAACAAATATTTACCTGCCACCTGGACAGTTGTATACATATTAATGTGCATGTGTTTTTATTAAATTTTTTTTCATTAACAAATGTTTACCAGTGCTACCTATCAATTGTATACATATTGAAGTACATGCCCACTTAACTAAGATTATTTTTCTATTGTTTCGCAGTCCAGTAAGTAGAGCCTGGACTTGCCCTTCACAAGCTGGTTTGTGACAAAAATTTTACTAATTTACATCAGCCTGGCCCTCATATTCAAGTCACTGTATTTGTAATACATTTAATAAGTTTGTGGATGCTGTGGTGCATTGCTGCTTACACTTGAGGCAGATGCCGGGGTGCATTGCTGCTTACACTTCAGGTGGATGCAGGGGTGCATTGCTGCTTACACTTGAGGCGGATGCCGGGGTGCATTGCTGCTTACACTTGAGGCAGATGCCGGGGTGCATTGCTGCTTACACTTCAGGTGGATGCAGTGGTGCATTGCTGCTTACACTTCAGGCGGATGCAGTGGTGCATTGCTGCTTACACTTGAGGCACCAGTCCATAAACTTATTGAATGTTGCTGTAATGCATGGTGGCCTACACTCGAGGTACTAGTCAGTCCACAAATTATTGATTGGTACATTTTGGCTTACAGTGGTACGAGACAGGTAAAATTTCCCCATATATACAGACTTGACACAGTCTCAGTGCTTTTGTACTTAACACTGAAGGGAATTAGCATGATTTATAGGCCTTAAGTTCCCAAGTACTGTTAGCAAAGAATCTGTCTTGGAGAGAAATAGATTTTGACCCATATTGGTAGGGCAATAAGAAGATAATCCTATGGTATGGTAAAATGCTTCTTAAATAAATTCTGGGAGAGAGTTTTAATTGTAACTTGTAGTGTAGTGCTTACGGAGAGAAAGGAGAGAAGTGAGGTGGAATTCGCAAGATGGCCGAGGACAGAAACACGACAGTACTGTTTGCATCAGTATTCCAAGGATTTCCCTAGGTGTTGATAGTGAAAGGAGTTGAGGTATTTTCCACTCCTACTCTTTGTTCCTCTCAACATAGTTTGTGGATGCTGCTGAGAAAGGATTGGTATATTGTCATCTGTACTATTTCTTTAGACAATTTTTTTTTTTGTATAATTCTATTGTATGTTGGCTTCTATAACACTGATGATAGCAGAACAGTTTTAATCATGTGGTACAATCAGTGATGCTTTCACTAAAGATAGAAAAGTGGTCTGTGCTGAGTGCACAGAAAAGTTAAGCGGTTTACGAGTTCACATTTTGAGCAATAAATAAGCACTCGTGCGAAAATAGAACCTTGCAATTTTCTAAAAATTCAATTACTTGTAACTTCAATCTAACAGGTTTCAAGTGGAAGAAATCAATTTTTCCAAGATGTGTAATGCTATGGTGGTTCAAAATGTGCTGCTGTGCAAACTCCTGGTGCCTAAATATTGTGCATTTGAAAAAAAAGTATTTTCGGTGGCAAATTTGTGTATAATTCTCACCAAATACGAACTGCTTGAACGTACGAAACGACTAATGTAACTGGACATTGCATTGCCCATCTTTATAAACTTACTGTGGAATAACCCTCAAGGCCATTTCTGATTATCTTTCATGTTTTTGAGTGCAACAGTGTTTTTTTGGATTGATGGGTCTGAAGACTTTCTGGCCTGACTTATTTTGTTGTATTGCAATGCTGAAGCATACACGCAAAAGGGAGCAACTTTTCTACACGTGTTTTTATCCTTAAATAATCTGTTGAGTTTAGAGATTTGGGCAGCTCTTAAAAACGAGGTCTTGAGAGCCAATGAGGGTGAAATGAGGTGAGAATGGAGCAGCGCCAGAATGCGAAGGCAAGAGAAACGGGAGATCTCCGAAAAAACCTGCCGACCAGCGACATCTTCCGGCACAATTCCCACTTGCGAAAATCCGGGAGTGACTGGCCAGGAATTGAACTCAGTTTGCCTTGTTGGGAGGCGAGCAGTCTAACCGCCCAGCCACCATGGCACCACCGTTATATAATCTGTTTCATTTACATATATAATCTGTTTCACTTGTTGGGCTATGGGCTATAAAATATTGCCGAAGAAGTATGAAGAACCCATCCATGAGTTAATTAAATTGTTTCAAACACCAAGGAAGTTTTTTTAAAGCTTCACGTACAGATAGTGACCTGCATTTCCAACTGAAGTAAGTAGTCTAACTACACATTATCATCTGAACAGATGTAGAATTTTTATTCCATTGTGACTGTGAACACACATACTTGCAAAATTTAGTTTAAAGTATTAAATACTTAATATATAAATGGACAGAAGTACAATTACTCACAGTCTAGTACTTATCAAAAGGCATGCATGCGTGCAGGCGTGTACACACGACACATTTTTCACATGGTTGCCCTGTTGCGACGTTTTACTGGCTGGGCCAGCTTCACCTGGCAGCGAGTTGTAGGGCACTGCAAGATGGTGGATAGATACTATTAGTGAACCTAGTGGCCTGGTGGCAAACTAGGGTGCAGTGGGAAAATTGAAATGTTGCCACTATGGCTGTAGAGAATTGTTTTTGGAGCTGTAATTATCTTATATTGAGGCCCGGAAGCTGCCTGGAATTTGTTATAAATTGATGAGCTAATTCCCAGTGTCTTTGATTCTGAGCTATTGCTTGATAATGGCAGGGCTCTCAGTACCGTCTGAGCTGACAGTTTAGATTTTGGAGGGTTGTGTAACCTTAAGTGCCAGGTGTGCGAAAGCAGCAAGCTAGCAAAGCAACGAGTGGCAGTGAGAGTGAAGTCTGTGGACTGCGAGCATCGGAACAGTGGAAAGAGAAACTTAAGTAAGTGATTTAGTATATAGAAAAATAGACAGTAAATGAGAATGTAGACAAGAAAGAAGAAGGCATTAGCGAGTTAGTGAATACAGTGCGAGAATTGAATGGTCAGTGTCGAGAACGAATTGATTGCAATGAAAAAGGAATGGCAGTAATTTCTTCAGCAGCGGAGTTCCACCATCATCACACAGACAGTCGAGAAAAGTGTGGAAGTAGTGCAAGTCGTAAATAATACAGTAACCTCGGAGAATAGCCGGCAGCTTTACGGTATTGGTGTCGCGTAGCCATGAGTAAGGGAGGGGGTCACAATTAATCCCACCCTTATAATGGCCAGACATATTGGCAGGAGTACCAACACCAGTTTGAAATAGTAGCCACTCTGAATGGCTGGTCAGCGGAATAGCGGGCCTACTACCTTGTGACTGTACTGAGAAGCCCCGCACTGAGCATACTACAATATCTATGTCCACAATGCCCAACTGCGAAGCCGCAGCCAGCGACCAGGAGAGCCACTGCAGGAGCATCGTGCAGCTGCCCCACCTGTCTCTGGAAGGGTGCCCCGAGGAGGTGCACATCATCGTAGACGGCTTCTTCGTCGATGCCATCGTCGACGCAGAGGTAAGGCAAGCGGTACGTCTAGCTGCACCATACACCATGCAGGACACCCTGGTCCAAGCACTGGAGCTGGAGTCAGCAAGACAGGCGTCTGGTACGGGTAATGACGCTGAACGAAGATGACGATGGCATCAAGAAGCCTTTAGAAGGAGATGCAGACTACCACGAGGGACTTCGCGTCCAGGGTTCACGCTACAGAGCTTCGCCGCTCCCCACCCAAACGGTCTGAGTGTTGATCATGTGGACAGCTGGGGCACCTGAGAGTCTACTACCCACAACAGCAGCAGCAGCAAGAGAAGCAGCTGCGGGAACAGAGGCAGGTTAGAAAACAACACATTCGGAAAACTTGTAAATACCGACTGAAAAAGGGTCGGGGGAGGGGTTCACAGGTCGGTGACTTTGAAGGGAAGGCCACAAATTCCTTACAGGTAAGTTCGGTGAAAAAAGGATTTGGATGCAATTTGGGGGAAGTGAGTCTCAATGATTTTCTGAAGCGACAATAACAGTAATAAGACTAGACATCCTCGGGCCTCCCCCCCCCCCAAGCGATCACCCAACGACACTATGGAACATTGCTATTTGAATACAGCAACAGGCGAGACCACGCCAGTTAACAAGTTAGAGGTGAGAGAAATGTGAACGTTAAGCACGATGATCGTAGCATAAAGCACACTATATAGCAGAAATAGAGGATGAATTTGTTTTGGGGCTCGATGTTCTACGTCGGCTGGGGTGTTGTATCGATACTCGACTTGATGTGCTACGAGTAGGCAGTACAGCGTTGGTGATGTAAACATAACAGGATTTGTCCTCGCCAATGAACTGCCCAGTAGTCTGTTGCGAGCCCATTGTGCTATCCGCTTATAGACATACTGTCATTACAGGCAGATGTCAAGGGAAATGTGTCAGATGTTTGGGTATAATTGAGCCAGCAGAGAAAGGTAGCATCCTGCCAGACAGTGTCATCATAGCAAGGACTTTGGTATCTTAAAACTCCGACAGTTCGCCAGTTAGAATGATTAATTGGTCCGATAGTGCCGTTCGTCTTAAATAAGGGGCCTTGTTAGGGGTTTACAAGAAAGTCAAAAAGGTTCTTCCAAATGTTCCAGAAGCTTTTATAGTAAAACAAATTGAATATGCTCTACCAGAAGTACTAAAGGTACTGGCGACAGGAGAAGGCTGTCTCTGAATTACTGCAGAGAAATAGGGATGCCTTCTTCTGTGGACCAAATGCCATTGGAAGGACTAATGTGACTTGCCACCAAATTGATACAGGAAGCAACCACGAAAATGACTGCCACTAGCTTCGCATGAGACAGTTGACGGAATTTTGAAGGAAATAGATGGGACAGACCATCAGCTAGTCTGTGGTCGTCCCCCATTGCACTTGTTAAGAGAAAGATTTCTCTCNAAGCAACCACGAAAATGACTGCCACTAGCTTCGCATGAGACAGTTGACGGAATTTTGAAGGAAATAGATGGGACAGAACCATCAGCTAGTCTGTGGTCGTCCCCCATTGCACTTGTTAAGAGAAAGATTTCTCTCTGAGGTTTTGTGTGAATCAAAGCAACCTAATAACGTGACAAATAAAGACTCCTATCTACTTCCAAGGATAGACGATACATGGAACAGCCTGGCAGGTTCGCAATGGTTACTGGCAGTGCGAGGTGGTCCCAGAGGTCAGAGAGAAGACTGCATTTTGCATTCAAATTAAAGGAATCGGACTTAAAGTTATGCCTTCTTGGCTGTATAAAGCCCCTGCCACCTTCGAACGCCTGATGGAAAAAGTCCTCCCTTTAGAAGGTTTACCTAAATGGCAATGTTGTGACAAGGACATTTGAAGAGCACCTATCATGCTTATAATCTGTATTCCAGAAAGTGACTGCAGACAACTTGAAACTAGTTCATAAGAAGTTCCACCTATTCCAAAATAAAATAATTTTTTTTTGTGATATGTAGTGTCGACCCACGGAATTAAAACAAACCATGAGAAGACCAAAGCAATAAGAAATTGGCCAACACCATCTGACAAAACGGAAGTGTGGAGTTTTCTGGGCTTATGTGTGATGTGTGATGAAGATATGTTGCTGGGTTCACCATGTTCACCATGTTCGCCAAGCCACCACATTGCAAAAAGGAAACTTCATTGGACTACTGAGTGCGAAGTTTCTTTTAGTAAGCTAAAGGAATCTCATATACCTCCCACAGTGTTGGGATTCCCGAAAAGTGAGGGCACATTCATAATGTATACTGATTATAGTGCTGTAGGCATTGGAGCTGTTATATCTCAGCTTCAGGATGGAAGGAGATGCCACTAGAATGTTTCAGTAAAGTATTGCACAAGCCCGAGAGAAATTACAGGGTTACACACAGGAAGTTTCTGGCCAAGGCGAAGGCAATTTTACACTACTACCTCTATCTTCTTAGTATACATTTTATTCTAAGACCCTACCATGCTTCATTATGCTAGTTACTTAATTTCAAGGACTACGAAGGTTAAATAGCCTGGTGGATACAGCATCTTCAAGAATACGACTTCGAAATACAGCACAGATTTGGACGCATTCACAGTAATGTAGATGCACTTTCTAGGAGGCCATGTGGACCATTATGTCGTAATTGTGAATGCAAAGAAGAAAAGAGTGGTGAATCACTGAAGGTATGGAGGACTAGTATTCAAGGTTTTTGTATCTTGTGATGGATAATCAACCTGGATTTATGAGGGTATTAGGAAAGGTCAGCATCCGTTACTATAGTGGACAGAAACTGGCTGTTGGCCAAAATGGGAAGATATATCCAGCCTGAGCACAGCAGTCAAAGCATACTGGGCATGATGAAATTCCCTCGTACTGAAGAATAGTGTGCTTTACAGTAACTGGGAAAGCAGTGATGAGAAAAACACACAATTGGTTCTTCCAGAATGCAGGGTTCCTGAAGTCTTAAAGGAGCTCATAATACGACAGCCAGTGGTCACTTGGGTGTTAATAAAACCCTCGACAAAGCTGGACTGAAATTCTACTGGCTTCATTGTCGGGAAGATGTTGAGAAGTGGTGCCGAATGTGTGATACCTGCACTGCGAGGAAGGGTCCAAGGACAATATTGCCTCCAGAAATACAATGTTGGAGCCCCATTCGAGAGGATGACAGTAGATATTCTGGGTTCCTTGCCCGTCACAGTGATAGGTAATTGGTATCTATTGGTGACCCAAGTTTATGTTCCCCTCCCAAACTAAGAATCACTTACTGTGGTGGATGCACTCGTAGAGCATGTCTTCTTGAGGTTTGGGATGCCACTAGAACTCCATTCCGATCGAGGAAGAAATTTTGATACTACTGTGTTCCAGGATGTAACAAATATTGTGGGGATAGAAAAGACTAGGACCATAGCCTTACGCCCTCAGTCGCATGGGATGGTCGAGAAGCTTAACCACACCCTTGAGCAGTAGGCCTACCGGCCGATTTTTGGGGCAGACAACCAGAAGGATTGGGATTTAAAGGTGCCATTGTTTCTCCTTGCTTACTGCTCAGCAGTTCACGAGTCTACATGGGTAACAAAGTTACCTATGCTCTTTGGAAGAGAGCTATGCCTCCATAGTGACCTGTTGTTATGCCAATCGACAGAAGAAGAAGCCGCTGCCTATGCCAGCGAATTACGTTACAAGTTAATTGGCATTCATGATTTTGCTCGACAGCACTTCAGAATAAATAGTGACAGAATGAAGACACAATATAACAGAAGAATGTCGGGCGAGATATTTCAAGGACAACTGGTGTGGCTGTACAACCCACACAGGCGAAACTGGCACTGTCCGAATCTGCAAAAATTTTGGGAAGGTCCATACAGGATTCTGAAGAAGATCAATGATGTGATCTTTCGGATTTGTCGTGAAGGTTTTCGGGTGAAGCCGAAAGTTATCCACATCGACCGACTGACACTCTGCCAAGGTTCGGATGTTGCAGGAGTCTGTTCGGAATGAAAAGACTTGAGGAGGGGGCAATGCTACATGTTTGTTGCTCTACATCGCTTCCCTTTCCATGTACCGCTCTATTGAGTGAAGGAGTGTGTCAAGGCCAGGTTAGTAGAGGAGTGCGTGGAGATTTACAAAGGCGAGTCGCTGCATGTGCCAGATAAGCCTATCGGGACTCACGCACTCCCGACCTTAAGCGTATTGAATTTCTGGGGTTATCGGTGCTAGAATGTTTTGGTCATTGTCCTAGCGTCTCTAAGCATTGACTCTATTTTGGAAGCTTCTAGATCGGGCCAGCGAACTTAAGCCGCGACACAGCCCTCCGAGCCAATAGTTTAAAGTTTGGAAGATTTTGCGGCCTTAAGCGCCAGGTTTGCGAAGACAGCGAAGCGAAGAGCAAGCAAAGCGACGAGTGGCGGCGAGAGAGACCAGCGAGAGTAAATTCTGTGGACTGTGAACATCGGTACATAGGCCAGTCAAATTGTACTTAAAAATGGGGTTTGACGAAAATAATTCCAACAGTTTTGAAACTTTAGGTACTTATACCCATGTATGGCCTTTATATTACACTAGTTTTTCTACCTCGTACGAGGTGCCACCATCTTGGAAATATGGTGCCGAAAAATAGTTTTTGGTGAAAATCTCAGTAACTGTGGGTGTTTTCTTTCACAAAATAGAGATCTTATTTTTTCTCTTAAAAAGGTCATATTTACGTTTTGCATAATTACGTTTTCGAGTAATTGCCAAACAATTCTTCCAAATTATTAACAAATTAGCTACAATGTATATTTTTAAATAGTACATATTTTAATATTGTTATATCAAAGTCATTCCTGTTAATATTATATATGTAAAACTGCATTTGTTTTTAATAATAGTTATTTATTAAGTTGTCATGTTTCATAACATCGAACGGATGCTGACTGTGTTGTCCGAGTCAGTGGTTGAGAGACAGTGAGGATGGGAGGACTGACATGGGTTTTTTGAATTATATTTTAAATGATAAACTTTAATTTTCATTTACCTTGTGCAAAGTAGTTAATGTTGCTCTTGGTTATTGGTTAGATAATTCTATTCTCTTTGATGTATATGGAACATCAGCTACGAAAGGCAAATTCATTTCGACAGGTTCATCAAATGGGTTGTCATCTTATTTTAGTTCGGGAAAGAAAGTATCCTTTTGATCAAGGTACTCTGTATTGGTGCGTGCGACGTCAACATTTAAACATGACTGTCCCTTGCAGGTTGCACATATTGCACACATTTTAAACCGACTTCTCAGCAGCCACACAACTGTGAGCATCCTTTTTTTTTTTTTGCATTAACATTAAATACACTTTGGGACAGCCTCAGGTGCAGGTTGTTATAAAGTAGGAACAGTGAAAATGCTATATTTGGTCAATTTCCAGCCCCACTCTTGAGTAGACTTAGTGATTACATACGGATATACCACTGTTGAATCTGATAATAACTCGCAGAAAGTGTTTCCCTCTACTGGACTTCTGAAAGTAAACATCAGATTTAGTAAATGCTAATACTGACATAAGAACTAACAATTCAACGTCCTCACCAACAACAGCAGCAGATGAATTCTCAGTTGACATATCTAGAGCTATGTTTACAATCAGTGTATCAGCATCCTCTTGTGCCTACTTGACAATGTGATCAAAATCTGTTAACTTGAGGCTTAACATTTTGATAAGTCTTGCTTTAATTTTTCGTTTCAAATACTTTTTTCTTGGGATACACAGGATATTGTTGTTTCGTTAAAAATAACGTCACTTGACTGGTTGACTCGATATCATCGAAGACGTCCAGCATTCTTGGTACTGGTATTTTAAGGATTTTCTGGGTAGACGTCAAATACGACAACTGCACTGTATGTATGTGTAGTACTTTTTGATATAATCTATGTAGCGACTGCATATTGAGGCAAACGTTTCTTGTTGATGGCACAAAACTCTGCGGAGGAGGTATCCACAATGTACACTACCTTTCCAAAATCCGGCTCTTCTTATAGTTACATGTCTGATTTATTCGTTTTTCTCATTCACATATAATCAAATAAAGAGAGTGGAAAAGGGACTAATTCATATTGCAAGTAAACTTCAAGTTCATCATCATTTTTTTATCTTTTTTTTTTCTCAAAATATATTCTTTGGAAAAGCAGAGTAAAGTCAACAGACTCTACCTCATCATGTATTTTAATCCCTATGTGCTGTGCCCCAAGACGAGTTGCTCTTTTTTTTTTTCGATAATATTTAACGTCTGTGAAATTCCTTCCAAATATGCTGCTCATTAGTGACCTACGAATTTTTAAAGAATTAAATGAGTCAACTGGTTCACTTCCGATGATTCCAGAGCTTATTGACATGGTTTCATTTATAACTGGAAATTTGTTACGAGCAGAAAACCACTGGAAAAAACGTTCAACATCTTTGTTGTCCTTTTCTCTTCGAGATTATTATAACTGAACATGCTGTTTTGTTGTATGAAAAGAAATGCCACAAACATTCCTTCAGTTTTTCGCAAACATTTAAAAGGGCTGGCATTCTAAGAATACATTTTGCCGAAACACTGTCTGTCATACCTCGACCCTGTGTAAGGCCATCGGTGCTTTACATTGTCCTCATTAGAGTTTTATCTATGGACATATCACTCCAAATTCCCGACCAAAACTTCTCGGAGTGTTGATGGTGAAATACCCATCATTGACAAACTTTTAATACTCTGTTGGATTCATCTGTAATTTTAAGTTTAACATATCTTGAAGATAGAGGTGGCACGATTTGGCATACAAGAAGTGACCACTTGAATGTAAGAAAGGTAGCATTTATTGTACACATTTCAAATGCAACTGTCAGTTTCCCAACCTTTCTGCTTCAATGAACTGCTTTAAAAATGTCATCATGTTGAAATACTGTTTCCAGAGCTTGGCAGTTGGGCCATTCTTGGTTAGCTCAGTAAGTTAATTTGCGAATTTTTGAGCTAAGGTTTTAATGATTTCGCCCTGGATCTTGCACGAGTCAGTAATATCTTGGAGGCCTTCTAAAAACACACATGGTACAATGTCATCAAATTTGGTTGTCTCTTAAATGAGTTTTCTCAAAGCTAAATGTGTCGAAATATTTCTTCTAGCTGCTCTAGCAGCCGATAAGCATTTTGTCAACTGATACTGATGCATAAACTGTGCTGAAGAGATCCTTCAGCCCACTCTCTCATAATACACCCTATTGCACCCATGAAGGATATTATAAGATGAAATCCTCCTAGGCGAATAGTGACGCTGGGCATTGAAGGATCGTTCAGTGATGTAACTATGTCACCTGCTTTGATGTACAAAGGCTAGTCAAAGGTGACAAAGCAAGTATTTTGGTTCAGTGACTTACACTTCTCCATTGCATATAGAAGAACAGTGTATATGGTATCGTATTTACCAGATGAACTGTTACTAAATGGGAGAAAAACGATACGTAATTTGTCATAGCTCTTGTTCGCTGTTGTAACCAACCGGGTGTGTTCCTCTCGGATCATATGGCCTAGAACAACTTCATAAAAATTGTTAAATAACAAGACATACAGTTCAGTATATGAAAAAAAAAGTGGTAATAATGATTTTGGCATTAACATACAACACATTAAACACAGTAACAATATAACAACACTATTTTTTTTTTTCGAATTTGGTAATAATTTGGCAGAGAGTTGGACTGATTACTCAAAACCTATAGGTTTTACAAAAAAAAAGTTAATAGAACCTTTTTTTATAAAATAAAACTATCTTTAATTTTTGCAGAACATTTTTTATTTAGGTTCTACCATTACTGAGATGTTCACAAAAAGTTTTTCGGCACCATATTTCCAAGATGGCGACGTGAGCTCACCTCCTATGAGGCAGAAAAACTAGTGTAGGTATACTAGGGACCATATATGCATAAGTCCCCCAAGTATCAAAACTGTTGGAATTATTTCCTCTAAAAATCACAATTTGACTTTCTTAACAGTGGAGAGTCAGACTGACGGGTGGGACTATTGAACTGGAAGCATGAGTGACAGACTTTTGGAATGATAGCAATATACAGATTGAAAATGTGTAAATAATGAGTTTGAATGTAACCAATATAGAGACAGTTATAAGTACTTAATTTAAAATTGAGGTAGACATTAAATATTGGGTTAACTGAGAATAAATTAATAGTAGTGGAGATAGATAGTTTAATGCTGTAAAGAACAACCATATGAATATTTGTAGCAGAACATATCAATTAAATGTAGTTACTTCATTTTTATTGACCTCCTACCCTCACGAATTCGGATACACCCCTCTGACATCCTCTAACAATATGTAAGCAAAACAAAGGTTTTGGGTTTATTCTTTGCTGGTTCTGCTTCTAACCTAAAGTACAAAATCAAGTTTCGTATTTTTTAAATTAGCATATATATTTACAACATTTTAAAAGTTTACACAAATATATCTGTGATAAATATAGTTAAATAAGTCCAGTCGAGCTATCTTCAGCCATCCTTGATAGCATCCATGTTTTTGGCCTCCTCAATGTTGAGAAATTCCTGTCTGTTGTCGCTGCTGATATGGTTGAGAGAAAAACTTGCAGCAAGGTCTTCAGCAACGGATAAGCTTTTTTTTTTGTCACCGCTGATGTAGTCATATGTTGCCTCTGTGATCTTTTTGAATTTTTAATAACCATAACTTTTCTTCGTTAAGCATATTTCATTTAAAAATCTCATCATCATCATCATTATCTTCATCATGTATTTATTTTGAAATATCAAGGAACAGTATTCATCGCAAACTGAGTCAATCTGTGATATAACAAATACGAAATTGACTCAAGATTTACAGGCATTAAGCAGTTTAATGCGTAGTACTAAATCAACTATTCAGCAAATTGAACCTGAAGATCACGGTTTATAAAATCTAAAATTGGAATATAAATACATTTTTTCCAGTAAGAAATCATGCTTTCTTCTTCGTCGCCTGAACAGCAGAATAGTTAGGCCAGTTAACTCGCCTTTTACGTAGTCTTGGAATACTAACAGGTACATACAATATGCCCATTATTTTTTTTAGTGTACTCAAAAATGATACTGAAAAAGTCTGTATACACTTGTTTATTTTCTTTTTAAAGTAAATTTAATGTTGATTTGAAATATACCTTTAACTTAGGTGGAAACATTTTCATCTGCAATTTTTCTGCAACTCTGTTCACCATAAAACGTTAAGGATGGGCTGTAAAAGTTATTACATATGTCTTCTTTTGAATTTATACAATTAAAGCATTTAGGTTTTATACTTTCCTTGCTTTAATTTTATTTTAAATCCATTAAAATTTACAAATGCAATTTAAATTTCAATATTACAGTTCGTGGACTTCATATTTAGATATTACAAAGGAATACCTTCTCAAAAAAATTAATTGGAAAGAAAAATAAAAATAAAAATTAGCAAAGGATTTGTAACAACTATACTTTTAGCTTTACTTAAGATAGTATCAAACAAAATTTGGATTGGAGACGAAAAATTATGAAGGTGTAATCCTGTTACTTTAATTGTTTCATAGTTTCTACAGCAAGCAGAACTTTTACTTTTTATAATGTCAATCAAGAAACAAATAATATATATGATGAAAAAAGACCTGACATACAGATATAGAATACGAATCAGTTGAAGGATTATGCGTGAAGAAAACATGAAGAGGATGAAAACTATTGAACTCTTCTTCTAATAGTGTTAGAAAAAATATATTTAATATCAAACATAGAAATGTTAAGCATGTAACTGTTTAAAAGCCAAAAAAATAATTTGAAATCCTTTTTGTAATTTCCAAAACCTAAATGACGCAAAATTTATTATTGGAAAAACTAAAATAATATTATTTTCCATTCCCTTTGAAGTAATTTACCTAAAAACGTAGTTATATACTAATATAATATATTTTAATGATGACAAAATTAATTATGCTAATTTTACTAATGACGAAAATTTGTGCTCCATAGTTCAACAGGCTGCGAAGAGTTTTTTTTAGGATATTATAATGACAATTTTAAATTGAATAATATAATATTATTACAAAAATAAAATCACATAATTATAAAAAAAAAAAAACGACTAGCTTCGATGAATTTCAGAAAATTTTTACACATTGTAACCAAAACTTCAATTAAGAGAATTTTAACATGAAAATATTAATGATATCGAAGAGGAATCAAAACTGCTATCTTTATTTCAAATTATAAACATGGAGAATTTTAAATTCAATGAATTCGACCGAAGGACATAAAATAACTCTCTCGAACAGGAATTAAAAAATAATGAAGACTTCAAAACTGAATTTACTAGAGGGAAGAGCAGGCGTTGTAATGTAATCTAAAATTACTCTTTTAATTAGTTGTAAACTGACAAATGTTTTTCTAAAAATATGAATTAAAATATTTTCAAAAACAAAAAAGAGAAATATAAAATTGAACATGCTATTAATCCTTTGAAAAGAATGTGCGATATACCAACTTCGACATTAAATAAATAGGTTTGTATTTTCTGTCTTTAAAATACGAATGAGAGAAAAACAATTAAAAACATTAGTTGCAAATTTTTTTTTCTAATTTTGTAATTTTAAAATTTAAATTTTAGAAGTTAATTTTATAAATTTTAATTATTCAATAAATATATACAGTATATAACAAGTATTGCAAAATTTAAGTAAGAACATTTTTTTTCCAAAAAAAAAATAAAGAGATTTGGGCGTCTCTTAACAAGGTCTTTAGAGCCGATGAGGGTGAAATGAGGTGAAAATGGAGAAGTGCTTGAATGTAAGGACGGAGGAAACGGGAGATCCCCGAGAAAACCCGCTGTCCAGCGGCATCGTCCGGCACGATTCCCACTTGCGAAAATCCGGAGTAGCCCGACAGGAGATTGAACTCGGTTCACCTTGGTGGGAACTATAAAAATAAATAATTATTAAAATTGAAAGAGTGAAAGCAAACTATAGAAATTGAGAACCAAAAATGTTTTGAGTTAGTTTTGAGATAATAAATATTTACAATTTTATGGTTGAACTACTCTGTTTCTATCAGCAACTGCGCTAACTTAATTAAAATGGCTTAAAGTGCCAATATTTTTATTTATACTTGCCATTGGTTTGGTTCATTAAAGTGAAACAAATGTGGATGGTTGCTCGGTTACCAATCCTTTTCACTGGAATATATTACAACTGCATTATTTGGAACTTTTTGTTATATCAGTAACTGCATTATTCATACGTTTTAATAAAAAATTTAATGCAAATATATCTTGAAACAGGCTATGCAAATCTTGATTTAAAATTCCTTGATGGTTAGTTTGGAGATAAAATAAATGTCATAAATATTTTTAATAAATAATTATATTATTGAAAACACAATATATTTTCTGTGGTACCTTCAATTTCTTCCCAAGAGTGTTTACACTTCAATTTGTGAAATAAAATTATCACATTGCCATACACGTATTTGTTCCTTGTAATCAGAATCATAGCTAATTCATTGAACAGCGATGGTAAAGTCAATCTTCTCTGGATGATCGTCAGCTCTACTTTGCTAGAAGAAGAGTATAGGAACGTGGTCTGAAGTTTCTGCTGACTATTGGGTTTGCCGTTCAGATGCCGCTTACATTTGTTGTATTAGTTTAGTACGTTTTTAAAATATGGATGGAAAAGAATACACGCGTGAACAAATAAAGCAAACACAACAAGCAGGAAGAATATATACGCATAACTGAGTTTAATCTCGTCCTGCTTCACAATGTCAGTTAATTCCTCCAGTTCCCATGGCTTGTTACACTTGAACGGCAACGATGAGCTCATGATTTGCAAGATATCACTGGTTCGTCGCGCCTGCGACACCATAAGCAAGCAAGGCACGTATATACACACTATAACTAACAGACACTGTATTAAGATTGCCGTATTCAGGGAGTTCCTGTGCAGTGCGTCACTTGCGGAATGTTTTTTGCCAACTGCACGTTTGTCCACGAGGTAGCACAAGCCGGAGAAAGCGCCCAACAGAGCAGCCGTCACGACCAAGCTTATTTGCAGACCTAGTGCCGAGTTCATTGTTTTTGATATCTGACAAAGCCTCTCGTAACTTTTCCTAGTACACCGCAATTTAATGTTCTGGTCGACACAGAATAACTGGTACCGCTTTTCGGTGATCCCGCAAACTTCAGGAATTTGGCACGTGTTGTGTATGATGAACTTCCTCTTACCCATAGAAGTTTCTATCAGGTAGGCAATATCGTTAAAATTTCTTGCAATGTCGACAAGCTGTTTGTTGACTCGATCCAGCCTATCCCTGATAGTTAAAACAAAAGCTGAGTATCTGTACGTGTGCACGGTGTTGATAAAGTTACCAGCAAACATGAAATAATCTAAGTTGGTTGCTTTTTTAGTGTCAAAAAACAAGAACCACACTCCAGTTTCGTATGCACATAAACATGCTATACTCACGAGCGACATCACGTAGCTACGAAAGTAAACGGTTACTTTGTCTGTAATTACGTCTTCATCTGTTTCCTTCAGTTGGTTTAGGAATGATCGTATCTTCAGGTTGAGGTCGATCACGACAGAAAATCCAATTGACACTACGACTTCTATATTCAGAAACATGAAGTAAATTAAGAAAATGTCATACAACACTCCACGGATATTGGAAAATAGGCCTACGGCGATCTCCATTTGTGCTGTTAGAGCCAGCGCTAACATGAAGCATAGCATCCACACAGAATGTACGGTCCACACAAACGATACTTCAAAAGATTTTCCTGTGTGGGACACGACGTTCCTTACCGACCCAATTCCCGCCAGGTTTGAGACGAACAACACTACTGACAGAGCTCTGTGTATACCGCTTTTGTCGTCCAAATTCTTGCTTTTGCTACTTGACGAGATGTTCACAGCATGCATTTTATGTCACACGTGTTCGCTCATATTTGTCTTTCAGCGGTCATTCTATAGTCGTTAGTCTTCAGTTAAAAACCCCTTTTCTACATAAGTGGAAAAGGTATTCTATACTAATGTTTGTTTACAAAAGTTTATGTTATTATTTATTCTTTGTCGCCAACACACAATAATAAAAAAACAATGTATGTTAAAACTAGTCGCCAATAATCGTTGTGCAAGTTCATTCAATTACCTTCTCTTTGTGATAGTTTCTTCTGATTGTAGGAATTCTTGGCTCTTTAATATGTTGCAGATACAATCACAAACAAGACGGAAATGTATCGCAAATGTTGTGAACATACTCAAAAGTGTCGTGTGCGGAGCTATGTCCACAAACACGAGTCCTCAGAGTGTTATGACGATCAATCTTTTAAGCGCCGTGAGTGCTCAAAGCGCTTTAGCTCTGCAGTAAATATTCAGTGTGTTTCCGAACTATATTCAAAATTTACCTCCTTAACATATCAAACGCTTTTACTTACAGTTTCAATTATTTTTGTGTTGAGTGAAAAAAGAAAAAGTATTTAATTCTTAAATAATCATAACATTTTCTACGGTGGACAGCACGGGTTCCGCAGACTCTCTGATTCACAAGCAGCCACAGGAATCTTCTACAAGAATCAATTCTGCAGAAGGAATAACGAGGTAGAGTGCACATGACAACTGCACAGTAATGGCTATTTTTCCCCCAATTAGAATTGTCAAAAACACGTAGCCCGATTAATGTTATCGCCGTTTTTAATAATATAAGTACTTTGACGTTTTAGTACACCACTTTTGGCTAAAATTGTAGTGTAAATACGATAAAATCATGTTAGGCAACTTTTTTTTTCCCCGCGAAAGCTTGAATGTGTTGTAAAATGTAAACAGATGGCACATTATTATTGAAACACGTAAATTTGACATTTCTGTTGGTAATTCTTGAGTCATTGTTGGGGTCATGCGCAAATGACAAAAATTTGTTTACCTCATGTTTAATCTATAGACAATTCAGGTAATTTAAGAACAGTTTTTGATATGATTAACCATGATATGCTACATAATTAAATAAATAATAGGCTTAGATGGTTCTATCGAATTACTTTTAAAACTACTTGAATAAAAGAACAATTTTTGTAATGCCGTTTTAATTTTCAACAATGAAACAAACGTAACTTAGGTGGAGTTTTTCAGAGCTCGAGACTTACGGCTCTCTTGTTCTTCGTGTAGGAAATTATTAACCAAAGTACAGCATATAGAGCAATGTGTTTATGTGTATATATGGCACCTCTTGCAGTGTAGTGCCAACAATGTAGCTGTCTCTAAGCAAGATATACATAATGTTTCATCATAATTACTATTACACGCTTATAGAAGTTGTACAGGCTACGTTGTCGATAACATTTTTATGAGGAACTCGTGTCCGCAAACGTACTTACCTTTTTGGCGTTACATGGATGACACGAATCAGGAATGAATTCAAATCTCCCGCCTCACATAGCTCTTGTCTGCGTACACTGCGAGTTGCTCTATGCAGAGATCATGACGTTCGTTGCCACATTGTATCTGCGAAGCATGTTCCCATGCACAGCACTCTCAATAATGCCTGGTGTGTGCTGAATTTCTTCTTCCACAGACGCAACGTGTGCAAGCAGATCTTCTTCCGATGCTACAGTCAAGTGGAGTTAAATATGGCGATATTGGCGGCCAAGACCCCGATCTATCAACTTTCCCCGAATGTTTGCTCGAGATGTTGTCGGACGGCTCTTCCAAAAACTACACCAGTACTTCTTGCAGGAATGCCAAGTACGGCGGGTGGGGGACACGGTGGCATAGTGGTCAGACTACTCGCATCACACCTAGGTGAACCGGGTTCGATTCCCGGCGGGGTCGTTCTCAGATTTTTTCAAGTGGGAATCGTACCGGACGATGCCGCTGGTCTACGGATTTTCTCGGGGATCTCCCGTTTTCCTTTCCCTTGCATTCCGGGCACTACTCCATACTCATCTCGCTTCACCCTCATTGTCTCTGAAGACCTCGATGTTAATAGCTGCCCAAATCTCCCCTCTCCATTCAAGACCCATTAGGCGGTACGGAAGACTATACGGCTCAAATCACACGACCATCGATGATACCTGCCCATACATTCGTGCCCAACTGTTGCTCAAATACATGGGAATGTATGGTACTAGAGTTTTTATTCGAAGTGTGACTGCTTCGACAGTATAGAACAGCTTTCCTTGTGAAATGCGTTTCATCGGTGAACACAACGGTATAGCAACCGCGTACAGAAGTTGTCACTTGGCTCATAATCGGCTGGACCCGTTACGGAAACCCTCTGGGATATAATTTNCACACGACCATCGATGATACCTGCCCATACATTCGTGCCCAACTGTTGCTCAAATACATGGGAATGTATGGTACTAGGGTTTTTATTCGAAGTGTGACTGCTTCGACAGTATAGAACAGCTTTCCTTGTGAAATGCGTTTCATCGGTGAACACAACGGTATAGCAACCGCGTACAGAAGTTGTCACTTGGCTCATAATCGGCTGGACCCGTTACGGAAACCCTCTGGGATATAATTGCTGTCCATGCAGAACTTGTACGCCAGACACTGCTATGAGACACATTCATGGCACGTGCAATGTCTCGAGTACTCGTCGACGGGTTCTCTTCAACTCGATGAAGTACCCCCCACCCCCTTCGAATTCGAGAGTGCGACGCCTCCGTGGAGCACCACAGTTGTACCTGTTGGCTGTGAAGGTACCTGTTTCCCGAAGCTTGTTCTAATCTGCCAAAAAATGTATGCGATGGAATCACGCGATGCATGAAACGCTCCTGATACGGGCGTTGAGTAGCTTTACCATTACGCCAAACTTCGCCGTGTTATCGGCAAACATGCATTCGTCTTCGTCCTTCCTGTCACATACCGCATTCATCAACGACTGAATGGCAAGTGGTGTGACGGTCGAAGCAGTGCAACAGAATGTAACAGACGACATGTGGCATTAGGTGACGTCAGGCGCAGCTCGTTGTCAAGTTGATTGCCTACCGTGCGGTGGGAGTTTTAAAATCTTGAGTCGTGTCATCCTTGTAGCATCGCAACAGTACATTTCCAGACACGGGTTCCTCATAAAAGCTTTATCTACTATGTATAGCATTACGTATAGTACGATATGAACTTGTATATGGACCGGTAAACTGGCAGTAAGACCGCCGGAAATGACGGTAAAAAACAGCACATATTATCTACCTTATGAAATATTAATAAAACGTCTTGAAAAAAANAAAAAAAAAAAAAAAAAAAAAAAACAACACGTGTGACTTAAATCACCTCGAAAATACAGCATTTCCACGTCATCTGAAAAAAGGCGATTCTCAGCTAGATGAGCTAACGGTGATTTCTTGATAAATATAAGTACCGGGATATGCGCATCAGAATTTTGGTACAGGCTGTTGGTGGTAAAGTGACTACGTTCGAAATCAACCTTGAAGAAATATCACTGTCCGTTAATTGCATGTCTACTACCGTGCACACTGGCGTGCAGTCTCCAAGTTACTTTTGCAGTGAATTAAGTAAAGTAGTTCTGAGTCTTGACGTGGTATTGCGAACGAAATGTTTAAATATACGGCAACTTAAGATGGTGTTTCTCGGCATCATACACATTCAAATACGAATTGGCACATTTGAATTACATTTATGATTTTAACAGTGTCGCATTTTTACTTTATGAATGAAGTAATTAGGCTCATCTCAATGTAAATATTACATCTGGCGGAAGGATACAAAATGAGGACAAACATAGATCTTAAGCAGGGCTTTCAGAATTGCTTACTTTATCATGAAAAGCCTATACCTAAGATAATACAGTCCGCAGCTTCGTTATTATGGAGTGTCCAGTGTTGATGGAGTTTAGAGAACACAAATTTTTTCTCTGTCAAACCATCACATTTACCGACAGTCTAAGTACTGACTTTAATTTTCCTTGAAACGAGACTAAGGAAGTAAAATTTTGACTCAGATATCAATCTGAGTAACCACATTTTAAAGACACTTACCTAGAAAAATCACGCAAACGGGAATAAGTGTGAGAATGAAGTCAAAGAGCATTATTTTCTTTTGTTGGGGCNCTTACCTAGAAAAATCACGCAAACGGGAATAAGTGTGAGAATGAAGTCAAAGAGCATTATTTTCTTTTGTTGGGGCCGCAGTGGTGCAGAAGACAGACTACTCGCCTCTCACCTAGGCGAGCCGGGCTTCGATTCCTGTTGGGAACACCCGTATCTTCGTATGTGGGAAACGTCGAGGACGTTGCCGTTGGCAGCGGTACTTTCTTGGGGCACTCCCTGTTCCGCCGCCCTTGCATTCAGGTTCTGCTCCATCCTAACTTCATTCCACTTTCTCAGGCACTCAACACCTCGCTGTTAAAGTGAAGACCAAACTCTCTCAATTTCAACACTTCTTTTTATTTTCTGTGTTGCAATGGTAGGGCTATGCTGTTAACATAATTGCAAAATATATTATTATGCAGCTTTATTAACGAAAGTTAATTTTCAAACCAAACATGGTATCACATTAGTTATCGTCTTTATGAAGGATCTTCGAGCATATGCAGGCTTTTCGGAAATTCACCCAAAATATTTCGGGAGGTAATTTCTTGTGTAAAATGAGGTGGACTTATGAAATACAACTTACAGCCTAGCTCAATTGTTAAGGAAAAGCCGTTAAAAATGTAGTTTAAGAATTGATTTTTTTTACAAATTATTAGAAACAACGTGTAATTAAACTACGATACTCTGAATAATGTGTAGCATTATCGAGATCTTCAACATGTAAAAAAACCGGCGTTAAGACCTTCCATCTTCATAAGAATAATTGGGGTGTCAACCCTCTTTTTGTATACAATTTTTTTGCCTTCAAGTTTTACGGAATTTTGATGGTGCTGTAATATTGCGGATTTTCAGCGGTTATATTTATCGTTATTCACATATATTATAATTATATATGATTACAGAGTATTTGTTTGTGTTGTCAAGTAATCTTCATATATAATTCTTCTGTACGCGTGTATGTCACTGAACTCCTCCTAAATGGCTGGACCAATTTTGATGAAATTTTTTGTGTGTGTTTAAGTGGGTCTCTGGATGGTTAAGATTCACAATTGGATCCGGCAGGTGGCGCTGCGATCGGGTTTCAGGAATTTTTATTTTTTGACAAAATTGTTTTTATATTTTTTTAAGATTTTTTGCATATCAGAACATATAACCACAAAATTTCAACCCCCAACTACACCCTCCCCCCCCCAATTAAAAAAAACTTTAAGTTCATGAATAATTGACATTGTTTTGATATTTAAGATTTTTCGCATATCAGAACATATAAAATTTACGGAGTGTTAAACAACATGTAAGTTTGTTCAACAAATTATATCATCCATAAAATTTAAATATAAGTTACTTATATTTATGTGTTGTGTGTTTATTACAGAACAATGCCACGTCTTCGTGGACGAGGAGGAAATATTGGTCGACGTACACGGGATTCACAAATAGTCCAGACCCGTCGGTTAAATAGAATGGCAGAAGATCAATTGACGGACAATTCAAATTTAGGAGACCAGGTTGCAAACACACGTGCAAATGAAAGTCAAGAGCAACGCAACTAACGCCTTCGAGATATTGCATTCAGACAAATAGGCGCGTCAACGAGCCACCGATGCATACAGAGCACATGCACAACAGCGCCTGCAAGTACATCGTGCATTGACACGTGCATCACTCCTCCGCCTTGCGTTCGAATATGAGTCGGACATCGACTATTCGTCACATACAAATTGTCATCGGCGCTATGGACAAAGAATGCCAACACTGCCATGCATTCAAATACAAAGGTGAATCGGCCGGTTTCTGCTGCGCGTCTGGAAAATTTGTACTGCCACCATTGAATTCGCCGCCAGAACCATTAAAAACACTATTGGCTGGAGCCACACCTCAATTAAAATTGTTTTTGCGTAAAATTCGCAATTTCAATTATTGCTTCCAAATGACATCATTTGGAGCAACAAAAATATTTCAGAATCAGGATGGTCGCAATTTTGAATCAACGTTTAAGATTCAGGGCCAAGTGTATCATCAAATTGGTTCTTTAACGTTAGTGCCTGATCCCGATCCAAAATTCTTGCAAATCTACTTCATGGGCGATGAGGAGCAACAAATAAACACACGCTGCCAATACAACCACATCGAGCAGATGGAGGAGCGAGAAATTGTGGCGACTTTGGAACCGTTTTTGCGAAATCACAACCAGTTGGTCCAGTTGTTCAATACTGTTTCAAACAAACTGCAAAACGACAGCTACATGATCGTCATCAAAGCAGACAAAGTACCATCTGGAGAGCACGCAGGCCGATACAATGCACCAACCGCTAATGAAGTTGCAGTTGCTATGGTTGGCGACGTATATGAACGTCGAGATATACGGATCAGACGCAGAGATAACACGGTGCAGACAATTCAAGACAGTCATCGTTCCTACGACGCTTTGCAATAGCCATTGATATTTTGGGAAGGAGAAGATGGATATAATTTCAACATCAAACAAATAAATCCAGCGACAGGTACAATCTACACATTATTTAATTTTTAATTGTTCTGTACTATTAATTTATTTTTGTCTTANTAAATCCAGCGACAGGTACAATCTACACATTATTTAATTTTTAATTGTTCTGTACTATTAATTTATTTTTGTCTTATTTATATTTTTTCATTGCAGGTACAGAAACCAAGAAGAAAGTGAGTGCGATGAACTTCTACGCATATCGGTTGATGATTCGTGCAAATGAAGACAACAACATTCTCCGATGCCACCAGCTGTTTCATCAATACATCGTTGATATGTATGCGAAAATTGAAAGCGAGCCATTACGGCACATCAAGTATAATCAAGCGAAGCTGCGTTCTGAGGAGTACATTCATTTGCGTGATGATATTATCAGNCATTACGGCACATCAAGTATAATCAAGCGAAGCTGCGTTCTGAGGAGTACATTCATTTGCGTGATGATATTATCAGTAACGTAGATGAAACAACTAATATCAACGACATCGGTACCGCATATATTCTTTCATCATCATATATTGGTAGTCCGCGTCATATGCAAGAATACATTCAAGACGCCATGACTTTCGTGCACGCGTACGGCCAACCAGATTTGTTCATTACATTTACGTGCAATCCAAACTGGGATGAAATTAAAATTACTGCACGTGTCTTCAAAGAAAAATTAAAATCGTCTATGAACTTGATTACACATCACTATGTATTCGGCGAAACACGTTGCTGGCTGTATTCTGTTGAATGGCAAAAACGAGGTTTGCCACATGCACATATATTGATTTGGTTGGTCGACAAAGTACGGCCAGAAGAAATTGATAAAATAATTTCAGCAGAAATTCTGGATCGGAATATCGATCAAGAGTTGTTTGACATTGTTACCGCTAACATGATCCATGGTCCATGCTGTGATCTCAACATGACGGCGCCGTGCATGGACAATGGAAAATGTACGAAACGTTTCCCAAAACTATGTATAAACGATACTATCACTAATATCGATGGTTATACATTGTATCGTCATAGAGACACAGACAATTCATATCAATTGCGCATGTCAAACGGTGGAAATCCGGTTGACATTGACAATCGCTGGGTGGTTCCGTATTCGCCATTGCTGTCCATAACCTACAAAGCACACATAAACGTTGAGTTCTGCAGTTCGGTGAAGTCCATCACATACATTTGCTAATACGTCCATAAGGGCAGCGATAAGGCTGTATTTGCTGTTCAAAATGTAAATGATAACGACGGAATAACACGTCATCAAATGGGCCAATACATTAGCAGCAATGAAGCAGTTTGGCGCATTTTGAGTTTTCCAATACACAACAGAGACCCTGCTGTTCTACATTTGGCCGTGCACCTTGAAAATGGACAGCGTGTTTATTTCACTGAAGAGTCTGCTATACAACGAGCATTAACTGCCCCAAAAGCCACACAAACTGAGTTTTTCGAACTATGCAGCTGACCAGGTACTTTCGGTCAATTCGCAAAGACATTAATGTATACTGATGAGCCGCGATTTTTCACGTGGAACAAACAGTCAAAAAAGTGGGACCCACGAAAGCGAGGCGTTCCAGTCCAAGGATACGACGGCATATTTATGGGAAATACATTAGGCCGATTATACACAGTCCATTCAAAGCAACGCGAATGCTTCTTCTTGCGCTTGTTGTTGGTTAACGTTCCTTGACCGACGTCCTTCCAATACTTGCGAACAGTCAATGGTATTTTGTACGACACGTACCACGATGCGTGACGCGAATTGCATTTGCTGGAAGATGACAACCATTGGGATCTCACACTTACAGATGCAGTACTGAGTTCCTCTCCTCATCAAATTCACCAATTATTCGCCATATTGTGGACGACATGTTTTCCGTCGCAAGCTTCTGCTCTCTGGGACAAATATAAAGATTCCATGAGCGAAGACATTCTGCATCGCATTCGGAACGGCTGGTCAAGATCCCAATATCGATTTTTCGCAGGAAATATATAACGAGACGTTAATAAAGATTGAGGATATTTGCATTCTCATTTCGAATATGCCACTCATTCATTTCGGTATGCCATCGCCTAACCGCCCAGCAACAGACACCATTAACAGCGATGTTCAGCGCGAACAACAGTTCGATGCGGCCTCTTTGACTACTTTTGTTGCAAATAATGAGCAACTGCTCACTACTGAGCAAAAGAACATATACTATTGAATTAATTTGTCAATTACAGCACAACAAGGCGGATTATTTTTTTTGGACACACCAGGCGGCACTGGCAAAACATTCCTCATCTCACTGATACTTGCGCGCATTCGATCACAAAATCATATTGCGTTGGCAATTGCTTCATCAGGCATTGCAGCGACTTTGCTTAATGGTGGACGGACTGCACATTCAGCACTCAAGTTGCCATTGAACGTTCACACAAATAAAGACGAAATGTGCAACATAAAGAAGCATTCTGGCATGGCTATAAAGTTTTGCAAAAATGCAAAATTACTATCTGGGATGAATGCACTATGGCCCACAAGCATTCACTTGAAGCTCTCGATAGAACGATGAAATATCTCAACGATAATACAAGACTTTTCGGTTGCGCTCTACTGCTGCTGTCCGGTGATTTCAGGCAGACATTGCCGGTCATTCCACGCGCTACATATGCGGACGAAATTAACGCATGTTTGAAACAATCATACGTATGGAGAAATGTCAATACATTACGCCTTACCATAAATATGCGTTTTCAACTGCAAAACGATCCATTGGCACTGTTATTCTCCGAACAATTGCTCAATATTGGCAATGGAAAAATTATANGGCAGACATTGCCGGTCATTCCACGCGCTACATATGCGGACGAAATTAACGCATGTTTGAAACAATCATACGTATGGAGAAATGTCAATACATTACGCCTTACCATAAATATGCTTTTTCAACTGCAAAACGATCCATTGGCACTGTTATTCTCCGAACAATTGCTCAATATTGGCAATGGAAAAATTATATTGCATGGAAATACACAAAGCGTCAAATTGCTAGACAATTTTTGCAACATGGTAGCCACGAAAGATGCTTTGATTGAAAGCATATTCCCAGATTTGCGCGCTAATTACATTAATCATGCGTGGCTACGTGAACGAGCTATTTTGGCCGCAAAAATATCGACGTTGACGCTATTAATTTAAAAATACAACAGTCATTGCCTGGCAATGAGATGTGTTTTAAATTGATCGACACTGTTGTTGATCCTGACGAAGCAGTCAACTATCCTGTTGAATTCTTGAATTCACTGGATTTACCGGGAATGCCACCACATAACTAGCGATTAAAAATTGGTTCACCAATCATTTTGCTTCGGAATTTAAATGCACCAAAGCAATGAAATGACACGCGATTGGTCATAAAAACAATCATGGGCAATGTTCTTGAAGCTACCATTTTGAACGGCAAGTTTCAAGATGAAGATGTCCTGCCACGGATCCCAATGATCCCTTCAGACCCGCCCATTCCATTCAGACGCCTGCAATTTCCAATTCGCTTGGCATTCGCAATGATTATTAATAAGTCACAAGGTCAAACGATGTCCATTTGTGGGTTGGATCTAGAAAATCCGCGCTTCTCACATGGCCAATTATATGTTGGGTGTTCTCGCGTTGGCAAACCATCAAGTTTGTTCATTTATACACCCCAGGGATTGACGAAAAACATTGTTCGTCAACTCGCATTAAAATAAAAACAAAACAAACTTTATTTCTTTTAGTATTAAGATTCAAAATTTATTTCAATATACTTTACTTTTTTACGTTAGTAAAAATATGACTGTTACATTAATTTTTTACATTAATAAAAATATGACCGCTAATAGCAGGCAAGTCAACGCTCGGGCAGGACAACGTCTGCCGGGTCCGCTAGTTTAATATAATTTCCAAATTCATCTTTATTATAGGAGTTAAAGAAAATACAGTATAATCTTTGGTTATTTTAATAGTTTATTGACACAGAAATATTTCATTTGTTTCTAGACGATATTCACTATTCTAAATTTGTTTGTTATTTTCCATTTCTTACCTAGAGGGTATTAAACATTGAAGGTTTATTAATATTAAACAAATGCACAAAATAAAATGTACTATTTGTCTCTCGTCTCACCATCGCTGATTGGCGGAGAGATGTGGCATGGTCAGACGACGGCCAATTGGACGACAGATGACAACATAAGTACAGCAGAAATAAATTCGAACGTAATTTTTCTAGCAGAAATAATACCACCACGGCCAAGACTGGCCGTGAGTATTAAATTAAGAAGTTTAAAATGATTTAATTAGTAACTATAATTGCTGCAAGATATATTTGTAATTATCGAAAAGGAACGCGAGGGATATTAATTGATTTGTATTGTAAGAAAATGAACGAGTAATATTGATCATTTACATTTGTTAGAGAAGAAATGAATTATATTAATAGAATTTGTTGAAGAAGAAAAATGAGGTAATAAGAAATTTGGCAAAGCTGAAATAATTTTTGCATATCTGAATAAACTGAAATGTTACACTGCCTTATAGAGCATTACATACTACTTAACAAAAATGGTTTTTATTTTGTAGCACGTGCCTAGGAACCATCGTTTTCTTTTAAAACGCGCACACGAAGATTTTAGTGACGATGGTACAATGCCTGACATGAAGGTGGTATGTCATACATGAGGAGGGAAACACATTGTAAGTAAACGATTTTGGGCCGACTATTCCCAAAAGCACAAGTACAATGAGACAGACGGCGTGTGCTTGGGCTTACATGTGTGGAGGACTGCAATGCAAACAGCATGTCGAGGTTTATATGAGAGGAAATATCCAACATGCATTTTATGTATGGAACGGAAGGCTGCAGTCGCCTGATAGCACGTAATTTGTACCAGCAGAAATACCCAAACTGCATAACTCCTCTTCATGGGAAGTTTGCTGCAGTTGATCAACGAATAAGAGAAACATTCTGACGTGTGACGTCTTTTGGAATAGAAACCTCGCTGACCCACTTTGAGAGCGCCTCTCAGTCAACAGGTGCCACGAGGCAGGTGGCGGATCGCAGTTACACGTGTCCTGCGGCTTAGGCCTTCCCTACCCCCCTCCCTCCCCCCTACGCTTCTAGCAAGCCCGTGAGATCTGTTGAGTGCAGAGGTTTCACGAGATAGTGAAACGGAGTTCGCCTAAATTCAGAAAATATGCACCACAGAAGAAACAGCTGACGAGCTGGATAATTGTGCTGAGAACACCCCCCTCCCCCCTTAGCTAACCACAGGACAATGTGGAATCACAACAGGAAATAGCTGACAGAGAAAGCTAGGAGCAAGGTGCTACCCCCTGCCCCCAACCTTCAGGAACCAGGGCATGGGTTTTGAAAGGCATTGTTCTGTGTTCTACCACCTCACCCCTCCCCTAATAATAGAGACACATGCCGACACTTAAGGAGGGAGGCTGGCATGCATAAAAACCCCTTTACGAGAAAAGTGGGGTC
>NQII01002272.1:146543-247402 GCA_002778355.1 Clitarchus hookeri | reverse complement strand
GGGGGGGGGGGGAGGTTTGGACCCCTGGCCACGTCAGATACGTCAGCAGAGCAGCAACCACAGTGAGATGACACCTAGTGCGGGCCTGTTTCCAAGGCCGCCCCACACTGCCGGAACTCATCCCCCGCTGACATCATACCAGCACCCACAGCTGAGATAAGTATACAGTATGCCGTCCGGAGAAGCCCTCCTACACCACGAAGTCGGAAACAGTTATTACGAGTAGTCAAATTAGGTACCACACCTCGGAAGTGCTGCTGTATTTTATTTGTGTTAAATTCGTCCTTCAAAATGAAACAGTAAAAGACTACATTATTGCAAACCCCTTAACCTTCAGGCATCATATATTCTATGCCGGGAGGACGTAACTACGACGCTATAAGCCACCCTGTCTTCCACAGTGGCGTAGCATCAATTCATTGACTACAAAAATAATTATTCTACTGTGCAGTTCCTTGATACTCGCTGACTCATTTGAACCTTTAAGNGCCACCCTGTCTTCCACAGTGGCGTAGCGTCAATTCATTGACTACAAAAATAATTATTCTACTGTGCAGTTCCTTGATACTCGCTGACTCATTTGAACCTTTAAGTGTGTTTAAGCGAGATCACAGTGACAAGGCATGTTAGTAGACATGCAAAACATACGATTGTGTTACTTTGGTACATTTACCACTTAGTCCACTTGAGAATAGATGGTCTTATGTCGTTTGCTTATGATGTGTTAACCTCCGCGTGTATCAGGTAGCTACATGCCAGGCATTGTATCATCACTGCAGAAAATTTTGTGTGCGTTTTAAAAGGAAATGGCGTATATCATCTAGTAGGAAGGATTTAAATGAATCGAATTTTGGAAGACTCTGAGATAACCCTCCTGGCTTGGCATGCAAGAGCATGAAGTATTTCATCTTGTAGGAAGGACTTAAATGATAATTGAATTTGGGAAGTCTATAAGATAACCCTCCCGGCTTGGCATGCAAGAGCATGACGTATATCACCTTTTAGGAAGGACTTAAATGATAATCGAATTTGGGAAGACTCTGAGAAAACCCTCCTGGCTTGGCATGAAAGAGCATGATGTATATCTCGTAGGAAGGACTTAAATGATAATTTATTTGGTAAAGACTCTGAGATAACCCTCCCAGCTTGGAATGCAAGCATGTGATGTATATCATCTAGTAGGAAGGACTTAAAGGATAATCAAATTTGGGAAAACTCTGAGATAACCCTCCCAGCTTGAAATGCAAGCACTTTATGTATATTATCTTATGAGAAGGACTTAAATGATAATCGAATTTGGGAAGGCTCTGAGATAACCCTCTCAGCTTGGAATGCAAGCATGTGATGTATATCATATTGTAGGAAGGACTTAAATGATAATCGAATTTAGGAATTCTCTGAGCTAACCCCTAGCATGGAATGAATGTGCATGACATGTCTAAGTGATTAAATCTATTTATACACAATATTAAAAACGAAAATAACTTTGAGAAAATAAATTTGAAAAATAAATTAATTTTTGACAACAAATTTTGAAAAACATTTTGAAAAAACATTTTGAAATTTTTTTTTTAAAAGAATTTTGAAAAAAAAATGAGAGCCTTTCATAGCCAATCAGCGACGAGAGCATTTTGAGAGCCTCACATAGCCAATCAGACGAGAGAATTTTGAGAGCCTTGAATGCGTGAGCAGGAAAAATCCGTGATGACGTCATCGGTGTCCCGCGGGTGACGCTTGCATCTCCCCCATTCCCAGCCAGGTGCGAGGTGTTTCAGAATGCCCCTTATATATCTACATTTGGTAGACTTGTGATTCGAAGAATCAGTGAAATTCGAAAGATACGGTACTTTGCTCAAGTTTTGACATGGCAAATGGGCTGAAAACATTTGTTACAATAGCTTATATTTTTTGTACATGCACATGAATATTGAAATTGGAAACATTTTTGCAAGATCCTCGATGTTGCACAGTATGAAATACAAAGCACCCTTCAGCAGCAGCTGATTTCTCTTCTTTCGAACGAAATATCTTAACTTAGAAAAAAGATATGAGTGAAGAGATTTGGGCGGCTCTTAACAGCGAGGCCTTGAGAACCTTGGGAAAAATATGTGATTGAAGTGCTTGCTGCGACATTGTCGGCTACTTGGCTACTTTATGCTTCGCGGTTTATATATGTCATGTTAGTTCTGATTTTCCACCATTGGCCATTGAAAACACTGCAGAACATTTCACGCAACGCACATCACTATCACTATCGCTTTTGTCCTTTTTAATAAATGAAAACAACCCTTGCAGCTCTGCGCAAATATAACAAACTTTACGAGTGAAGACGTACATAAACAAAACCGATTTCACGACCACAGAAGAAAAAAAAGCTTGCATGACAAGCGTTATGATGTGAAAGGTGAACCATAGAGCATGCAGGTTATAGTCCCCACTTTACCGAATGCATATTCTATGGTTTGAGGCTCTAAGATTTTTTTTGGAATAAGTTATACTTCAACAACTGATTCTTATAAATTTTAATGTTACAATACGGTTATAATTTGTGTTTAAAAAAAATATATATTTACGCCATTGGTAACAGCACTACGAACACACAAAATAAAATTGCGGTGATTATTTTGTGTAAAAAGCAGGACTTTTTGTAGGACACTTGGCTAAGAAGTAAAATTCATGATTTTCTCTGTCCTTTCGCATCCTGCAGGGCGACAATTGACAAACAAGAAGTTACTGCTATGACTAATGAGCCTACTTTCCTCTACATGGGTGCAAATAATTTTTAACAAAGTTCTTAAAAGCTTAGATTTTTAGGTAGGCCTTGACGTCTTGTTGAAAGTAATACAATTAGAGGTGAAACCAAAAACATATGCATCAGTAGTGAGATTATTACAAATACACACATTCTTTACCAGGAACTCGAACCCAGTAAGCCTCGTACCATAAGCTAGCGTGCAATGAACTGCATTACAGAGGCCGCATTCGGAGCTTCATCTTCGGATATAACCAGTCTAATGGTTTGAATGGCAAGGTTCACTAGCCTGAAATATTTATAGGGTCGTCATTTCGAAAGTATGTGTCTGAAACACTTAAAACACGCAGATTTACATGGTCTAAGTTTCACCCTACTTAAATAATGTAAGTTTATACGGCCAACTGTAGCACTAATGGTGTGCAAAATTTGGTGGACATTTTTTAATTGTTCAATTTTCTCACCTGACACTTTTTTGAAGAAATGCCTGCAAAAGAGGATCTCTGTATGCATAATTTATGCTAGGGAGGGGCAGCAGGGTTATTTAGTCCGCGCCTGACTTCAAAAGAACCTCACATTTAGGATATTGATTTTTCATTTCAAAACAAACAACATAAACATTTGTTAAACAGATGAGTTCATGTTCTTATGGCAAATGGCTGTATTCTGTTAATAATTTACATATTCAAAATTCACACGACTTATAAACTTTTAGTTTTGGCTTTTGCATATATTTTCTTTCGTGTGTGAAAGGGGGCCTCAAAAATGTTAATGGTCTAGGCTTCTGTCAACCTCTGAAAGGGGAAAGGGCCTGCTAATAAGCCTTTCTTTCCTTTGGAAAGTAGAATAAAAAATAACTACTCTGCAAAAAGCAAGATGCCTGACCACCCTTAAAAAAAAAAAAAAAAAATGTTTTGATGAAACTTCACAGCAGAAAAAGTAAACCATGCAACAGAAAAATATTTTTCTAGTAAATGACGATTATTAGACGCGTACAAATTGAATAGCGTTAAACATAAACATAAAATATTTATTTTTTGTTATCCAATGTTTTAAATATTACATGAAGACCTACCAAAAATAAAGCGTAGGGTATTTACACGTAACAAGCGTCCTTCCCCCCACAAATATTGAGGCCATTCTACTTTTCGTACAATAGCATGTGCTACCAAAACGTACTAAACCTATGGAAACTTGTTAGCAAATAAAGAGCCATATTTTGTTTGTGTTTTATGTCATACGCAGTCAGTCATATTGCAAGCCCAGCCCTCAGCATTAATCAGATAACGAGCTCTTTTAAATATAGTATTTCGGAACCAACAATAATAAGGTGGTGTCATCTTTATAGTCTTTCTGTGGAAACAAAAATGTCTAAACTTTACGTGCTATTAAAAATGTTATACATTATATAGTACTGTGTGAATATTATATGGAGATGTATAATTTCCTAGTAGTATACATTTTAAGAACTTATGTCTTAAACACTGATTTAAGCTTGCTAATTCTCACCGAGGTTCAGAGAGGAAAAAAACTGAAAATTAATTTATTATATAAATGCGCATGTAATAAAAAATATAAACCGTGTGTTAATTTGTCTTTTAATATCAGATATACAAAGAACCAAGAACAGTTTTTGCTAGCTGGTGCAGAGGCCATTCTTCACACATCAAGAACGCGGTAGTTGCAACGCCTAATAATTATTCCATTGACGGCGGCCCCGATTAGGATCTACGTTTCCGATAATTGGCCGAACTGTTAATTGAGTTTGTGATCGGGCACCCTGGCCCGTGGGTGTAAGGCGCGCTCGCGGACGTCTGATCAAAAGCATTCGGCAGTAAATTGGAATGAGGCACGACACAGGACAGCAGCGAGCGTGGGACGCCGGGAAAACTGCGTGCCGATTGGCCAAGCGGGAGGAGGTGCGCGCGCAGTCTAGCGGTGGGCCTGCCCAGTCAGTCGGGCGCCAAGCACGCGAGCCGCAGGATCACGTTCGTCTGTTGTCACCTCGTAGTAGCTCCTACCGGCAGCCGCTGAAACTAACCTCCACAAGCTGCTTGCACCGAGCGCGGGAAAAACTACAACCAGGTACCGCTCTTCCCTTCTTCCACGTCTGCAGTGCTGAAACCCGTGCGCCCGTTCATTTCACAGTTCACGTGCTTTCGTGAGCTTATAATTTGAATTGTTGTTGCGTATTGTTGACCCTCTCTGCACCATTGTTTACATACTCCCCGGCTTCACTGTGTACACTAGAGGTCCACGGTTCGAGTGTTACGTGGAAAGACCGTGCCACAATCAAAATTACCATTTCCATAACCATACATAAGGTTTGTTCCACCCAGGTTGGGAACAAAACGAGATTCCGTATAGGAGATTTCCACCGCAAGGTGCGCTGGTGTTCCAATGAGGTAGCTTTTAAGCTGACGGTAAATTGAGAAAATCTATTTATTTGTGCGTAAAAGTTCGTTTTTGGCTCGAATTGTAACAAAATTTTCGCTGGGACGAGTGTATAAGTATTAACTTCATTACATAGCTATCATTCACGCCCTCCAACAGTGTTTACAAGAGCAAATAGTAAAAATACAACTGTTCTTGGTATTTATTGAGTGTTCATAATCAAGCTTATTTTAATGGAAAGTGGTTTACGAATTTAAGTGCGAAATAAATATAACTGTCATCAGAAGGAACTTTGCAAATTTCTAATTTTCCAATAGGGCAGGAAATCCCTATAAATAATATTAAATTTTTTTTTAAAATTCAGTTTTCATATTTAAATGAAGATAATGTGCAAGAAAACGTTTTTCTAAATCCAGTTTTGCGATAGAATATTAAACAACATTTAGACATATTTCGTTATATTTCCACTAAAGTTTAATCTTTTCGTAAGTTCTAACACAAAACAAATAGGAAGCTTTTAAACAATAATATTTATTTTATGGAAATTGCAATTATCCCATTTACATACATGTAAAACAGAAAAATCCGGGACACTGCATCCTGTCAGTAAAAATATGTGCGCTGCATTTGACATAATAAACCCGAATGTTTTCGTTTGTCGGCCAGTAGGATTGTTATTTCCATATAAAAACTTTTTAAGAATAATTATTTGAATTTTTTCTTGCGTTAAGTTGGCCAGCTTGTTAGATGTGTCACCCTCCTCCCCCCTTTTTTTTTTAAAAAATATATTTTGGTGTGAAACGCTTCTGTGTTAAATATATACCATAATAGTAGAAATGTGTCGAAACTTTGCCTAGAAATAGATGAAACTTTTGGGAGAACCGACTTGTTGATGCTTTCATTGCTGCAGTTCATTGTCGGATTGATATATTATTTATTTTGCTATTACTAGACGGATTATTTTCTTTACAAATATGTCGTCAGCTCACGATTGGCTCAGTCAGTGCTGTGATGCCAACATCCTAAATATGGGGTAGGCCTACCTCATTCTCTCGATCCCAGACCTTGAAGCGCAGCATCTGACCAAGTGTGCGAATTATTTTAGAGATATGCCGTCCCATTAGCGTATTTTTCAGATTGAACAGCAACGGGTCTGTCTCACAACTGTGTTGTTCAGTGGTCCTGCAGAAAGACAGGAAAACCGGCTCCTTTGGGTGCTAGACTCATCCCTTTCGCGTTGATCCTACAAGAGACGACTTGATTTCCTTGTACCTAACATACGGTTGTAAAATTTTGATTTAAACTTTCTCATTGGCAGCGCTCCGTTCCTGCAGTTGTAGGAATATTTGCTTTGCGATGAAGGCACTGTATGATGGATAATAGTACACCGTAAAAAAAAATTAAATTTTTACTGAAAAATTGTTTGTAATTTTACAAATGCTTGTCACAGTACAAATATTTCTCTTGTAAAACTACTTGTTTGTAAAACTACAAGGGCCGTGTTTTTAAAATTCCTCAAGAAATGTTTGTACTATACTGACCCGTATCCACGAACTTCAGCAAAATGGCGGACACTCAACAACGTAAAACTGTATATAGATGTTTGTGCAAAAATTATGGGTGATGTAAAGTGTAGTTGCGTGCAAAAAGAAATGTATTGCAAGTTTGAATAACATAAAACACTTAAAACAACTACGAAATCATAATGAAACGACAATTTCAATAAAAAGTGACCGTATTATTCATTAACTGTTAATGTTTCCTAGCTATACTGAACTCTTAAATCGGCTCTCAATACCTCGTTGTTAAAATCTTTTAACTCAACAACATAACTCTTAAAATGGAATAAATGTACCTATTATTCTTAACCAAATAACTTCATTAATTTTGTGTAGGTACTTGCAGTTCTATTTACCGCAAAAAAAAAAAAATTAAGCTCATAAGTCAAGTTTGCCTTGTGGTTAAGGGTGCCGGCTAGTAATACAAGGGGTGTGGGTTCTAGTACCCGTTCTGGCAAAGTGTAATTTTTTGTTTTCGTAACGTATATTATGAAATATATTTCTTTAGTTATTCTCTGTAATTAATCCATCGCATTTGTTTTGTATAAGAAAAAAAAATATTTACACTTCTCAGTATTGCCAGTTGTAATACAAGGCTATCATTTGTAATATTACAAATAAATGCTTTGCATAATTTTACAAGAAAACTCTTTGCAGTTTTACAAAGGATTTTATTGGCAACTAGGTTTCCAAGGAATTTTCTTTGTAAAAGTACAAAACATTTTTTACAGTGTAGTAGCTCTTTAAGGTAGCCTGGAGGCGCGTGTGGTTTTGATGGTGCTGAACAAATTTCAACGTTAATATGGCCATTGGTAATGCCACACAGAGTACTTAGGTTAGAGAGGTGAAACAGTCGCTTGTGAAGTCTATTTGCGGTTTCTTCACAATTTTTTAATCAAGCCTTTTGAAAAATCAGCCCATCTATGACAGGTTTCATAGTTTCCTAATTATATTATATATCACAAGCATATCATACATGTGCTAATATAAAATAGTATAAAAGTACCTTATTTTTGGTTAAATAAAAATTTTATAATTTATAATATTAAATTTATAACAAATGGGAATAAAAAGAGCGAGGAATCAGGTGTGTTGCTAATGCCCAGTAAGAAATAGTTCTTATGCAAAATATTATTACACTGAGTGCGCACGAATGTGGTACGTTGCCCCTTTGGTGTAACTTTCTATGGTATAGTCCATCCATGGTTACTTCACACTTTCCTGAAGCCCTGCTAAAGTTCTACTTTCAGGATATTCCTCCGCCTCGTGCAAACAACGCTTAACAGAGTCTAGAAAACTACACCATAGAGACACCGCACCGCATTCGTGCGCACTCAATGTGAAAATATTTTGCTTAAGAACTATTTCTTACTAGGCATTATCCACGCACCTATCATCTCACTATTTTTATTCATTTAAATTATAAACGAAATCTTATAATTTATAGATTAAATATAAATAAAATTTCAAATGAATCAGAAATAAGGCACTTTTATGTTAACACTGGGATAAAACGCTTGTGATACATAGCATATTATTTTACGAAACAACTAAACACAAAATAAATAGAGTGATTTTTCAAAGTTTTGATTAAAAAAAAGTGTGAACTGCGAATAGACTATAGATTTAGTTACGCTTTGTTTGCACGAGGCGGAGGAATATCCTGTAAGTAGAACTTTGGCAGGGCTTCAGAAAAGTTGGAAGTAACCGTGAATGGGCTACACCGCGAACTCCAGACGCATACGCGAGCAAAATTACGTCATTGGCCAGCAACATGTCGGAAAGTCGTTCGCTTATCAGCGCCTGGTAACCTACTTGCCAGCCAGCAGCCCAGCCAGTGGGGAACGTTTCGCAGCACATAATAGCCAATCATATACATGGCCCGCTCCCGGAGCCTCGTGCAGCCAATCAGAGAATGGGCACACCCACATAAGAGGAACCGCTGCGCTATTTCGTCTCTCTGTACTTATCCACTCTGGGATAGTGTTTCGAAGACTGAAGCATTATGTGACGGTATAGAAAGAACATTATTTGCTGACTTCCGACCTGGAAATAAAATCTGAGTGAGATACATTTGAACGGCACGTAACTGCCGACGTCTTTTAGAGTCGATGGGGCTGAAACGAAATGAAGATGGGAGCAATGTCAGAATGCAATGGTTGGAGAAACTGGAGTACCCCGAATAAAACCTTCTACCAATGGCGACGTCCACCACGTTTCACACATGTGAAAAGGTTTGACTCCACCGGGAATCGAACCCGGTTCGCTGTCGTAAGAGGAGATTAAAATGCTTCCACACTGCTACCATTGGCGTAGGCAGAAATTTACCAAGTGCGACCTAAAGGGAAAGCGGATGGGGTTTATGCTGACTGAAGCGAAGGGTTACACCGTAATTAGCGATGCTGACATACTGACATGTATTAGGACAAATCATGGGAGAAAAATAACCACGCAGTATAATAAAATGCAGCTTGATTATCTGCAGTTACATATTTCATCACAAAGACGTATTAATAACTTTAATACTAGTGGTTGACAGTCTTAGGGACAGAGAGGCGGTTAAAACCACCAACCCACTCCCCTTGTCACGCCCCTGGTTCTGCGGTCTCGGTAGTTAATAAAAATATACAAAAATGCATGTAACGATAATATGTCTTTAGGTANTATGCAGTTTAACAAAAAAGAAAAGTTTATGTGGGTTTATATCAAATGATTGAAGTAACGTAATTTTTTATGTGTGAGTACAAACATTTAGGTAAGTTTCGAATTGTACATGATCACATTTAAACATTTTATGCCTCGACGCACTGCTTTAGAAGATTTCGGGACATTTTTTTAATTGAGTAACATTTTGATGGGAATTTTTTTTACAATTGGGAACTCAGCACTACTGTCTGGTGTTTATTTTTCGAAATAAAATTCCTTTTCTTCAACATGCAATGTTATAAGGGCAAATGTCTCACCATTCCGCGTGTTCGGGAAACAACCATTATAATATAAACGTCAGCCGCTTTGCTTTGCATTTTTCACTGTATATGAGACAACGAAAACATTTTTCAGTGGTCGTACCACAGACGTCACAACAATCTTTTTTTGGTTGCGCCTCTCAAGTCAAACAAACTGAGCAGTGTCAAAGTATTGAGCAGTGCCACATTCTTGTAGCATGTATAATTTGGAATGAATGTCTGTTCCCTTACCACTGCTAGGCCTCCTAGCCTGTTCCGATCCGTTGAATTTGTTCTCTCCATCGTTTCCAAGGACGGCCTTGTCTTCTTTGTCCCGTTGGTTGGTATTGTAATGCTACTCTAGGTATTCTTGTGTCTCACATACGTTGTACATGTACATAACAATTTATATATTCGGTTGTAGTATATATTATACCCTGTACTTTTAATTATTGTCTAATGTCTTAGCTTCTTTTATAGCCTAATAATGTGTATCCTGCAACGTATCGTAAGAATCTCATTTCCGATTACTCTATTTATTGTATTTGCTTTGACGTTAATGTCCAATTTTCGCTTCCATATAGGAGCACACAAAAAATAGAATAATACCGGCCGCGGAGAACTATGCTGCTGTCCGCTGCGCCACCAGATGGCCTCCAAAGTTCCTCGCGTAAACAAAAGTGTTATGAGAGAACCATATTACAGACCGCCCAACAACCTGTTGAGTGTTCTGGCACCTGCCCAACTGGGCGGAGGATAAAGACAGTGAGAATATGAAGGGCTATGGACACGTCTCGCAGTGCGGGAGTTCACAAAACATAAAATACAAAACAGAATTTCTACTACTTACAGAGTGAGTTAAAAATAATACCCCATCTTTGAAGGTCTATAATATCAAAACCAAACTACCTACAACCTTGATCGACCATTGAACTGCGGAACAGTGAAGTTTGTTTACCGTACATTCATAAATGTTCAATGTGACTACCATGAGCGGCCCGAACGACATCTACGCGATAATCAAACTCGTTCTACACTCTTGTCAGTATGTCCGGTGTTACGGTTTGGTCGCATTTCTACATAAAATAATACATATATGTATACATACAGAGCCAATTACACGGCAACGTACATATGTCATGCACACACCTGTGTCTCTCTCCAACTTGTTCGGGCATTCGAGAGCGCACTCGCACAGCTGTACCTCCAACATGTCCACTTCCACCTGGATGCTGGCTGGGGATGAGGGGACGAGCTGGTGAGGTATTCTCATATTCCTTCTGGATTCGCCTATCTTCATTGCACGGTTAGGAGAAGAAATAAAGTAAATACTCGCATCGGCCTATGCACTCACCACACAATAAAAATGTCAACGAGAAAAAAGGCTGTTTAATGTCGAATGTACGCATAGGAAAAACTGCAGGAACCGCACGCATGCACACATACTTTATATGTGTAAAAGTTATACTTTAATTCCTGCGACGACCACCTGGCTGCTGGCTGCGGGCGTACGGACGGGCTGGCATACTCACGAGTTTTCTCATATTCTTTCTAGTCTCCTTTAACCTGTCATCCTAGCGGGGACGAGTCTCATGCTTTGCCATTCCATCCTGGTCTCTCATATTCCTTCTGGTCTCCATTCACTTAGTGCCCTGGCAGGGACGAGTCTCATGCTCTGTCATTCCACCTTACCAACTCGGAACCCCCTCAGCGACAGTTAGCTTCCCTTCGCCCACCGATATCCAGGCTTTATTTATATAAGTGAAAATATATACATAAATAAACATTAGAATGGGTAACATACAACAAACAACTATATGCAAAAAAATCGAGATATAAACAAATGCACTGCATGCGTGATGTACATAGTCGTGCATAATGGAAAAATACATATATTGTAATATAAACAAACATGGCCAGTCCGACACAAGGGCCAGTGGCCCGAGTCATCGCTAGCATAGGTAACCCTTAACAACCAACCATGCAATGATAAATACAGGGGTGTGTAATTGCATCTTTTACAAGACGTACATAGTCGCAGGTTACATTAAAACATGTACGTGTTAATATAAATAAACACCACCAGCCTAACGGGAGGGTCGGGGAAACTGAGTGTAAAAGATATGAAAATGCCCTATACTTGAAAAATCAGTCATGTAACAGTGAAATAAAGGACTAGCATATACAAAAGTACATCAAGAGCATGATGCTATAACAAGTCATAATATATAAAAAAAATACCCGACAGAGTCACAGTCCATAATAGTGATATCGGTGTTGCTATCATGCCAAGAAGTTTAGTAAAATCTAGAAAGCATGCACACATGAGAAATAAAGAATGATCACAAGGACCAACCTCAAAAATTACTAAAATGCGTCAAATGCGATGTACATTATGAGCCTTGTTAAGACTGTGTTCCTTTGTTTGCTACAAAACAATATACATTTTATACCATTACTCGTACACGAGAGACGTCACTGCTACCTACTGATCCAAACAGATATAAAAAAAATATAAAAGCAATTAGTTATAAGTATTTTACAACCAGTGTATTGTGCTAGCATCTAACACTGTACATCACATTAGCAGAATTTTTTTTTTTTCGCGAAGCCGAGAATCACAGGTGCTTTTACACTGATGCAAACATATATAAAAAGAGAATGTAAAGGAAAATAGTTATAAGCAATTACCAACTAATGCAATGACATATTACACAAGTTCTGGGTGCTGTACGATGTGTGATGCTAGACAAGACAAGGCCATACTGGTCAGTACAAAATAATAGCAAACGACTTCCTTACGAACCGACTGAAACGAAACCATCACATTCAGTGCACAGTCAATACTCACAACACTAGCAGCGGAACACATCCGACCCGGTCGGCATCGTGCGATCAACTAACATCGTGAGAATCTGTAAGGCAGCCCAGGCGGTCGACCGGCAGCGCAGGCACCATGCAGGTGTCGACAAGTCGAAGGATGGTACATAACAATATCCGGGAGAGACGTGTCAGGCTCCAGGGTGGCAGATCAGTCGAGTCACATATGCATGTCCCTTTACGAGATAAATTCAGTTATACAGTATAAGGTAACCATTTATTTCGTTTTAATACATCAAGCTGTAAATATTAACATGTATCTTTAAAATATCGCTTCGAATAAACTGGTGTTGGTAGAGGATATCGCTTCTGTTCCCACTTTACTCACTTTATGTCTTTAAAAGCAATTTGTACCACCACACATCGCCCAGAACTTCTTTCAGAGGACATAGCGAAAATAATGGAATGCTGTTATGATGGTCAAAAAATTTTACCATCTACGTGACATATGGAAAGATTAAATTACTTGCAGCGCTCTACAAAGATACCGAACTTACACACCTGCCTAAATAATCCCTTCTCGCGTATGCACGACACGAAATAAAATCTGTCTACAAACACCTATCTGTCTGTCTGCAACACGACGAAAAGATTCTTGGCTATTTCCCATACCTAGAAAGTTTTCAAGGTAGTGCTACCGTTACAGACATACCACATCCCAGGAGCTGGTGTAAGACACATCGGGAGCGAGCAGCAGCTGCAAAAGAAAAACAAGGTACCTCCAATACTGAAAGATGAACGAGTATAAAGAAGTTGAGAGGTCGAATTGTCAACTTCGCAGGCTAAACAGCGATCGACCTGATAAGGTAACATATTTCAGTCCAACAACCATGCTGACGTTTGCACCCCACAGACACCAGTTATCTACTGAGGCAACCCAAGATGGTAAACACAAAACTAGCATGCAGTGTGAACGTTATACAAGCGAGCAACATGTATAAAGAGATGTCATTTCGTTGGCGAGCCGGTGGTGAAAAGCAGATCGTTACGACTAAATTTATCTACTACGATCGTGTACTCTGCTACACTATAAAGATGGAATCAATGGTTGAAGGCTTACCATCTGTAACACCATTAGTATCGCCAACGGCAAGGGAGCCAGAATAGTCGCTACAAGCATAATGTAAATAATGCTACTACTGTGGAAATGCCTTCTGTAAAAGCTGTAATGCACACCGACATGAAAATAGACATTGCATGTTCTGCCCAGTATATGCAACATTCTACTGTGATAACTGCTATGCGGTGTTTACCTGCAGTGATAGCTTGTATAGGCATAACAAGAAGTGTAAAGGCAATGTTTTTAATTCATAGGGAAGCGATTGCAAGTAATGCGGCAAAACATTCGTTAATAACTCCAAAGTCAAATTACATGAAGATAGTAACTGCCCATCTGTCATCGCCTACAAGACCTACCCATGTGATAACTGTAGTGTGGTATATGTGAATAAGCGTGGCTTGAATTCTCACAGCAGGAATTGTTCTACAAAAACAGACATCATAATTGTTTTGCTCGAATGAAGAATTAGTTGAGTGTGTATAAAATGTAACTATGTATTCTTTTTATGTCAAGTCTGTAAAATAAAGGTAAAGTATATATATTACTTCTATATTATTCATTAATTTTAATCTGCGATAATATTACTTTCACCTCCACCACACAGACCTGAAATATTTCCCCATCACTAGGTAAAAAAAAAAAANAATCTGCGATAATATTACTTTCACCTCCACCACACAGACCTGAAATATTTCCCCATCACTAGGTAAAAAAAAAAAATCAAATTTTGTCTACACCTGAAAGAGAATTAATATTTTTTTATAGCATCAAGTCTCGAACTTANTAAAAAAAAAAAATCAAATTTTGTCTACACCTGAAAGAGAATTAATATTTTTTTATAGCATCAAGTCTCGAACTTAGGTTTCTATACATACCTCACCATAAGAGATTGTTTACTTCTATAAATCAGTCACATTTTAAGCATGTACTTAGACAGAAAATCACACGATAAGCTAATCAGACATATGCAAAATATGCATGCATAAATTACACATACAACAATATTTCATGCACATGTTAATCGCCCTCATCCACCATCTTACCTTCACCATCATGGTCTGCTAGCATACACCTCAGGTGACTGATCTTGCATTCGACAACGGCTGCTTGTGCAATACACATATATGCTCTCGCCATCTTTGTTTCTCCAGTCGTCCGCTAGAGTGCACGACCATTATGTGCTAAGTTCGTGGTGGTCCTAGACTATCTTCATTTCCCCTGTCATGTGTCAGGGGGACGCCAAAATTGTTTGCCTTACAGTTAGTCGTCGCTAGGAGTACTGGTGTAGACACATATGACCTTTACATGTATAAGGTCTGGGGAGTATGTAGGACGATACGTATGTATATGCCATTTCACCTCCTAATATATCATGTGTTATTATGGTCGTGTGGTCAAGATGCTGTCCTGGCAACCGAAGGGTTGTCGGATCGAATCCCTAGCTTCCTACATTTTTTAAGTTCCGAAACACCTAAAAATAAATTTCCTGCGCTCCTGGTGGCTATTGGCTGAAGCTAGCATGCCCCTGCTGGCGACGAGTGAACCAACTCACATGCACTGTATGGCCCCGCCGATACCTTCGCTCCCAGGTGCCAACTGTACAACTTCACACACTCTGGTGGCAAGTGCAGGAATTAAATATTGTGGCAGGCATGGGAATTAAATATGGAGGACATAATAAGAAAGACCTTAGCACACTCTGGTGGCGGATGTGGGAATCAATGATGGCCGCCTACGGATGACGACATCGAGGGTGATGGAGGGCGCGAAAATCAAGAGAGGGGTGAGAGATGAGAGAGAAAATTATGGAGACTGGAAGGAATACGAGAACACTCCCTTCCCCCTTTCCGAGAGGTAGAATGGACAGGAGGCAGGAAGGAATGAGAGAGCACAAGAAACAAAAACACACCAGAGTGTAATATAAAGGAGACTGGAAGGTATACGAGAAAACCCCACAAGGGCAGAATGGGCATGAGGAAGGAATGACAGAGTGTGGGAAATACATTAACATCCGAATTATAGAGCAGGAGGGAAAAGGGGGAATTCCAGAGTGAAAAAGGGAAATTCAGGAGAAATAGTGAATTCCAAGATGGTAGCTACTGGCGAGGATTAACAGAGCAGGATGTTGCCACTTGACGTCATCCAAGATGGCCGCCGGCTCGTCCGCAGCTAGCAGCCATGTTCGCTAGAACCCCCTATTTCTTACTACTCCCATTCGATTCAATTCCCTGGATACTTTGTGAGAGTAACATTTCCTTCGATGTAAATACAGTACGCGGATAATTTTTTAACTATACATTCTAACCTTTTCACTCACAAACAAATATACGATTTTTGGCGTTGCAACTAGCTGACTGTTTGGCCAGTACTTGTATTGGCTGTTGTTCATGGTCAATCGAGAACTTATGAAACCAACTTTAGAAACATGTCACTGCCCCTACTTGCTTACATCTTAACGGGCATAGTGAGTGGCATACGCCCTACAAAGTTTGTAACGACGCAGGGAAAGTAGTTCCACGTCTTAAAGTAGAATTAAAAGGGTTAAAACTGAAATTATTTCTATTGCTTTCTGTTATTTTTTATGAATACCAGTGTAAGAATTAGCAGATTTGTAAGATATTTACTTTTCTAATAATGATGAATGAATAATGTGGAACATGGAAATGTGCACTTTGCATATGACGGAATAATACACGATGTGCATACAGGTATATCTCAGGCAGGTCTTGCAAAATTGCTCAGTTTACCGTGGATAGTCCATAACTGTTTTACGTATTAAATTCTCTCTTATATGTCGATAACGTATTTTTTTTTCTCTATTTTGTTATTTGTGGAGTGGAGAGGTTTCCGAAGCTCTTAACGAGTTCTTGAGAGCCGATGAGAGTGAAAAAATTGTTTTCGTGGCGGCCACAAAGCGTTTTGTTGGTATTCACCCTTTTGAAACTGTGGTATTTTTTTTTGTGTGACAATGGAACAAGAACAAATTTGCATAACGCAAGGAGTTGTGTTGTAATATTCAGATTTTACATAAATAAGAGGTACGTTTTAGAAATGAAAATACCTAGTATCTTCCTTTTTACTCGAAACTTAGTACTCTGTTACAAAATTAATATGATAATCTCCTTTGCCTTTGACAAGTTTTCATAGCAACTATACTTGACATTTCATTTGTGTCCAAAGAATGTAGGCTACTTGGAGTCCGAGTTAAAAGTTTTTACCCAATTATTTTAGTATAGCTAATTTAAGATAAACTATGGAAAATGGCATATTTGAGAATTACAGAAATTACTCAGTCATGCCCCAAAATTTAATTTTTGAATTCAGCTTATATCCTAAATTCTACACACTGAGGATAGTTGCAAAGATCAGGAAAATTATGAAGTAAAACTTTTAAAAAATATAATGGAATCCTTTATAAAGATGTCCGCAAAACTACAATTTATTGACATCCACACTAAACAGTTCTCTTTGTGATAAGTCTGTTTACGCTGAAGTAAATATGTTCTTTTTTCGAAATACTCCTACTAACAAAGCTGAATGTCAAGAAAAATCATGACTACTGTTAAAAGAAAAAAATGTTCACGTAATTTTGATGTTGCTTCTCAAAGTCCCTTGTTCATTTAAACTAATTTAATATATGTTATAATTTACGAGCCAAGGGCCCTTGCCTGTGCATCACGGCTGTGATGTAGAATTGTCACCGCCTGAATTTGCGGTAAGGACATGACTGCACCTTGAATCTCCCATTCAGCCAGGGGTATGAGTGATGTCCTGTACACATGCCATTCACTGTAAGTTTAATTGTTCACAACAGTTATGCAGCTTATTCCTGTCATTTGCAGAACACTTGTTCATACAAAGAACCAAGACAACATAAGAAAGTGTATTATTGAGCTGGTTGATTCTTTTATCGCTTATGTATTGAACTTTAAACAATTTCGAAATATGTTTGAAATTATACCCTCTTCCTCAAAAAGGGATCAAGAGAATGTGTAGAACTGTGGGTGCTGAAGGGATCAAGGGTAAGTGACAGTGTGTGTGTGTGAGAGGAATGAACTGTAAAAACTTATGTACTGTAAAAATACACCAAAGTAAAAACTTATCTTAAGTAAAATTTCTGTGACATGACATTTACATAACTGGTAAACTTGAAATAAACTTTTAAAAAACAAATGTAATACCATGCTAACACTTTGCCTAACATAAAAGACCAGATGATTTCATTAAGCAGTAAAATATTTTATGCAATTAACAAGAAAATGGAACAGCAACACATAGGCTACTGCAATTTGAAACAAAAAATTTGAAAACAATGCCAGATTATACTGAATTGATGTTTTTTTTTNAACACATAGGCTACTGCAATTTGAAACAAAAAATTTGAAAACAATGCCAGATTATACTGAATTGATGTTTTTTTTTTCAAATACAACAATCCAAAAGAGGCAAGAAAAAACATACGCCAAAGTGCCATAATGACTCTTTGTTTGTGGGAAAAAAAGTACTTTACATTGACGAGCAGCTTTGCTGCCATTTTCAAATTGAATTTTTTTTAAATATACAGCAAGTAAGTATGTCACATAAAAATAGCACTGTGTCCTTACAAAGACAAACAAATACCTGTATTTCTCTTTAAATAACACCATTCTTACTACAAATATTGGGATGGTATTACAATGTGCTGACTCCAAGTAAAATTAATATTAAAAAATTGGGGTATGTATTACTGATTACAGCTGTGTGTATCACCTATTAGTGTTAGGCTGTGCAGAATGCAAAGAATGCTTTTTGTTTTTAACATGTTACATACCATACAAGTGTTTTCAGTTTTCAGTAATTATATTGGTCTACATTTTGATAGCAGGACAGCTACACTAAAACTGTTTCATTTACATGGCTGGTTGTATAAATGGTACATATTTGCCCCAGATTTACTCATGTAGTGTGTGATGTATGNCTGTTTCATTTACATGGCTGGTTGTATAAATGGTACATATTTGCCCCAGATTTACTCATGTAGTGTGTGATGTATGGTGACCTACTTGCACACATCTCCTAGGAAATCATGTACATCATAGGATGCAAGTTGATTGTGACACAAGTCAAATACACTCCCTGCACTCACTCTGCTGTACTCAGAGAGCTTATTGCCCCATAATTTCCCTGATATCCATTTATACATTAAATTTTTTTACAAATAATTTTCATTGGAATGAGGTTACGACAATTTTGTATTGTTAACAACTACAAATTTACTTAAGCTATAACTGCTCCACTGCTATCTTTAAATACCTTTTTACGTATAATATTGTCTGGTTCGAAGTGTTTTTCACATACTGCTTGTCCCAACTTCAACTTGAAATAATTTCATGGTATCGCAGATTGCCACTTCACTCTTATAATTGGATCATATGGAACAATACAAAAACGAATACTTCGAAGGCTCAGTATAGCGGGAATATAAAAATAAGAGATCTCCACCGCCTCGCACTCCTATGGATTTGTGGACTGATCTGCAGGATTCATAGTGTGAATTGCCTCCTGCATACCTTCAGACATTAGTCGAGTCCATGCCACGTCGTCTTGCGGCACTTCTGCGTACTCGCGGGGGGCCTATACGATATTAGGCAGGTGTACCGGTTTTTCTGGCTCTTCAGTGTACGTTTTAATGAGATTCGGTTTTTCGAAGCCAATTTTGAAGATATAANCCGGTCTTGTGTACCGGTTTTTCTGGCTCTTCAGTGTACGTTTTAATGAGATTCGGTTTTTCGAAGCCAATTTTGAAGATATAAAGTTGAAACAAATAATTAAGTGTGAGAAATGATACCCTAAAGCTCTGTATCAATGCAAATATAACAATTTGTTTTTCAGTAATTTTTAATTTATCATTAAGTTTTCTAATCTTTCCAGGAAACAGGCTATGCATTAATGTTACAAAAGGCTTCGATAGCAAAGAGACACGGATTTTTCTGTCCAAAAAAGTCCCTGGTCTTATGTATCCTAGCAGGAACGTCAAAAACCCGTATTTCTTTAACATGTATTTCCCTATATAAAATTCTCACTGCTTTCAAACCAAGCAACAGCCTTAAGTAGGCTACATTGTGACACTGGTGTGCAGTCTTCTCATCGATCTGTTCGCAACCATGAAGGTTTTAGCTTCTCCAATCTGCTAGTCACCAAGCGCTCGTTGATGGCTTGACGAAGACTTCCACGTGGTTTATTTTATGTGAGCTGCGTAATAAACGCCATGCCTTCCGGCGTTGACGCCTCATGTTTGTTTACGATAAGCCGTCCCAAGGCCATCGAGGCAGTACATACACTTGCCTCTGCAAACAAACACGGTGCAACGTTGGTCGGGGCTCGTCTCTTACGTCGCACGTTATCTCTATAGGACAATGTGTTCACACTTGGTCCCACTTGCTTACACTGAATACCAAAAACCACATTCTCCGACACTCGCCGAAAAATATTTAGTTAATAAACTCTGTAAAGCCCCTGTCACAATGTCAAATATTTCCGTCAAACTGCTTCCAATAAGTTTGGCGTGATAAAGTTGGACAGTTATTATGTCATCAAAACGTCATAAACGCCGCCATATTTGTTTGAGAAAGTTGGGTGACTTCAGTTTCCATCAAACATTGGACCGATTAAATTTTTTTTTATGTTTGTTGGTCTCAACCAATTAGAATCGTGCACAACAAAAATTGACTTTAAGAAACTTTAAAATAACGAATAATTGCTGGAAATGTAGTAGATCATGAAGATAATTAATTTATGTAGAAGCTATCTGGGCATGAGTGATATTTTAAGTTAATATTGCACANGTAGTAGATCATGAAGATAATTAATTTATGTAGAAGCTATCTGGGCATGAGTGATATTTTAAGTTAATATTGCACATAATATTACGAACTCAGAGGCATTAAATTTAATTGTGCAGGAAACATATTTGATAAATAAAATTTTAATTTAGTAAAGAAGCGAAAATAAATTACAACATTCCTTACATTTCTTCCTGTAATATAGTGCTTGGAAAAACAAAAGCAATATCTCACTATGAAAATAGTTATTAAATAACAATTCAAATAAGATTCCTCAGTAAACAAAAAATTGACAGTGTGACACATTTTCAAACACATTAAAGATTATTTAATAAAATTTGTCTGAAGGAAAAATTTTATGGACGCATTTTATCCTCAAATTTTACTGTCAAATATAGTTGAAGGCGAAAATTTGACAATGTGAAAGGTGCTTAACACTTTCTACGGTTCTTCACAATGAAGGTAATATAATTTTAAACATCTCAAATACTATCTGAGACTACTCCATATTGTAATGTTTTCTTTAAGTTTCGTGGCAATTGTGTAGTTGANTAACATCTCAAATACTATCTGAGACTACTCCATATTGTAATGTTTTCTTTAAGTTTCGTGGCAATTGTGTAGTTGAATTTTTTTGCTTAGTTTCTAAGTGTAAACACCAAGTGTCCCGACTGCTGACTCACTCACACACTCATCAGCGTACAGACCAAACCACTCCACGTAAAAGCATGAAAATTAAGTGTTTGCTTCCCCTTTGGGCACAGACGCCCACGAAGAAAGGATTTTTCGAAATCATATTCCTAAGAGGGTGAAAAGAAATAAAATTTGTTTTGGAAGATTTATTAATAGCTCATTAACCCGTTTAGATATCGTCGTACTCTTTGCTTTGAAAGGCTACACTCTAGAGTAGTTGCGAGATTTTTAGAAATTCAATCCCTAGGAGAATGAAAATGGGTAAAATAAGTTTTCNGCTACACTCTAGAGTAGTTGCGAGATTTTTAGAAATTCAATCCCTAGGAGAATGAAAATGGGTAAAATAAGTTTTCAAAGACTCCTGAATAGCTCATTAACCCGAAAAGACATCGTTGGCTTTCTATATAAATACCTATTTTCACTGAAGTCATAAAAGACTTTAACTTAGGGATTCTCCTACTTTTCAGGTGAAATGTTTTGTTTGAGGACTTCTCATGAAGCTGCTGAGATATCGTTATATTTTTGCTTTAAAAGGCCACCTATGTAAATAGTGTTACGCGCTTGCTGGTTTGTACCGCGCGAGCGGAAGAGAAGGACAGAGTAGTGATATGACAGCGGACGGCGAGTCACGAAGGAAAGTTTGAATGACGGGCGATCGAAAATCCCATCAGGGTTTTGAGTTATAAAGGCGTGCCGCCACACATTTTTGCGCATTACATAGTGATAAGCTTTTTGCGGCTAGCATGCTCCTGACCTTCAGCAGATTGAATTTCTGCAGTTATCTTAAGAATCTTCTGGTTTTGATCGTCCTTGGCTCTTTCAGCGTGACTCGGGGTGCGGGGAATACTCCAGATCTTGTCTGCTGATACTGTAAAAGCGCGTCGGGCCTACGAGCCGGAAGTTGATGAGTGTCTGGATTTTTGGAGATTGGGCGACTTTGGGCGATAGACGACGAGCGAGAAGAGCAATGAGTGACGAGAGAACTGACCAGCGGGAGTAAAATCTGCGACTTCTAGCAACGGTGTAGTGAAAAGTGCGACCGACAACTGAACATGTGGTAATGATGAATGTGAGTTAATTGACTATAACCAAAAAGAAAAATTCAGAAGGACTTTAATTAGGGTTGAGATATACATTAAATTTTGCGATTACTGAGAAATAAAAAGCGCAATATTTGAGATAGATGGATCGGTGCTGAAAATAATAGTTGTGTGAATAAATCAAAATCAAATTTAGGTGTTTTATTTCTACTAAGNATTTTTCCCCCCGAAATTAATTTCCTAAAACATTTGTCACACTGTTAAATTTCCACCTTCAAATATAGTCGACAACAAAATTTGAAGAAAATGTACGGTGATCAAATTTTTCCTTCCAACAAATTTTATCAAATAATCGTGACTGTTTTTGAAAACGTGTCACACAGTTAATTTTTTTTTACTGAAAAGATTTAATCTCAATTTTTCTTTAAAAATTATTTTCATAGTGAGATACTGCTGTTGTGTTTCTATGCAGTCCATTACAGGAAGAAATGTAACGAATGTTGTAATTAATTTTCACTTTTTTACAAAATTCAAATTTTATTTATTAAGAGATGTTTCCTGCACAATGAAATATAATGCCACTGAATTCTTAGTATTGTGAGCAATATTCGTCTAAATAGCTTTCATTCTCAGACAGCGTTTACATTAGTTAATTATCTTCATAACCTATTTCGTTTCCAGCAATATTGTTCGTTTGTTTAAAGTTTCGTAGCGTCTATTTTTGTCGTGCACGATTCTGATTGACTGAGCCCGTCAAACATGAAAGACATTTTAGAACCGGTCCAATCGTCAAGTGTTTGATGGAAATTGAAGCCATCATACTTTTTCAAACAAACATGGCTGCGTTTATACGTTTCAATCACGTCACAACTGTCCAACTTCATTTGACTAAACTTATTGGTAGCAGTTTGGCGGAATAATTTGACAGTGAGACAGGGGCCTAAGACGGTGAAAATGTTTAGTATACGCGGGCGAAGCCGCGGACAGAAAACTAGTACTCCATATCCATTAAACGAAATTTTTCGTTTACACGTTTTGTGTTAGGATTTATGCACGTCAGTTTTTATCAATATAGTCAAAGGGATTTATGTAGGCCTGTAACTTATGTGTCTTAACATCTCCTACTCATATCATTTATACTTTCTGATATGTCAATGCATTAATTGTATTTGTAAACATAATAAGTTAAAAAAAATTATTTTTACTACTGACAAATCCATATCAGTATATACAATGATAAAAAAGGATGCAAATAAATAACTGAATTAAAACACATTGAAAAAGTCTGTACTTTCGTGTGGACTTGAACTTATCATCAGCGGTGGAAATTATTTGTAAGTCTGGCTAATTTAAAAAAACGTTGCACAATACAACACGTTGTATCCCTCCGCAGATGTCCTCTGTTCCCCCTCTCTCTTACACGATACCTAATATACGGCGATTTAATGGAAAAATCGCAGTATTTGCGTAATTTTCGAAAAAAATTATAATAATAGTTTTAACGTGGTGATGTAATTACGTTAAATAATTTATTAATTACTGATAAATGAACACGTTATTTATTAAATAACCCCAAAGAGTGACTTAGTTGTTACTAATCGAGAATTCATTTTAGAAATTATACACAAGCGCACAAGCACGAATTATCAGAGAGACATTGCTTAGCAGCTTATTTACAAGTAGCGTAATTACATACCAAAGCACTTATTTTAGTAAAAATTGTGCTGGCGCCAGTCTAAACCACGTGATTTTTACCATTCTAATTGTGTTGGGAGGGGGGAGGGATGCTGAGACACAGAAATGGAAACTGCACAGCTGTCATCTGCACTCTACCCTATGTTTCCTGTACGATCTGGACACTTATAGTTTTAAAGTGGCCATTATAACCCATTGAATCAGCAAACAGAGCGTATAAGACAACTTGCTCTCTACCAAATTAATTATTTTCAAATCAGCTATAATAGAGATGGAGAGAGACAACAGAAATGTCGCTGTTTCTAATACCGTATCAAAAATTATATGCCCTTCGAATATTGTAATATTAATATAAAAACATATGAAGCTTTTGTTGCTAGTAGAATGTGGGTAGAGTGTGCATGCGACCTGCGCTGTAGTCCTTATGACTGTTTTATCATGACTGCTTTGTCATCACCATTAGCACTATCAAAACCATGGACTAAAGATGAAGTCAACCGATTCTTTGTCTTCTGCGCATGTCCCCATCGCCAACATTGACATACTCCAAAACAACACAATTGCCAAAGTCACATGGTCAACAGTGTTGAACGTGATTGTTTATATCTTAATTTTAAAAACACAATCACTTTTGTATGAATAAAATACTTTTGCCAATTTTAATTTAATAATACTGCATTACAAATTGTTTAGAACAAGTATACACACATCTCAAAGCACTTGTTTACTAAATGGTGTTCTAACCTCAGATCATATCCTCGTCGTTCATGATAGTCATATTGGCAGAAAAGCAGCTCATTGCTGCGGCACGGAGACTGGTTTTGCGCAGCTAGCGTGTACAATCTACCTCATATTCACTCTACGGTTCCAATACTAGATAACTAAAAAATTATGGAATCTGAGTTATATACCCAAGCATATTGTTCCAGTAACGAGCTTTAAAATGCTATAAGTAGGTAACCAAGGTAACAGTTGCTTGATATTTGAGACCCTTGGTAGTCTGTGTAGAAGTAGATGAGAAAGAAAACAAGGGTACATTCACTGCTTTATTACGTAATTGAAGATATATATGGTTTTTTATTTGAAGTTTTGAGTTTTCTCTATGCACAAAGTAGACAATTACTGTCATCGACTTTTAGAATTGAGCAATGAGGAAAGTAGTGACTCCACTATTTCCGAAAATGCATCACCCAAACTTCTGTCCATTCTGGAAGAAATTAAGCAACCAGATCAGTGAGCAAGAATATGTCGGTGATCGGGGTGTCGCAAAACCAAAAAGAGAAATAAGACCTCCTCATGTATATAAATACAAAATTAATGCCATATAAAGGGGTCACTTGAGAATAGGAGGTAAATATTTAATGCTTACTGGAATCTGGGAAGTTATGAAATACAACAAGATTTCATTCCCACAACTCAGATAAGCTGTAAATAAAAATAAAGACTACTGTGCAAGACCATGTTTCTCAACAGTTTAGGAATCAAGAAAGGTGTAGTTGATATTACCCTAAAGAATAGGCCATTTGTGAATACCTCTACTGCTGGCAAAAGGTAAAACAAGATATAACAATATATAAAAGCTCATGTTGAATCTTTCCCTGTTGTGCCATCGCATCGTGATCGATCAGATAGAGAGCGGAAGTTTTGCAAACAGACTTAAACATTCAAGCCATGTACCAGCTTTATGTTAAATACTGTAGCGAAACAAATCGAGGAGAAACTATGGAATCCAACGATTGATCCCAAAAAAAACATATACAATTATTACGAATGTAATCATATTTGCTTTTATTTTTGTTTTTAAGGAACTTTTTACTTGTTTTGAAACTTTTTCGTGCTTTTGTTATGTTTTAGGTCTTAAAAATAATGCTTTGTGGAAAATGTAAATGCTCAGCATTGTTTCACTTCAATATGACCTGGTAGGTATTTATTAATAAACCAGTTTTATTTCATGCTAAAACTAGGTACCTCGTAATTTAATTAATAAAAAAATTTAAACATTCTAATTTTATATTAAATATATTCCTTGGCCTTCAGTATTGTCACTTGGCTGCACAAAAAAATTAGAGGTTTGTTTCATCAATATTATGAAAATTGTACACATTGTGAGCACGAAAACAAAAATCGCTCAATAACACACACAGTAGATTTTCAGTTATCTTATTATAGTTTTGGACCCACGATATGCTTATATGCATTGTAAAAATTGTGTTATTTTTTGCTTAATATATTGTATTAATGCCAAAATAACACCCATAACTATACATAACTTTGTGCACTTGTTTATTTTTGTCAGCAAACACTTTCAGCACAGCGTAGNCACACACAGTAGATTTTCAGTTATCTTATTATAGTTTTGGAACCACGATATGCTTATATGCATTGTAAAAATTTTGTGTTATTTTTTGCTTAATATATTGTATTAATGCCAAAATAACACCCATAACTATACATAACTTTGTGCACTTGTTTATTTTTGTCGGCAAACACTTTCAGCACAGCGTAGGTTTCGAAAAGTAACGCTACAGTTAAACAAAAAAAGAAACGCAATAATCACATATTTACATTCACCTGTTTCTGCTTTATTGTCGGTTACTTGCATATTTATAGAAGCAATCACCATATTTTACAATTTGGAACACAGATGTTTTGTGAAGCAGCTCAGTCAATAACGGTGTCATCGTGCCATGCTAAGGGAAAAATATGGTTGTCCAGAACTGTCCTAAGCCCGTACCTTAGACAAGCGGTTTTTGGAGACGGGGTAATTTTTTTTTAAATCAAAGGAGAGAGTCTTTTTACAATGATTAATCCTCGGTGAAAATCAAATACTCTGTGACAAACCTCTTTCACTTCTGAAGAGTTTTCGTTTGGTTAAGACATAACTACTGGAGAAAGTCTTAAAGTAGTCCTTGCTCTTCGTTTGTCAGAGTATCGGTTAACAAACCCATTCAAGCTTCACTGCAATCATTAATATTATTTAACTAATATTATTAATCGTANCTCATTCAAGCTTCACTACAATCATTAATATTATTTAACTAATATTATTAATCGTAAAATAATAATATTTTTTAAAATACTGTTTTCTTTTTGGAGCATTTATAAATAGGAGGTACATGTCTAGATGAATAATTCTATTCTACTCTTGCTCAGTTTCTTCTTATCTCGACCAAAAAATGTGGTTTAAAACAGTTTCGCGCTGGTTCTGAGGATGATTTCGTGATTTATGTGGGAGGGGGTGTAAAATCTCTGTGTCTGAAACTGTATCATTTGAGACATTCCGAAACAGTAAAAAAATTAAGAACCGCGTTATCTGTAGTATGTACACTCATCGTTCTCACCAATACTTTGCGTTTGATTGTAATTTACAGTAACGTTAAGTTTCTGTAACCGTTCATTCAAAGAAAACAGTTCATTTAAACAGACACACGGCGCGCGCACACGCACACGATCGATGTACGCAGGGAATCTTCGCAGTAATCTAGCAGCTTTAGTAGTATGTAAGTTTGTATATATACGTGTACAGCGTATTTTTATTAAATTTTTTTCGATATAATGCCCACAATATATTCAATTTGAAGAAAATAAAATACGTATTTTTATCTTGTGGAAAAGGAGGGGAGATGGTAAAGTAGGAAACTGCATATCTAATTAAGCGCACGTATAAACGAGTGGCAGCGAGTTCCTGTGCAATATATTGATCCATAAGGTGGAAATAATTGGAAGAGAGAACACAGCACTCCATAGAACATCGTGTCCGTAGTCTTAATTAAATTCTTTGGTTTTAATAAATGTACAATATAGGAAACGGGCGCTGTATTACCATGCACTTGGGAACCGTCGCTTGGCAAAGTTGACTGGCCCGTGATGTTTCATGTATAGTTCTCGGCGTGATTCAATAAACAAGCGCCGAGGATATCTAGTGCTTCAAATCCCACCATGATGAGATGTTCCCTACGAGCTTAACCATGCGACGCAAACAACCACACTTCAGTTAAATATACAAACCTCCTCCCCTTACAAAACCAAACAGCACAGCTCCCCACACATAACCCACTCGTTGTTTTGCACACGGCATTCAGCAGGCAGAACAATAGCTGGCGTTGTAGCCTGAAGTGTCTCATCTACAGCACAGCTAATACGCTCTGATTGTTGTTTGTCTGAGTTTCTAAAAACGAATAACACAAGAGTTCAGCCGTCGCGTCCCCCGCCTATTATACCACTTTGTATGCCACGCCACGTTTCATAGTATACGACCGAGATTCGTGTTACTGTACAGATAACAATCCCCATCACAATTAAATAAACAAAGCTTATACGATGGCCTAGGTTGGCCTGGGCCGCTTTTTTTGCTAAGATGAGAACTGAAGACATTTGCAACATAAGTATTCAGATTGTAAGGGCTTAATTTAATTACGTCTGAGTAAGTATTACCCGAGTAAGTCAATCAGCATTGCACTTGTACCTTGTTTTAAATAACAATTCGTTTTCAAATTTCGCTCCTGCGTGACGTTAGAGTCCTACAATAATAACCAATGATTACTGAAATGAGACGCTCGAAGGGCGCTTGACAGTATATATTTGGTGATCATTGGGGTAAATTGAAATTATGAGAGTGCAAAAAATTAGAATCCCNTCGTTTTCAAATTTCGCTCCTGCGTGACGTTAGAGTCCTACAATAATAACCAATGACTACTGAAATGAGACGCTCGAAGGGCGCTTGACAGTATATATTTGGTGATCATTGGGGTAAATTGAAATTATGAGAGTGCAAAAAATTAGAATCCCCCGAAAAAAAACAACAGTCAGTTAATGATAACTTGCGTAATGTTTCCCACATGCAAATATGAAGCTGCAACGGAATTTTTTACCACAGCTGATTCCAGTTGCGGATCCAAGGGGCGGGTTAGGAGGCTTTAATCCCTCCCTTACAACTTAATTTCACCCTGGATAGAACGAGATTTCTATTGAAACCAAAGACATTGTTAATAATGCAACATTGATACATATAATACGGATAGTTTACTCACGGGTTCTTCATACTTTTTGAATCAAACCTTTGAAAAATCATCCCATGTATGAAAGTGTTGGTTGTTTCCTGAATTTACCATGTTTCACAAGCGCTTTATACTTGTGATAACATAAAGTAATTATATTTTTTAAATAATTAAACCTTTATTTATATTTTATTTATAAATTACATATATGATTAATATTAATAAAACCAGTGAGAAAATAGGTGCGTTGGTAATGCCTAGTAAGAAATAGTTCTTATGCAACATATCATTACACTGGTGCGCACGAATGATGTGCGTTGTCCCTTTGGCGCAGTTTTATAGATGGTTAATCTTTGTTTGTATGAGGTGGAGGAATATACTGAAAGTATAACTTTAACACGGCTTCAGAAAAGTTGGAAGTAACAGTGAACGGGCTATATCAGTAAAACGTAATGCTTACTAGTAAGCTTGACCATAATGCACAGTAACCCAGCCCTCAAGTAGTCCACTTCCAGATTCCCCAGTGGCTGTTTCACTGTTAACCGAACACGTTTGAAACCATTATTTTAGAAATATCCTCACCGTAAATGTTTATATTTAAACGCAGTCAGTGACTGGATCACTATACAAGCGTAGGTATGATACAAGGATAATGATTTTAACCGTCTGCGCATGTCCCCAACGTTGACTCTCGATTTGCCCACACAAATGTAACAAGAAGTTACTGATAACAAATGATCTTACTTTCTTCTACATTGGTGCAAATAAACTTAGTGAAGTTCTTGAAAGCTTTGATTGTAGGTAGTCGTAGTCGTCTCATTGACAGCAATACTATTAGAGATGAAACCAGAAACACGCGAAACAGTACAAAGACAATTAAAATACACAAGTGACTTGCCCGGTATTCGAATTCTGGAAAACTCATAAAATTAAGCTAGCTTGCAATTAACTGCATGCCATTCAGAAAATAAGTGACTTACTTACTTAAAATACATAAATTAATATAGCCTACCACAGTACACCTTAGTCGCCAAATCTGAAAGAAATCGATCTATTGTTTCCCGATATTTGGCATAAAAACTATATTATTTTCTGTGGGGATATCTTACAAAATGGAGGAGAAATGAGGCTTTGCATATACAATTTTGATAGATATAACTGATACTGTCAGCATACAAAGTTATGTTAAAATTTGTTTTGCAGTTTCGTAAATAAAAAAATTGGAGCTAAAATGATTAACTAGTTTACATAGCCTGTCATAGTGCTAGTTGTTAACTTAATTTGGTATACATCGCTTGTTTTTCCGGAGATCACATAATTCCATTTTGTCAAGTAATACAATTTTACAAAATGACGGACAAAAGAGATTTTGTGTACACATTTGATTGTTGTTATATATACAGCCATCATACAAAGTTTCATTGGAATTAATCACATGGTTTCAACGATATAACACACAAAACTAAAATATATATATGGCCGCCTTTTTGAAAATAAGTATCTGACATATCTAAAATATATCAGTTATCACTGCCTACCGCAGTACTACTTGTTTGCCATATATTTGGTAGGAATCGGCCAGTTGTTTCCCGAGATATGGCATAAAAAAATGTATTTATTCGTGTGGCACTATCTTACAAAATGGAGGACAAAGAGACTCCATGTAGACACATTTGATGTTTGTTTTATATACTCCCAGCATACAAAATTATGTTGGGATTGATCAAATGTTTTAAAAGATATGGCATACAATGCTAAAAAACGCTAGATGGCCGCCATTTTGAAAATAATTGTCTGACATACTTGAAACATATTTGTAAATATTAAGTGCGGCAGTACTACTTGATTACTAAATTTGGCAGGAATCTGTTAATTATTTCCCGAGAAATAACACAAAAGCTTGATTAATTCATCTAATGCTTTCTTACAAAATGCTTGTAATAGATACTACCAACGTACAAAATTTGGTTGAAATTGGTCAAATGGTATGGTGGTTATACCAAATAAAACTAAAATATTTGTATGGCCACCATTTTGAAAATAAGTGCCTAATAAATTTTAATTACTCGTTTTTACCTGGAATATCGTAGTATTTCTTAAGTGCCAAATTTGGCGAAAATTGGTTGAGTAGGTTTCGAGTTATAGTGTAAAATATTTATTTTTACATGCAGCGCTATCTTTCAAAATGGCTGAGAAAAGTGGTTGTTGTTTAGCTTATATCATGCTTGTAATACATACCGTCAGCTTACAAATTTGGTTTAAACTAACCAGATTGTATGAAAGTTATACCAAATTAACATAAAATATTTGTATGGCCGCCTTTTTGAAAATAAGTGACTAATGAAGTTTATTTACTTATATATACTCGGCCTATCGTAGTATTACTTACTTGCCAAAATTGAAGAAAATTGGTTGAGTAGTTTTTGAGATACAATGCAAAAGTTTTATTTTTCATGTCACTCTATTTTCCAAAATGGCGTACCAACAACAATATTCACCTCTGAATTTAATACTAACAACTTTTGATACAAAATTTGTTTAAAATCGGTTGAATGATTTCCGAGATATGACATATCGCTATAAATTTTAAAATAGCCACCATTTTTAAATTAAGTTCCTGGCGTAGTCGAAAACTATAGAAGTCATCTGTCCTTACTTAGTATTGTATATGTGCCGATTTTGGTGAAATTCGGTTGACGCGTTCGAAAATTGAAGAGGAGGGGACACACATGCACAGGCACACAGTCACACACAAGCACACACACACACACATACACACAGACACACAGACAGGAAAGTGATCTCATAAGCCTTTCTTTCCTTCAGAAAGTAGGCTAAAAATGATATTTTCAAAAAGCCACGAGAATGCATGGTAAAGTTTAGTTTTTCAAGAGGCACATAATTTTATTTAATTTTTTAGTATTTGGCGTGACTTTAATATACTCTAGTTGCATATAAAATATTGGTTAAATGAAGTGTACTAACATGTCGGAACACGTATTTGTGAAAACAATAACCGGGCCTCAGTTGGAATAGCGTAGTTATAAATAAAAGTTCAATTTAACCAACAGTAAGATACTTCTATGTTAGCAGAAGTATAAAACGCTTATAGTACACGACACATTTAGGAAAGAGCCAAACATGTCATGCACGAGGTGAAATTTCAGAGGTTTGGTTCAAAAAGTGTACAGAAACCGTGAATAGAATTTAGTTTCTTCTTGCTTTATACACTCGAATGTAAGAGATGCGTGATACCACAGAAAAGGTAGGTATGCCGAAGAGAAATGGCGAAGTGGTTTTTTTATATAACCGAACTCTGTCGCTCATTGGCCGCGCGAAAGTTGTCAGAATGGGCCTTGAATTTGGCTGGTTATACTGAGACCTGCTAAATTCTCGTCATTTTTTAAAGACAGAATATAATTCAAAAGCATGTGCAAATACATTGCTTTCGTCAATGGATACACAGTTTGTGCGAGACGTCCTAAACTGCTTTGATCCAACAGGAAACAACCAACGACAGACTGTCAAAATCATTGCCAAACAACCCAGAAAGTAAAATGGGTCCTCGCTATGGCAGAATCGAAAAAAAGAAATTGTACTGACACGGATTCGAACATGTACAAGATGGTGAAGTCTGATGGGCTAGCAAATAATAACGCGAATTGCACATATGCCTAACTGTTGCACGTATTGGTAACGGCGGTTCAAGGTAAACTGAGTACTTTGAAAGCTCTGCTTAATAGGTAGTAGGTCTCGACGTCTCGTCGACAGCGAGGTCATTAGAGAAAAGCATGAACGGGAGGGAATCGGCCTTGGCCTGTAGTGAGGAACCATCCCAGCATTCGCCTGGAGTGACTTCGAGATACCACGGAAAACCAGAATCAGGATGACCGGACCAGGATTCAAACACCCACATCCTCCCGAATGGGAGTCCGAAGTTTAACCACTGCACCATCTCGCTCGGTCCCTGCTTAAGATCTACCTGTATGTATATTGTGTATTCTTCCACCACGTGTGAAATTAACACTTTATTTATGAGTTGGTCAAGTGAAACTGTAATAGTATTGTAAAAGTAAATATTTACAAAATGTCCTCATTCTTACACTTACATGATTAAAAAAAAAAAACTATTTCAGTGTTCACAAATTTTTACCAAACACTTTTCGTTCAATTTTAATACACGGAGCCACTTGCCCTTTGTCGTTAACAACTTTACTGGGCGCATGCAACTCAGTGTACCCATTAAATTGTTTTCAGGAAGAGGAAGTGGCATTGTTCGAAGGATTTCTTAAGTTATCAATTAACCATAAGAAGCCGTCTGGCATGTTAGTTTGCAAGCTCTGACTGATGAACTACGTTCCGCCGTTTATAGTCTATTCGCGGNTCTCAATTAACCATAAGAAGCCGTCTGGCATGTTAGTTTGCAAGCTCTGACGGATGAACTACGTTCCGCCGTTTATAGTCTATTCGCGGCTTCTTTACACTTTTTGAATCAAACCTTTGAAAAAAGGNTGATGAACTACGTTCCGCCGTTTATAGTCTATTCGCGGCTTCTTTACACTTTTTGAATCAAACCTTTGAAAAAAGGCCTCATGCATGACGTGCTTGGTTGTTTCATAAATATGTCTTATATTACAAGCGTTCTATATTTGTGATAACATAAAAGTACCTTGTGTTTGGTTAAACTGAACCTTTTCGTATAATGTGTCTCTGAATTATAATATTTAATTTATAACTAATATGAGGAAAGGCAGAGAGAAAAAAGATATGTTGGCAATGCCTAGTAAGAAATAGTTGTTATAAAAATTGTATTACACCGAGTGCGCACGGATGCGGTGCGTTGGCCCTCTGGCGTAATTCTCTAAGCTTTGTTTGTATGAGGCGGATGAATATCCTGGAAGTAGAACTTCAGCAGGGCTTCAGAAACGTTGGAAATAACCGCGAATGGGGTACAGCTGGCCAGTGAGGCCATTTTGCTGGCGTTTGTGGCTAAAGTTCGCAATACGCGCCACCATTTTACTTCTGTAGTCTTAAGTACTTTGTGGCAATACTAGCATATAAATGTCAGTAGAAATTCCACAGTTGCACTTATTTGACACACGAATGTTATTATGTCTTCGATCGTATTCATTTTTACATTGGGGGAATGGTACGCATTGACAGGGCTTTCCTAAGAGTTCCCTTAAGGTGGCCGCCTGGTTTGAAGGAATTTTGCACGTCTGAGGTCTAAAAGCGTAGTAGCGCTAGGGGCGACCCAGACATGCGCATCAACTCTCACATCGCCTCTACGCGCGAAGCTCTGAACTGGCGTGCAGTCTTGCCGTCGATAACGCGCCTCTATGAGACTTTCAGNACATCGCCTCTACGCGCGAAGCTCTGAACTGGCGTGCAGTCTTGCCGTCGATAACGCGCCTCTATGAGACTTTCAGCGGAGACCCCACCACTTTATGACGTAATAATAAAAATAAAGGTTAGATGCACATCCCTATCCTTTTTTTAAGGTTTTGTACAGGAATTTTCACACCTAAAAATGATCGTGAAAACTCCTGTTTGAGCCATTTTCGCTATCACAAAAACGTGCTTAAGAGAGAAATGGAGGCACTGAAAAACGTATACAGACGCGTAACTTTTTTTATGTGCTATTCGTAAGCAGATCTCACTCAGGCACGTTGGACGGTTTTTCAATAAAACTTATTTCCTGCTGTGGCTCTGCACACCGTTCGACGGCCTACCCTGGCGGCCGCCACTTTAACCTTAAACCATCAATACCAGGCATAAATAGTTTACCTCTCCACTAAGATCTAGGCCTCATTGGTCGTGATGCAGTTGGGATAACAGAATTCTTTTAAGATTTCCAGGGAGCAATAAACGTGTGTGCTGTAATTTCTCAACAGAGAACTGTTATGGTCTTGAGGCATTAGGTGAAGGCCGTCAATAGAAAACAAAATCCACGGATACGTGTTGCAGTTTTCCTAATGGCTGCAGCTCTGTTGAAATGCCGTAATCTGTGGTGAAGTTATAACAACACGATGATATTAAATAGTAGAAAAAACTTACTCAAAGTGTATACTGTTAAAGAGCATGTATACAACTCACCGACCTACTACATGCGTAGAGACACTTGTAAATCGCGGAAACGGAACAATTTCGAGCCAACTTATCTTCCAAAATACTGTGGCGCCCTGATACTTTCTGTTATTGGATGATTCATTCTTTTGACTCTGCTTGGCACATTGCAAGCCAATTATAAAGGTTCAGGCTTAGAGTATCAGAATTCTCATTGTCCCAGAGAAATGGGAAAGTAACTTCGTACGCACACGACAACCAGTTATAAAAGAAAATTTTCTGACATGCACAGAACGTTGAAACCTAGGGAACTTGTCACGGGATACACCATCGTGTCTATACATAGGCATTCCGTACCATGGTATATTACCGTCTGCCCACGTCTCATGTATATTTCATCAGTGGCATTAAAGTATACACAGTAAGTACCAAAATCTAGAATGCTGCAGAGCGGTGCGGTATTTAATTGTGAGGCAGCCATTGCCCCACGTAAACTGGTTCGGTGTTTCGAGAATTACACTCTAAACCTGAAACAGTGAAAAATCACCGATTCACAGCCAATCCCAAGATCAAATCTGTGAAAATGGCTCCACCGAGAATCAGTGGGACATAACTGGTTATTTCGGGGAAACAATTTCACTGATTTGTCAAATTAGTCAAATCAATCCATGAAATAAACATATTTCCGACATTCACTGATTGTGCAATTGAAAGTAATTAAAAAAAACACACCATGAACTAAAAATATGTAGTTTTATATTTCATACAATTTCTTTTCGTTTTCAGTTCGAAGGGTAACATGAGGATTGTTTATACAACTAGTATGTATCAACGCGCTCACTTCACCACACTTCATGCAGTTTAAAAGAAGAGATCGAACGCTGTAACGGTAACACAAAAACGAAATGAAAGTCTGATAGCCCATGCTACTTGGTAAAATTGTATTTTAAAAGACGAAAACCACATTTTAAAAGTACATTTTATTAGTTTCATTGGTTCATCTGTTGTTTACGTTTTTATCTGTTTATAAAAACATATACCTGCAATTGTATTACGTACGATGACTTAGAGAGTAGTCGAAAATTATAAAACGTCAGTATAAAATGCCACGTATTCAGTAGTGAATGGAAGCGAGTGTATTTTCACTGAACTTGCAGATAAAGTGTTTGAAAGTAACTGTTTGGTTAGCCAGACGTTCTTCACTGATATATATATATATATATATATACACTTTGGATAACATTATTCGATGACATACTTTGTAGAGGACCCATTCCTGTGGTCACCGCCAGGAAGACGAAACCCTAGCTGCGATGATTTTGCTGCCCAATATCTGTTAGACGTTCAATGCCGTGGCGATGTTACATTTGACTAACACTTGGAAACTTCGCGCAATGAGAGGCTTCCTCTTTCAGGAACTCCCGTGCACTCTACTACGGAATTTCACTCAGCTGGCTTTATTGAAAGAAATTTTGTTGGATATCTTTGAAAAGTTTTTTTAGTTGCTCGAGATAAAATTGAGAATATTTGTTAATATCGACTGCCGGAGCCTTATTTGCCATGATTTCCGTCCAAATTAATGTGTGTGCTATTTAACCATGTGCTGTGAAAGGGACTGTCAACTTGTCAGGTTTTTATTAGCTCAGAGGTCCTAAGCGAGCCATTGTTCTACCCCTAGCTAATGCTTTACATAAAAATTTCCTGAGATACCGTGAAACCTACACTCTACCGAACCCTCTTTTTAAAAACTCGAAGTTAAACAGTGCAATCAGTCGTTTGAAATCATTAATAGAATCTCACTATTTATGGTGACATGCCGAAGAAATTTTGACAGCTTAGATCTACAAGCAGCTTATTAGCGAGTCAGTTGTGTAACATCTTTTACGGGATAACAAACAACTAGTCTGAATTTGCTACCACAATATATGGCCGTGTTTCCTTTGACAAAAACGGACTGTGAACCTCCACAAAAAAAAACAGCGAGTCATTTGTGACGGCGGTTGAGTGAGGCAAGGATTGAAAAGACAAGAGTAGAACCTGTGTAACCCAAAGTGACTAATCGGATGAAAAAAAAAAAAAAAAAAAANAACACACGGATGGATGGATGAAACCTGAAGCGGCGATGAGGTTTCTCGCCTTTGATGACAATCGCGTGAAAATATCTCCCTGTTGATAGAGTTATTTAGAGTCGCGTCAATGTGCATTTTGAAATTTTGGCTCGGAAAAGACTATACGCGACTTTACTCCCACGGCTAAAAACGATAACGCAGACGGCCGGTTAATTAAATCTAATAGTAATAAATTAAATGGAATGATAAATATCGTACACTTCGGTGACAAGGGTCCTCAGCTACCACAAACTCTTCACTAATTGACAAGCAATCCTGAAAGGAATATGATTGTTTAAATTTATCCTGGCCACTGTCAAACCAGAATAACATAACATCGACAAAACTGGAGTAGCAGAGCATAAGTAATAAAAAAAANTATCCTGGCCACTGTCAAACCAGAATAACATAACATCGACAAAACTGGAGTAGCAGAGCATAAGTAATAAAAAAAACACGATGATGGCACTCCACCCTAAACGTGCAAGCAGTATTATTAGCATATTTCAATATGTCCACTGCTTAACCGGAATGAGGGAGCACAAGCAAATATTTCGGCGCCGATCGCTAATTACGTCACTGATCACTTTGTTCTTGAATATGCTAAACTATTCTAATCTAATAAACGCTCTCAGTAAATTTTTGCACAGTTTCAAGAAAAAAACTATTTTTTTAAGTTTAAAATGTTTTTATCCTAAACGTAATTTCTGTGTTATACAGGTTAAAAGAACAGCCGGTTCTTAACAACCTAGGACGAAAATCAGCATTTCTCAAATGCAGCTTTTTTTTCAAACGTTTTATTTTGGAACTTTCATCAAAATTGTTTCAACGTGTGCCAAATGAAGTGAAAGGAGACAGAACCCATAAAGCCGAAATGTTCACTTCAAATGGTGACCTACCAATATGTTGTTACTACGTGCAATATTTGTGTAATTATAAATTACCGATGTGATATAGTGACAATATGTAACAATATAATTATATATTGGCACAGATTAATTATTTGTTCCCCAAAACTGAAAATGTTTGTATATTCATCAGTTTTAAACTCATTTCAAACAAAATATAGATGCCTCTAGCGCACATGAAATATGAAGGCTATAACACGGCAACCCTTAATCTTGTTCAAAGTATATCACCAACTGACACGAATTTTTAGTGTGTTTAATTTTTCTAACATATTCTAACGTGCAGCAGTCTCACTCGGCCAATGTCTTGATATTTCTAGTATAATTAGCTAATTAAACATTAAGTTTTATTTTCTCTTGAAACAGTGTCTATAACTCTGTCCAGCTACGTCTTTCTGTTGAAGTAAGCAAATACATTTCTTTACATTGGAGAGTTTCACTTTATTGTAACTTACAAGGGTATTATATGTGGCTCAAACAGTTTTTTTTCATGAACAGTAAAATAACCGCCGATGAATCGAAATGTCTACAAGTGCAGTTTTCCATACATTCCACAACGCTCCTTGGCGTGGGAAATTCTTAGCTCTGTTCGCAATATTTCGTGAAGAGTTCGTGACTAAGTTAATACAACTTCCCGTCAAGCTACCTTTCTCGGAAGAAGATTATCGATGTGCAAACGATTGAGAAAGTTTCTCGGCGGCAAGCTTCGTGTTCAGGAGTGAAGACTTTGGGGAATAATTCCGTAAGCTGGCCAGTGGGAAACAAGAAATAGGGAACGTGTCTGTGCATCAACATGGCGTCTCCAAACACAAACACCAACGAAACGTATTACAAGCTCGGCGTTTTCAGCCCTTTCCTCGACCACAGGATTAGCGATACGATGCAGCGGAGCTTGTTGGAAACACTCGACATTCATACCATCCCCGTCTATGGTAAAAGATTATCTCAAAAAGATGCGGCGTTGTTTGACACGCCCGCTGCTAGAACTTACAGCTGTAATCGTATTTTCGTAAAATCTCGGAGTTAATGTTTTGTGTTTACTAAATACTGAATTCTAATATAATTTATGAATCACTAGAGGGCGCTGGATTCAAGAACACTTGTAATAATCAGCCGCATAAGTTTATGTGATAATACTTGCATGCTGTCCGAAGCTTATAAACGTCACCGACAACGTATGTGTTATGATCGCCGAGGTATTTTGCGTTTCTGAGGCCTAAAAAAATGAGCTCTAAGGGCGACTTCAGCGCGCACACCGAACGTCTGGTCGCCTTACGCGCACGACAATGAACTAACGTGCAGTCTTTCTCTCCTCGAATAGCCTCTATAGGACTTTCAGAGGTGACCCTATAATTTTGTGATATAATAATAACAACAAATATGTTCTGCATACCCCCAAGCTATGTTATGTTATCTGGGCCAGAAGTTTAATACGTAAAAATAATTGCAAAACACTCATATTAGCACTTTTTTAACTTTAAAAAATATTACGGTTCATTTGTCCTCACGTTAACATTTTCATCAGATGTTNCTCATATTAGCACTTTTTTAACTTTAAAAAATATTACGGTTCATTTGTCCTCACGTTAACATTTTCATCAGATGTTGCTACTGCAGAGGTCATTCAGTGCCCTTCAACTCTTAAAGACTGACAACATTAGAAGCATGGCCAACAATGTGAAATTTACTGGTAAATATACCTGATAACTACCATAAAATCACTACTCGCTGAAGTAAAATTCACTTACATGACAATGAATATCGGATATGAAATCTTCACTGGGAAGTATTCATATGCATAGTAATTACGCCTTAAACCAAGTTAGCACGGTAGTTTCTCAGATTGGGTAAGTACACAGCTGCNTCACTGGGAAGTATTCATATGCATAGTAATTACGCCTTAAACCAAGTTAGCACGGTAGTTTCTCAGATTGGGTAAGTACACAGCTGCTTGAACCGCAAACTCTAACCGCAGACGCCAGCAAAATGACGTCATCGGCCAGCAACATGTCGGAACGCCATTCGCCAATCACCGCCTGGTAAATTACGAGCCAGTCGGCAGCACAGGCCAACAGCAAATCTTTCACAAACACGCAATAGCCAATCAGACACACGACCGTTTCCAGAGTCTCGCCCAGCCAATCAGCAAGCGGGCTCGCCCACATCAAAGTAACCGCTACTCCATTTCGCCTCTGTATGCCTACCTTCCCTGCATATTCTTAATATAAGGTAGACCGCCCTCTTATTCGTCTTCTGCGCACGTGCCCAACACTGACCTACCCAAAACATACATAACCGTCAAAGTCGCATGGTCAACAGTGATGAACGTGTTTGTAATATCTTAATTTTTAAATTAAATTGCTAGCATTATTATATAAATAAAATAATTAACCAATTTAAATTTAATCAAACTGCATAACACATTGATTAGACGAAGTATACATACATCTGAAAGCACTTGTTTACAAATTAGTGTTCTAACCTAAAATCCAAACCATGCCGTTTTCGCTAGACGTGATGGCAGAAAAGCAGTTCAATGTTGGGACACGGAGATTGGTTGTGCGCAGCCAGCGAGATCGGTCTACCTCATCTTTGGTGTATACTTTTCTGTGGTGTAGGCTGTTGACGGTTACCTCCAACTTTTCTGGAGCCCTGCTAATGTTCTACTTCCAGGATTCCTCCGCCTCATACAAAGAAAGCTTAGCCAAGTTAATGTTACTTCTTCTATAGGTAGGGAAGATCAATGCTAAAAGTTTGGAAAAAGGAAACTTTTTGCCACTAGATANTTAATGTTACTTCTTCTATAGGTAGGGAAGATCAATGCTAAAAGTTTGGAAAAAGGAAACTTTTTGCCACTAGATAAGCGCTAGTGTCGGAAACCTACCAAATTATTTCTATTTTTTTTACTTTAAAAAACAATATAATTGCAATAATCATAAATCAAATATAAAATAACGTCTTAACTAAGTAAAATATTTCTGTTTTGATCCACGAAGCTTAAAATTTTAATTAAAAGTTATCTTTTGGAACACTGCGCACCTAGCGGTGGAAATTTTCCCTATGCCAAACTCTCCCATAAGAAATCTCGTTTTGTTCCTAACTTGAGTAGAATAAACCTTAAAGTAAGTCTAAAAGTTTAGGAGATTACATCGAAGGGACAACGCACGGGATTCGTGCGCTCTCAATGTAATATTATTTTACATAAGAACTATTTCTTTCTAGGCATTACCAACACAACTTTTTTTCTCCCAATTTTTATTAATATTGATTATGAATGAAATATAATAATTTATTAATAGAATATAAGCAAAAGTTAAATTTAAGTAAGAGCAATGTACCCTTATGTCAACACATGTATGAAACGCTTGCAGTACGTGACATATTTAGGAAAGAACCAAACACGTGATTTTTCAATGTTTTTATTTAAAAAGTGTAAAGAAAACGCAAATAGACTATAATTCAGCGGTAGTGTGCTGATACTTGGCCCTACAATTTTGGAATTTTGGTCCGCTGGTTCACATTTCGATCGGTGTAAACTTTTTTTATAGTTATATGTTTCCATCAAAGGATTTTTTTAGTCTAAGGGGTAACTGGAAGAACCGGAAAGGTATTTACTGTAACGCACTAAAAAAAAGTGCAAAATAAATGACGCTGAGTCGCAGTGCACATGACCAAATCGAGAAATTCCTGATAGTTAAATTCTTCAAAATATAATAATTGTCTCGAATTTCTCTTACGTTTGTGCATTTAAAATTTAACCTCTTCTTACCCAAAAGCTCAAGCTGACAGTATCGAAAAATTTCTCAGCACACCTTTTGTGGTTATAAAAATCTAATACTTGTGGATTATATCTATGAATACTCTATTTGTCGTGTTTTTTTCGTTAGGAATACGATCACTCTTAATACTCTGATTCAGTGGCGTGTGGAGAACTGTTGCAAGGTAAGCTGTGTTTTGCTCTGTACTATACCTAATNTCTAGTGTCCACCAACAGGTGCGCCACTTACCAATTCTACCTACCGGCCGCCAAGGATACCAGCCCCTTAATACTCTGATTCAGTGGCGTGTGGAGAACTGTTGCAAGGTAAGCTGTGTTTTGCTCTGTACTATACCTAATNTCTTAATACTCTGATTCAGTGGCGTGTGGAGAACTGTTGCAAGGTAAGCTGTGTTTTGCTCTGTACTATACCTAATCGTTTTCTAGTTTACACATCGCATCGGTCACTTAAACGTAATAGTGCATTTGACGTCACAGCACGTGTGTAACGGGTACCTCACTGCTCTCTCGTGAGTGGCCGCAGGACATTTAGTTTCTCCCGGCTTCACTCTGGTCACTGGTTCCTGCTGCATGCGCCGAGTGTGTGCAGTACTGAGTAAGCACCAGCTTACCTTGAAACACTTCATCACACGCCACTGCTGTGTTTAAAAATTATTTTACAGTCGAGGCCTCATTTTTCTGTATGAAATCGCTATGGTGTAGTTACTTACACACTGACGACCTGTGATTGTAAGAGGTGACTGTTCGCACCCAACTCCCACCTAAGTTGGTAGAGTTTAACATTGTGCTTTCTGATCCACTGATACAGCGAATTTGTACAGTTTTAACAGATAACAGATAAACAAAATGTCCTCTCTTGTCATTGACACTTAATTTCCCCATATAGCGGCGTAGGGGATATCCCTTATCTGCCGAGGAATATTCTTAAACTTTNTAAACAAAATGTCCTCTCTTGTCATTGACACTTAATTTCCCCATATAGCGGCGTAGGGGATATCCCTTATCTGCCGAGGAATATTCTTAAACTTTGTCAGATAGTTGTTTACTTTAATTTAGGAAATAACCCATTACTTATGGAAATTCACTGTGCATCTGTACGGTAATTTCCCCTTTCGTGTAGGAGAATTTCACCCCGGTTTGTTTCACAGTGAATTGACGGGACTTACCTTTATGTATTAGACGCGAAACTACTTACACTCACATAGAATATGGAGATAGTGATCGGTAGATTCGTAAAAAAGACAAGCTTTAAAATTAAATTTTGAATTGAATGTGCTGTTCTTAAAATATTTTTCAAGTGACTTCCTGCGTTATTATCAATAAAACATATAATTTTGAGAAATGATCACTTTTTTCGTTATTTTATTTCTTATCATTTAGTAAATTTTTCTGCAGGCGATCATATTTATATTTATGTTCTGATAGTCAAAACATATTAATTTAGATGTTAAATATCTTCGTGACTAAGGCAAAACGGCTTCTTAAACTGCAAGAATTAAATTTAACTTTCCTAGGAAATGATCTTGTAAACTTACTCAAGTTTTCTCATTTTACTTATCGGTTTCCGGAATGTGTGTGATTTTTGGGGCAGCTATTCTCACCACGAATTTGACGGTGTTAGCTCCAGAAATTTGTTCCCACTAATTACTTGGCCTTAAGTTTGTTTCCTTGATACTTCCATTTAGGCTTCTCAAAATAGAGTACGTTGCACAACAAGTTGGATANTGTCAGATAGTTGTTTACTTTAATTTAGGAAATAACCCATTACTTATGGAAATTCACTGTGCATCTGTACGGTAATATTCCCTTTCGTGTAGGAGAATTTCACCCCGGTTTGTTTCACAGTGAATTGACGGGACTTACCTTTATGTATTAGACGCGAAACTACTTACACTCACATAGAATATGGAGATAGTGATCGGTAGATTCGTAAAAAAGACAAGTTTTAAAATAAAATTTTGAATTGAATGTGCTGTTCTTAAATTATTTTTCAAGTGACTTCCTGCGTTATTATCAATAAAACATATAATTTTGAGAAATGATCACTTTTTTCGTTATTTTATTTCTCATCATTTAGTAAATTTTTCTGCAGGCGATCATATTTATATTTATGTTCTGATAGTCAAAACATATTAATTTAGATGTTAAATATCTTCGTGACTAAGGCAAAACGGCTTCTTAAACTGTAAGAATTAAATATAACTTTCCTAGGAAATGATCTTGTAAACTTACTCAAGTTTTCTCATTTTACTTATCGGTTTCCGGAATGTGTGTGATTTTTGGGGCAGCTATTCTCACCACGAATTTGACGGCGTTAGGCTCCAGAAATTTGTTCCCACTAATTACCTGGCCTTAAGTTTGTTTCCTTGATACTTCCATTTAGGCTTCTCAAAATAGAGTACGTTGCACAACAAGTTGGATANTTGGCCTTAAGTTTGTTTCCTTGATACTTCCATTTAGGCTTCTCAAAATAGAGTACGTTGCACAACAAGTTGGATAATGATCTTCGGCTGTACACAATAGGACAACAGCGTCCTTACACGTGGGAGTTGCTACTTCTGAAAGTCCTGCTTAAGATCTACTGGTATGCATATTGTGTATTACGCCATATGTAAAATTAACATTGCCGTGAGCCTGATCACTTTATTTACGCGTCGGTCAAGTGAAAATGTGAAAATATTAGAAAAGTGAACATTTAATAAATTGGTTAATTCTCACGCTTACATGCATCAGAAAAACAGAAAGCAAAATAAATTAATTAAAGCATTCACAAATGTTAACCTAAAATCTTTATTTCAACGTCAAAACAAGATACTACCTTCCCTCTGTCGTTACCAACTTTATTGAGCGCATGCCAGTCATTGTGACCGTCAAAATACATGCAAGGTATGGGCAGTGGCATTTTTCATAGGTTGATATCAAAAGTGCTTCTTTTACCGTGAACAGCCTATAATAACGGATACAAAGCGACAAATGAAGAGCCACTTTTACGAGATGAAAAAAAAAAAAGCAAGATTGTTTTTTTATTTTTACGTGCTATGTTCTCCCACCTCTGTGCATTTCAGCACAATTCGCCTTCTGGACAGCATGCGACATCTATTGTCGTAAATCTAAGCTTTTCGTTCGGCTTTTGTTTCTATCTTTTGTGTGCTCCACAAGTTTTTCCTCCGCACTTTCTGTCCAGCCACAGAGTCAAGATGGAGTGCAGCCCGGCTCTGATGGCTGTGTTCTTCGGAACTTGAGATTCCGTCCTTTTTCTATGTTATAGTTACATTGCTGCCGAATCGATGTAGTCTTCAATAGTTCTTTTTTAATATTTTTTTTGTGTATGGTGTGTGCTTGTTGATGTTATTTGGCTGTTAACACCAACATGTAGATTGGATATTTTCTATTTTCTTAATGACATGATGCAATGAACCTCTCCTGCGCACACCTATGACTGCCACCTAAAATTTATAGAATTTTCACCGCAGGCTGCATTTGAGATTCTCTTCCAAGTTTTACGGCTCGACAAAGCAAAAACATTCTATTTTACTTTCGACTGTTTTCGTTAGTGCCGTTTATAAAATCGCCTGCAATACACAGTCGTTTCTTTGTTCTTGGCTGTCACCAGTTAAAAATTAATAAAGCAAAGGAAACTGTAACAATTTGATAAAGTTCGAGAAGCTGTTGTGCGAAAAATTTCGTTGAACTTTTGAAATAAAACTTACGCCAAAAAATTTATAAATCTATGATTTCGTGACTTGGTGATCTATAACTAGGATTTCGTTTTTAAAAATACCATATAACGGTGTTATCTAATTTATTACAGAACATTTTAAAATTAAAATGATGTATTGTTAGCCAAGAGTTCCTTATGTTATTTTAATGTAAAATTTATCGGTAAATACTGTGGATTTGTTCTTTGTCGTAAAGGATTTATTATGTGTGCATTAATATAATTATAGTTTTTACTTTAATTAATACTCTGTGCTGTTAACAATAATGCAGTATCCTTACTTGCACATTGCCATAAAAAAAAACTTGTTTTAAATGTTTATGGAACTACATAAACAAGAATAAGTCTTGTGTTTGAGATAAGATAACAAGGAGCAATGCTGCAAATAAAAATGCCGTTTCAGTGTTATAATTTTTTTCTATTATGCAAGTAAAGTTGGCACACAGTACGGAGTTTATTTTAATCGCTATCTTACAAGAATAGCTTTGATATGAACACTGTCATAAAGATAGGTCTGACAACTGCTATCTTTTTTTTTCTTCCTTGACTTAACCCCTGCGCTTAGTGAAGCTCGCGGCTGCTTACGAACTAACAGCGCTAGTGTAGGTTGCGATATATGGGAGTTACGGCGATTATTGAATAATATTAATTAACGTCTTTTATTTTTATATATCCGTTCGTTATAAAAAAAATTGCAATATATTTAGTTGTGTTTGAGGTTGGTTTTGTTTACGCCAATGTTTTGCTGGCGCAGTATACCGAGTTAGTAAAAACCTATGCCTCGCATTTTTTCTCACACCATGTTTTTTTTTTGTTTATTGAAATTAAGGTTATGGGTCAACAAGTGCAAGTTAATTTTGTCCAGTAACATCGTACGTCGTGCCTAGCAGCACAGCAATATAGGACACGTAAATAAATATTGTACAAAAATATTTTTAGTATACATTATCTATACACACTATAATATACATAGCAGAAAATACAATTGTGTACAGTACAAATATATACTATTACATTGTCATCACATCCACACATATGGCAACTTATGTGTGGTCAACAACTTCTCAAATTCATCCATGTTATAGAAGACATTACTCAGCAGAAGATCTTTAATACATTTCTTAAAGTTATTTAAGTTTAAGGATGTCATTGAGTCTGGTAGCTTATTGTATATCTGTATTCCTTTGAACTTAATACTTCTTTCATACAAATTTGTTCGGTGATAATATACTCTATACTCATTTCTATTCCTTGTTGAATAGTGATGAAAATCAGAATTGTTAAGATATCGGTTTTTGTTAGAGTGAACAAATTTAAGAAGCTAAAAAATGTAAATTAACATGAATAATTATTTACATTTTTAAAATAATGTCCTGCAACTTGTATACCTATTTACTTTCGAAATTATTATAATGGCCTTTTTTGTGCTATAAATATTTTGTTAGCATAATTAGCAGTTCCACAAGATAATATACCGTATGATGATAATGAGTTGCTCAAGCCATGATATACTGGTTAAGGTATTATACTTATGCTAGTATGCGTAATGCATAACTATTTGGTGCAAGTTTTTTATCCAATTTATCAATGTGATTTTTTCAGTTTAAATCTGGATCAAGATCAAGAACCAGAAATTTAACTTTCTCTGCCTGCTTACCAATAGTTTAGATCTGTAATGGTTTTCCATATGTTCTCTTGGAGGAGTGATAGGTTGGTTCCATATACAATTGTGCTAGTATCGTCAACAAATAATGTTGCAGAGGAGTTATCTTTGTTTTCATGACTCAAGGAAATTAAAGCTGGTAAATCGTTTGTGTAAATAAGAAATAACGTGGGTCCCAAAATAGAACCTTGTGGCACACATACTTTAGTATTTTTTTAAGCTTGAGTGGGTTATTGTGTCATATGTTGTACTTTTGTCAGTAATTTCTACATACTGCTTGCGATTACTTAAATAGGGTTGAAACCATTAGTTCGTAACTCCTCTAACCCCTATTTTCTCGAGCTTTGTCAAGAAGAATAGTATGACAACACAATCGAAAGCCTTCGTTAAATCGCAAAATACACCGGCCACTTTATTACCTTCTTCTACACATATTGCAATATCATATAAAAATGTATGTATGACGTTCATTGTAGAATAGTTTTTNCTTTATTACCTTCTTCTACACATATTGCAATATCATATAAAAATGTATGTATGACGTTCATTGTAGAATAGTTTTTCTAAACCCAAACTGAGAACTGTTTATACAATTAAATTTATCACAAAAACTTATCAATCTTTTTTTTTACAACTGTCACAAGTATTTTTAAAAATGCTGGAAGGGTAGGTATTAGTCAAGTTAATATCACCTTTCTTGAAAATAGGGATTACTTTTGCAATTTTCAATCTCTCTGGGGAAACATCTGTATCTAGTGACGTATTAGAAATATTCACAAGACATTGACAATGATTTTTAAATTTTTTTTTTATTAATACAATAGTTATAAATCGTCATATCCACATGAATAACTAATAGTTAATTCATTGGTCACTTTGTTTATTTTCTCAGATGTGAGTGGCTTAAAAAGTAAACAATCAGGATTAAAATAACTTGTATATTTGGACGTACGCCTATTATCATTAGTTGCCAAACAGCACGTTGCAAGGCATCCCAGATATGCTCAATAATGTTCATGTCTGGTGATTTAGGTGGCCAATGGAAGTGTCTAAAGTCAGAAGTGTGTTCCAGGAGCCACTCGGTAGCAACTCTCGACGTGTGGGGTGTCGCATTGTCCTGCTTGAATTGTCCACGTCCGTAGGAATGCATAATGGACATGAATGGGTGCAGATGATCGGACAGGATGCTTACATATCTGTCACCGGTCAGAGTCGTATCTAGACGAATGAGGGGTCCCATTTCACGCCAACTGCACACGCCTCATACCATGACAGAGCCTCCACCAGCTTGAACGGTCCCCTGTTGACATGTAGGGTCCATGGATTCATGAGGATGTCTCCATATCCGTACACGTCCATCCGCCCGATACAATTGGAAACGAGACTCGTCAGACCAAGCAACATGTTTCCAGTCATCAACAGTCCAATGGCAGTGTTGGCGGGTCCAGGCGAGGCGTAAAGCTTTGTGTCGTGCAGTCAACAACGGTACACGAGTGGGCCTTCGGCTCCGAAAACCCATATCAATGATGGGCCGTTGAATAGTTCGCACGCTGACAGACTGCATCACTGATTTGACTGGTATATGATGCACGCTCCTAATGGGGATNTCCGTTGAATAGTTCGCACGCTGACAGACTGCATCACTGATTTGACTGGTATATGATGCACGCTCCTAATGGGGATGTCTGATAATCAGACTCCTCGAGGTCACATCTGGCCAGTAGGCTCTCCCAAGACTGCGATATACAATCCTGGGAAGCTGAATTTATCGCAAATTAGATCTGTAACAGTAGTATATTATTACAAGCTATGTAAACTAACGTATTAAACTACAGATGATACTTTGCAATTTTCTCCTTCGTCAAGTAAATTCCACAGGAAAGCACTAAAAATGCTATTTGTAACCATTATAATTATTTTTTTCTCTGAACATATTTAATAATCCGCTAAAATTAAAATGCGGGGGATTTAGATATCTGTTTGATTTGAATTTTCAGAACATTATTTTCTGAGATACGTGTATGCCTGTAGATGCTGATTTTGCCGACAGAGTTATACTGGAGTCCTTTTAACAACACAGAGGCAAAAAAGCGAATTATACCGCCAACTGCAGCCACACACGCCAGCAAAATGGCGTCACTTGCCAGCAACATGTTGTTCGCCAGCCAATTGGCAACCATTCGCAGCATTCAGTAGCCAATCAGACGCAAAGCCCCTTCCCAGCGTCTCGCGCAGCCAATCATACGATGGGCACGCACACATCAAAGGAACCGCCACGCCATTTCGTCTCTATGCACTTAATCTACTTTGTGCCTTGAAGTGACTCGTCCGTACATTGTTAGACATTTCTGTAGATTTACGGAAAACTATTACGCAAATGTAGAGTTAATTTACGGAAAGGAACTTCGCAATGACGAATAACGGAAATGAGCTCCGTAAATATAAATTATGGAAGCTCTTCGTATCCTTATGGCTTAGATTTTGAGTCACGCACAATACAGATNCGGAAAGGAACTTCGCAATGACGAATAACGGAAATGAGCTCCGTAAATATAAATTATGGAAGCTCTTCGTATCCTTATGGCTTAGATTTTGAGTCACGCACAATACAGATGATACCTGGAGAGTATAAAACCCCATCTTCACAACACTACTTCGTGCAAAATAGTAGTAGGTGAGTGCGAATCACTCATGGAGTGCCAATTCGTTGATTCTTGTTCAAATTCCGCTACAGGACAAAACCTTCTGTATACACAGTGAAACACGCACATAACGAAAAAAAAAACAATATATTGATAACCTCGTTCTATAAACTGCAAATATAGCAAGCGCTCTAACACGATTTGAAACNGAAAAAAAAAACAATATATTGATAACCTCGTTCTATAAACTGCAAATATAGCAAGCGCTCTAACACGATTTGAAACTAAAACAGGCGCGTTCGTCACTTTCATGTAAAATCCATAATTACGAAACACTTCGTGTAAATGTGTGGTGGGTGAGTCTTTCGAGTTATTAGTTGTTAATTTTAAANAAATCCATAATTACGAAACACTTCGTGTAAATGTGTGGTGGGTGAGTCTTTCGAGTTATTAGTTGTTAATTTTAAATTTTTTTTGCAATCCCATTTTAAGACTAAATATTTAATTTTTTTAAATTTCTTTGTTGTACACAGTGAAATACAATACGAAAATAAAACTGTTTTTCTTACCCTTGTTTGTAAACCTTAAATTTAAAAAAAAAAAATAGCACAAACACTAACATGAATAGAAACTAAGAGGTACATGCATCATTCCATATAAATTTCATATTTACAACACAATTTCTTGTAAAAGCGTGGTTGGTGAGCGGAAAATTTGTTGGGCTGCCAGAATTTTTTTCAGAGTTCAAATCCCGCCGCCAGACAACATATTTTATTTTTTATAGTCGTTTTTATACACCTATACAACGACAGTAAAATTTTTTTGTTACCTCTTTTTATGAAGTGCAGATTTAAAAAAAATCTTGCAAGTTTGTGGACACGTTCTGTGCATTCAAGGAGATTTATGTGAAATTTACGGACAGAACGTAATTGAAAAAACGAGGAGACCGTAATTTAACGCAGATGTCTGAATAATTTGTAACCGGTATTTTACATAATTTTGCGGACATTATTTTTAACAGTGTAGAGGTGACTCGACAATTGATGCACGTATCTGTATCGTCCTTAGCGTTAGCTTACTCCTACAATGAAGACTTCTAGATTTTTAGGCCAACTGGTGTATTGTTACTTACTGACACCCAATTATAAATTATACTAATAGATCCTGGGGAACGTTTTGAATATATGTTTTGGGAGAGGGGGAAGAAGAAATGAAACCCAGGAGTCGCATAGCAAGGTTAATTTTCTTCAATTCATACGCTATTGATGATCAAAGTTTAAGAACGATCGAATAACACGTTTATGGTAGCAGTTCAACAATCAATGCCGTTCCTCACTTCAAATTTGTTCGTTACGCCTCGGCAAGCCTATAAACTACCCAGTCACGATGTTTGCTTCCAACTGGTCTGTGATACATCTACCACCTTGCCTGAAGAGTTGTGGAACTATCAGCGTGAGAAACGACAAGTGTGCAGGGGATTACACCGGCAGACCCGGACAAGATCTGCTTCTGCAAACCGGCTGCAAACCACGTGCAAAGAATACAGTGTGTAAAGTAGACCTTGCTGACCTCGTAGTTACTAACAGAGTAGCAAAATTGTACCTGCATATTGACTCCTTCTAGCGCGGCTCCGACATAGAATAAGAAATATTAACCACAACTTTACTCAAATCATTTAAAATTAAATTTCACCCCATGGCTTATTTACCGTCACAATTTTTTGGTGGCTCTAATGCTAGCGAATAATTTTACGTAGGGAAACCTGATTTTCCCGAAAATATTTGCACACATGCTAGACTACAACGTCGTATACACACACCTCACCTTTCCTTCTATTGCCGCCTGCGTAATTTTGAAAGAAAACTTTTTATTATTTTTTAAACTAGGTATTGGATTAAACAGAATTATGGTTCTGCGACATTGAACGTCTGTGATTAGAGTGATAACTCTTCCCAATACTAGTATGAGATGAAATTATCCAATAACAAACTGTATCTGAACTAAAGTATTTGAAATAAAATTTGTCATGGAATATTTTCGGATGTCCCTACTTGTACGTATATGCAAGGTTACATTGTGAAAACTCATAATATTTAAATATGTATGCTACAAGTTTTTGAAATAATTAGCTGGTGCCGACTGCTTCTCGTTGAATTTTATGACATAAAATCTGAGAAGAACTACATTAGTACGTGTATGCATGTATACGTNGCCGACTGCTTCTCGTTGAATTTTATGACATAAAATCTGAGAAGAACTACATTAGTACGTGTATGCATGTATACGTGTGTATATACTCACAGACAAGAAAGTTAAGCACCGAGGAGTAGTGGGAGTGAAAAGAAATTGCACGTATCGAAAGAGTATGTGACTTTATTGCAATTAGAGTATCAGACTATAGAGTTGGCAGTACATGCATACTGCTGGTCCCATGTCAGTATGTTGTAGCACAACATCGGGCATGGATACATGTTCCGATTAGTCTCGTAGTCGCACAACTGCTGTATCTTCTCCTGAGGCAAGTCGGCNGCCGACTGCTTCTCGTTGAATTTTATGACATAAAATCTGAGAAGAACTACATTAGTACGTGTATGCATGTATACGTTTGTATATACTCACATACAAGAAAGTTAAGCACCGAGGAGTAGTGGGAGTGAAAAGAAATTGCACGTATCGAAAGAGTATGTGACTTTATTGCAATTAGAGTATCAGACTATAGAGTTGGCAGTACATGCATACTGCTGGTCCCATGTCAGTATGTTGTAGCACATCATCGGGCATGGATACATGTTCCGATTAGTCTCGTAGTCGCACAACTGCTGTATCTTCTCCTGAGGCAAGTCGGCNACATCGGGCATGGATACATGTTCCGATTAGTCTCGTAGTCGCACAACTGCTGTATCTTCTCCTGAGGCAAGTCGGCTTGAAGCTACTTAACTGGCCCTCGATACCCTGCAGATCAGCACAGAGTAGGAGTTGACGTCCGAGCTAATCACACACATGTTCTATAAGGGACATGTCGGGAGCACCTTGATGGCCACGACAGTACTCCAATATGCCACGGGCGTTTCGTACAAACATGTGCCCCGTATGAACAAGCGCTGTCTTGTTGGAAGGCTGTACTAGGGCGATGTCTCATGAGGCGTAATACATGGGAATGCAGGATGTCACTGACCTCTGTGTCATCAGGATGATCCAAATCACTACCAGGGATGACCCGAAGCTATACCTTTTCGTTCCTCACACCATGATACCATGATTTCAAGAGTAGTCTGGGCACGCGCGTCTAAAAACCTGACAGGATGTATCCTCTACCCTCGGCATCGTCATACTCGCACACAACAGTCAATCGTGGTTATGCAGTACCGACATTCATCGCTGAACACACGACGCCACTTATCATTTCATGCCGCCCAGTTCCGGCACTACTCCAAACGTTTCCGTTCCTGCTCGGGTACTAACAGCAGTGTATGGGACGGTGAACCTATAGTCTGGCTGGTGAAAATAACCTTATACATGGTGTGAGATAAGATTGGGAGTGTAGTACGAACGGCAGGCGTCGTTGTCACTGGCCGCGCAATGCTTGGCGTACTATACGACAATCCTATGTGAGTGTGACCTGCCTTCATCAGCAACAATCTTCACGACGTGTGTGGATGCGCTCACGAACCCATCGGCTCTAACATCGGGCCACTGTGACACCGGAATGCCCTACATGCCTGGCAATACGATACGTCCACTCGGCCTCATGCTGACCCACAGTGCGGCCCCAATCAAACACGTACATGACATACTCTGAGTTCGGTGACCTTCCCTCATTGTGTTGACTAAATTATGCATCGCATACGCCTTATAAACACTGTCGTTATAATCGTGGTTGAATCACCTTAAGTTATCTGTTTGCTGTTCTACACGTTACAGGCATTGCAACTCTAAATAATGTACACACTTAACGATGGTATATGAATGCGCCAGACCTTACTGAAGTACAAAAATAATGAAATCATCTGATTATTAAATGTCTGTCAAAACTTGTGAAAACCTGTGACTTTATTCCTAAATTACTGTCAGGCAGCAAAATCCATTAGGTAAAACAAAAACTCAGTCTAAGCGGAGCGAGTTAAACTTAACTGTTTAACTGCATATATTGTAAATAAAGGGATTTTTTAAATTAAACCCTTTTTATGGCGACTAGAAACAGGATAAACATTCTGAGCTTTCATTTCAGCTGGAAGACGCCAGCTAAGCTAGAGTATTATTCTGTCTTCAGAACTAATTATATTGAGAAATTTTGCTTCCATGTTTAATACATACGGTGTTTGCTTCCCTACATATGTATGTGTGTATGTATATATATANTGAGAAATTTTGCTTCCATGTTTAATACATACGGTGTTTGCTTCCCTACATATGTATGTGTGTATGTATATATATATACACGTGTATACATACACACTCAACATATTTTACATAGCATTGTGCAATCACTGATGTACCTCTCATTCACTGGGTATGTAGATTTAAACAGTGTTTCAACATAGTAAACAAACTCGTACAAACCAATGTGGCTTACCAAAAAGGCAAGACCAAATCATTATTCGAAATATCCAACCTCCGTGAGCCCCATAAATTTGTAATCTGAAAGNTGAGAAATTTTGCTTCCATGTTTAATACATACGGTGTTTGCTTCCCTACATATGTATGTGTGTATGTATATATATACACGTGTATACATACACACTCAACATATTTTACATAGCATTGTGCAATCACTGATGTACCTCTCATTCACTGGGTATGTAGATTTAAACAGTGTTTCAACATAGTAAACAAACTCGTACAAACCAATGTGGCATACCAAAAAGGCAAGACCAAATCATTATTCGAAATATCCAACCTCCGTGAGCCCCATAAATTTGTAATCTGAAAGNTTACCAAAAAGGCAAGACCAAATCATTATTCGAAATATCCAACCTCCGTGAGCCCCATAAATTTGTAATCTGAAAGTCAGCCCAACGGTTAATTTTTAACATTTGATAAGTCCAGTAAGACGATTGAGGCGATCGTTTACCAATCACTCCTCATTTGTCCACCGTTGCTTACCTAGTAATGACCGCGCGTTATGCAAGGAGGGACATCGGGAAACAGATAATACTTTAAACCAGAATAAAATAACACCTAAAAAGATACGAACTTTTGATTCTAGCACCTTAAACTGACGTCCGAAACATTTGTGCAATGCTCTCTCAGTCCACCTGAGGGGCGACTGTTATGAATTTCTCCCTCCTCTTTTCGTTTTGTCCACTTCCATCATCCAAGCCCTGCTGACCACCGTCGCCACTGCCGCCACTACCACCACCATTACCAAAACCTTTCCACCATCACTACCATTACAACCACTATTACCAACACAACCACAACCACCATTACTACTACCATTACCACCACCATACAGTATCACCATTATCACCATGATTACCACCACATTTACCACCACCATAAATACCACAAAAATTACCACCACTATTAAACCACCATCACCACCACCATCATTATCACCACCATAACCACCATCATTACCACCGCCATCATTACCAAAATTCTGCCAACACTTTTTCTCTTCCCAGATCCTCCATCACTAGATCCAATAAGGAAAAATATACATAAATACATTATTTATAAGAAATGTGGTAGACGGAGAAAAAGTTTACAATATTTAATGCTAAGTATATTTTTGACATATTTTGCTATGCACAACCTGTGTAGACACAACGTTAAGAAGACGTCAACTAACTTCCCCCACCTCCGCCCCGAAATCACGAATTCAAGAAGTTAAATATTCAACATCTACCACCTGTGCACCTCCTAACATTCCACTCTTATCGTTCATTTTAGAGGAATCTTTATACAGTCTATTCGCAGTATCCTCACACTTTTTTAAGCAAACTCTACGTATGACATGTTTGGTTGTTATGCATCACATGCCTTTTATACTTCCGTTAAAAATATTTTATCTTGGATTAAATTTAAGTTCTACTATATTTTATCTATAACTATAATATTTAATTTATAATTATATGAATAAAAACAGAGATAAAAATGTGTGTTCGTAATGCCTTGTAAGAAATACAGTAGTTCCCATGCAAAACGATTATTAAAGTGAGTGCGCACAAATGCTGCGCGTTGTGTAATTTTATACACATGGTTCATCTCTGTTTGCATGAGGCGGAGGAATAGCTTGGAAGTATAATTTTAGCAGGGCTTCAGAAAAGTTGGAAGTAACCATGAACGGACTATGTTCACCTCTGTTTACTTGTCATCCTTTAGACGTATTATGTCGAACCCTTACTCAACTGCAGTATCAAACCTCTACCCCTAGAATAGTTTGGGGTATAAATGTGGCGAATGCCGAGCTGCCGCTAACGTTTCCGCGGGTGAATGGTCGTTGCTCCAGGACCATGGTGGAAGGGCCGGAGAGCAGCGCCTCCAGGAGACTGAAGCTGGATCTGGACACGGCCCCGCAGCTGGAGTACTGGATCCCGGACAGCAACAGGCACAAGCACCTGGACGACGACTACATCCTCGGAGACATTGTCGGCCGGTGAGTGGATTCTGCCAGTGCGCTCTTCTCTCTCGTCGTATTCCGTTAGGGATGGGCGATTAATTGTAATTATAATTATAATTGAGTTTGGAAATATCGATATGTCCCACGATCCGATTAATTTTTTATAATAGACTATTATTCGCATGAATTCCCTTTTTATTCCTTTGTTTAGTCCGATCGTATTATTTGGAAACACGTGTTACTTTTTCCCTTTATTGTAGAAGTGATGGTAATTTGAGGTAAATTTCCCTTTTTTAGGGAAATTTGGAATACTTTTTGAGGGGAAAGGTAAAAAGGGAATTTTTCACGATATTAATTGAAATTCGAAGACATTTCAAGCACTTAGTAAGATGTTATATTATGAAGTTTTTACAGGAATTTAGACTCATCATATTAGAGCTTTCACCACTATCTAATTAAAATGTAGTTGAATTATTTGACGACAAGCAGCACTATTGCTTGCTAATAATGTACTTTCCTTCATGTTCCCGGTACAATGGTGACAGGGAAGGAAGCAAGGGCAGTGGTGTAGAAAATTAAATTTTCTACGTTTTAGTTTGTGTTGATAATTTTATACATTTCATGTTACTTTGCTAGTTTGCTACACCAAGGAATTGTAAAGATTTATTTTTGAATTTCTGCTTAACTTGTAAAACGTTATGATGTACTCTATACAAATTGAGTTACCATAAGGATGTGCATTATTGACACAGAAAAGTAAATACTACACCGAACAGTTTATCAATCGAATAATTTATTATTTAAGTATAATTATTATTAATAATTTATCTAAACATCGTGAAAATCAAACATATATATTAATTGAATGTTNTATTATTTAAGTATAATTATTATTAATAATTTATCTAAACATCGTGAAAATCAAACATATATATTAATTGAATGTTCCTCATAATCGCTTATCCCTAATTCCATTACCTCTACAATGCGCAAATTAATTGTTGTTCCGTTACCTGTCTACATGATTTCTTTCAGAGGCTAGCGGCTGGTGACGAGGGAAGTATTACCCCACCCTCCCCGGAAAATTCCAGTAATAATCTAATAATTTAGTAGATGTGATGTAAGCAATAACCGTATATAACAGCAATTGTAGAAATGAAATTCTTTTCAACCAGTGGCTAAATAGACACACGGTTGATGTTCCGTTGCCTTGTACACCAATAATGTGCTTAGTAACGGTATAACATCGCACGAGTTTTCCAGCAGCTGCTCTAGTGCAGGCAACGGAACACTGCCTCTGTCTGATCTGATCTGGCCGTGGTTGCTGGCAGTGCGCGGGGTCTGTGTTCCGTGTAAGGCGCAGGCGTAGGTGCAACGCTAAGCACAAGTTGGCATCAGTTCAATTAACGAGTACGTCTCCCACACTCCGTCCTTATGCAGTGGCAATATAAGCAAAGATGACATGGTTTGCCTGTTATAGATGCTGCCCTTCTTAAGTGCACTGTTACGTAATTACAGATTCAACTGAGTAACATTGACCAGTTTAACATCGTTAAATTAGCCCCTCAAATTAAGAAAATGTAGTGGTTTTTCTGTAGATATCAAGCGCCATTACATCTACTCAACCAGATGTTTCGTACGAGTAGTAAAGCTTTCATCCCCACGACTAAGATTGAGTGCTTTCATTTCAATAACGAAAATCATTGGTAAAATTTCCTAAACTACCCAGTTTCATGAATAATGTTCAGTTCTAAGGAAAACAAGTGGGTGTATGTGAAGTTGTAACAGTGGGTGATGTTAGTTTCCTAAAGGACAACTAGTCAAGAAGGGTGTGGCGGCAGTAATGAATTATATGTGGTTTTTATAAAACTATTGGCAAGTTGTTGCGTTTTGCAGCCATTTTGTGCTGCAGCCGGCTCCATACGCATCTGTCTTTAATTATTCCAGGAATCTGAACAGCGCTGGCCAGCTACATCAACGAATATTAACTTTAGCGCTCAAAGACATTAAAACAACTCCAACAATTTAACCTGAGTTTAAGGATTGCATCGTCTTGCCCCTCTTATGAGTTTTAAGTTACTCTAAAAATTAACTTATCTCCCAAAGATTATTTTTGCGACTTACTGTACATTATAACCTATATTTACATAACAGGAAGAGTATTTAAACCAGGGGTACTCAAACTGCGGCCCGCGGGCCCATTCTTTGTGGCCCGCGCTCGCCGGCTTCAGTAGGTACAAGTTACCAAATTCTTATTTTTAGGGAGTCCTGTTACAAAAATAAAAAAGCAATACATAATATTAATTTATTAAAAGTTAAAGTTACTGATGAAACTAGACGATATTTTTCATTATTTTATTATAATCCGGCTCCCTTGTGTTGCATGCAATTCTCACAATATCGTCGAGCTGTTTATCAGTCAGGCGACTTCTGCACATATTTTTGATGTACTACCTCCGCCCGACATAACCGTATTGAACGAATAAACAAACGACTTGCAAGACGATACACAACACTCTGAATTTTAAATGTCATCGAATTACCTAGCTACTTTTAGTTCACAGATATTATTATGTCAAGTGTCGTAAGTGCGGCCCGCGGCGGTCTTAGTTTTTCTTAATATGGCCCCCTAAAAAAAAAGCCCTAGTACGACTGATCTAAACTTTACCAGATATCGCAGTGGGAGCGAGAAATAGTCTTCACATGATTGTTTTAGCGATGATTACAGGCCACTAGCTTTTTCTATTAAATTAATATAACTCACAAAGCCCTTAAAACACACTATACTTAAAATAAAGACTAAAAATGAAGAAAGATAGGAATTGAGGTTATTAGGTTTATTATATTTAGTTAATTCTGTGAAGAACAGTGCAAGTAAATAAATACTATTAAAATAAAGAAATGTTTTTATTTAAAAATTTTGCTTTTAAATTGAAAATTCCATACAATTTATAACATTCAGATAAATTTAGGTGCTAGGCATGCAGCACTGGCATATTAAAAAAAAATAATAAAAATCAAAATTATTTAAAATGTTAGATGTTTTGAACTTTGTTGCCTTAGGTGACCTTAAAATTAGCTTTTTAAAATACTTAATTCTTATTTTTGCATTGGTAGTTCAGAGGTTAAGAATGAGAAACGGGTAACTCAGGTTGCAATTATTTCACAATTTCCTCTGAACTGCGTTGAACTTTGAGATTTTTACTGAACGGAATTTCTTGTAGTGATACGAAAAAGTGATCAAATTCTTGTAGTGCTGGTATTGTACCCCTATAGCTTGTTCATTTGATGTTAACGATTGCCGTACGAGGACACGGCCCAGCAAATGACGTTGCAGCCTTTGCGCGTAGTATAACAAATTTAATGTGGACTCGTCTCATAAAACATAATTTTTGCATAAAAACAAATTCCAGCTCTTGGCCTGCGCACATCTTCTCTTCGTGGCTCCTGTACTTAACCACAAATAACTGTTGAATTGAAATGGGGAATGGGCACGGCCGTACTTAAATTCCGCCTCATTAGTGGTGGCAGTTGGTTGCCAGTGTTACGAGACTCAATTAGACTGTAAAAACTCTTTCTTTGCTGCAAAACATGATTTGTTGTCGCAAAGGAAATTTTATTTAAATATGAACCACTGCAAAGTAAGCTTGCCACAAATATAATTTTTATTTAATTTACGAGTATATGTTAACCTTGCATTGTCGTTACAATAGTTCGCAGATGTTTTATCAAATACACTGTATAGAACATTTGTGCTTTGAAAAATAAAACCGTGATTAGTAATTAAGAGAAAAGTAACAAATCTTTAAAAATTATATTAATTAAAAAGAGTGCTACGACGGCTTCGTGACTCGAACCCGCAACCCCTCGTGGTATTAGTCTAACTCATTACCAAGCGACCACTTTGCCTTATTAATGCTTTAGTTACATTTGATAAGTAAGTTACATTAGGTAGTAACATGGGTCAGAATATATTGCCACAACTTGGGGGAATTGAGGCTAATGATTTGGAGAAGCACTGCACTTCAGAAAGACATTAAACGTCTGCAGGAGGACTGTGAGTTTGCTCAGTTGTAGTTTCATAATTGCAGAATATATTGGTTTATTAATGTTTGTCAAGACAATAGTTGAAAACTATAATGAACCTCAGAAAACTTTTAATATCGCTACACCGTTATCTTTGGTACGAAGAAATATCTCTTTACTGCAAACAAAGCAGTTCAAAGAATATTTTTTTTTTGCTATAAAGGAAGGTAATGTTGCCATAAAACAAAAACGTATAAAGAAAATATTTACTAACAGCAAACCTACGTATCTCTAAAATTTTCTTTGAATCAAAGCAATATTTGGTTACCATGAACAAAACAGCATTAAAGAAATGGTTTTCTTTGCCGTACAGAAAACTTTATAAGAATTTTTTTTTTTACAGTGTAACTTGGTTATTACGGGAGCAAAAAAGTGCGATACACCTTTTGGAATGCCCTTGACATCGCGTCTCCAGTAACTAAAATTTAGTAAAACCACAAATAAACCGAATAGACATAACTGATTTTACAGATGAATCTGAAAATTTTGATAATCATTCCTAAACACCTGCACATTAATTAAACCTTCACTATATTAACTTTTCATCTGTAAAACAAATAAACGCATGTGAATTTCCAGTATAGATGCATAGAGCATGATTGACTGTGGCGAGTTTACTCGTTACCACCTACGCTTAATTGTGTATCACGTTTGCAGACAGGAAGACATTATTCCTTACAGAAAAAACTCGAACGGCTAACAGTGATTAAAATATGGTTATTGCTTATTGGACATTCATAGGCTACAATGTCGCAGTTGTAAGTAGTGTCGAAGAGAACTAGTATTTACGGTCGTAATTAAATACTCCCATGGAACGGGGCAGAATGCATTTGCTTTAAATTTACTTTTAGAATTGCAACTCATGACATTACTCTTTAAAATAACTGCACTTATCATGAACTCAAGAATGACTGAACAAAGTAATGTCACTTTGGTTTTCAAACATCATCTTGTTCATTGTTGTATTTAATTTTAGAGGCGCCCTTCGTGTCAACTGGATAGGACTGAAAGTATAAAAATATATTACACCTTACTTCTAAAACTGAGTTTTAAAAGCACCTCGAAGAACACAACGTGTTTGATTGAAATTATGCACCGTGCAACAGGGATTAAATTGCTTAAACTTTATTCGTCGAAGCGGCCCCAAGAGTAAGTCATATAAACATCTGGGTAGTCTACGAAGGTAAAATAATGAATATTTTTATAATATGGCATCACCTAACTCGTTTAATATATCATTCGTACAGCCCGCCGCTTTCGACATCAGCGTCAGTAGTACAAGGACAAGGAAATATATTTACTAACGTCATCATAGCGTTCATTTTCACTCTTCGGCCTAAACTTTCAGACATGTTGGTAATTATTTATTGCGTTTTAAAATTACAAGAATTCATTCCGAATGTCATATTTTACTTTAATTTTAATTTTCCAGAATACATATTTTAATTAAAACTCAGCACTTTAAAACCGAGGTAACTGTTTTTAAAATATCATGATTGTGATATATTTATAATTTATTTTGATTCTAAACAAACAATTAATGATCTGAAATAGAATCCTATCTTGAAAAGGAACATTAATATGTACTCCGAGTTTTCTTTATGATTTTAAGAAATGAATTAAATGTTACGTAATTTTGTTTCTTCCACGCCACGTTATTATAGAATTGCTGAGTTGTTGGCACAAAATATTTCCGCTTTATTTTTGGTGCCAAACATAAACTATATACATTTTTATATAGCGCTGCAACTTCTTGAAATGTTTTTAATGCTATTGATCTATGTAAAGGAGTAGTTAAAGAAATAAGATGACGTAGGACGCGCAGGTGTAAGCTACTTTAGTTAAAGTCCAGAAGTTAATGTCTAAAAGAATGGAAAGGTTAGATAAACTACTTTTTTTTCGTAGCTTGGAAAAATAACGGCGCAAGTTAAAAATTTTGCTTATGAACGTGAAACCACCGTTAAGGTTATGGTGGGATTACGCCATCTTCAAAGGCACCCAAATATTAGATAGATAAATACCGGTTGTTTGCTGTATGTAAGTGGATCAATCCGGTGCTTATGTAATACCTTCAATGACGGATTCNATAAATACCGGTTGTTTGCTGTATGTAAGTGGATCAATCCGGTGCTTATGTAATACCTTCAATGACGGATTCTGGGTGTATTATTTTTTTCTGTATTCGATTCCTGAGGGTTGTGTCCCAACAAAAGAAAATAAATAATTCTTAACGTAACCTCGATGTTGAGGATGGGCCAGACGTTTACGGCATTCACGGTGAAAAAAATTACGATCACGGGAACGAAAGGCAGGCATACGNTGAAATTCTTTTCAACCAGTGGCTAAATAGACACACGGTTGATGTTCCGTTGCCTTGTACACCAATAATGTGCTTAATAACGGTATAACATCGCACGAGTTTTCCAGCAGCTGCTCTAGTGCAGGCAACGGAACAATGCCTCTGTCTGATCTGATCTGGCCGTGGTTGCTGGCAGTGAGCGGGGTCTGTGTTCCGTGTAAGGCGCAGGCGTAGGTGCAACGTTAAGCACAAGTTGGCATCAGTTCAATTAACGAGTACGTCTCCCACACTCCGCGCTTATGCAGTGGCAATATAAGCACAGATGACATGGTTTGCCTGTTTTAGATGCTGCCCTTCTTAAGTGCACTGTTACGTAATTACAGATTCAACTGAGTAACATTGACCAGTTTAATATCGTTAAATTAGCCCCTCAAATTAAGAAAATGTAGTGGTTTTTCTGTAGATATCAAGCGCCATTACAGCTACTCAACCAGATGTTTCGTACGAGTAGTAAAGCTTTCATCCCTACGACTAAGATTGAGTGCTTTCATTTCAATAACGAAAATCATTGGTAAAATTTCCTAAACTACCCAGTTTCATGAATAATGTTCAGTTCTAAGGAAAACAAGTGGGTGTATGTGAAGTTGTAACAGTGGGTGATGTTAGTTTCTTTAAGGACAACTAGTCAAGAAGGGTGTGGCGGCAGTAATGAATTATATGTGGTTTTTATAAAACTATTGGCAAGTTGTTGCGTTTTGCAGCCACTTTGTGTTGCAGCCGGCTCCCTACGCATCTGACTTTAATTATTCCAGGAATCTAAACAGCGCTGGCCAGCTACATCAACGAAGATTAACTTTAGCGCTCAAAGACACTAAAAAAACTCCAACAATTTAACCTGAGTCTTGCCCCTCTTATGAGTTTTAAGTTAATCTAAAAATTAACTTATCTCCCAAAGATTGTTTTTGCGAGTTACTGTACATTATAACGTATATTTGCATAACAGGAAGAGTATCTAAACCAGGGGTACTCAAACTACGGCCCGCGGGCCCATTCTTTGTGGCCCGCGCTCGCCGGCTTCAGTAGATACAATTTACCAAATTCTTATTTTGAGGGTGTATGTTACAAAAATAAAAAAGGCAATACATAATACGAATTTATTAAAAGTTAAAGTCACTGATGAAACTATACGATATTTTTCATTATTTTATTATGATCCGGCTCCCTTGAGTTGCATGCAATTCTCACAACATCGTCGAGGTGTTTATCAGTCAGGCGACTTCTGTACATATTTTCGATGTACTACCTCCGCCCGCCATCACCGTATCGAACCAATAAACAAACGACTTGCAAGACGATACACGACACTCTGAATTTTAAATGTCATCGAATTACCTACCTACTTTTAGTTCCCAAATATTATTATATCAAGTGTCGTAAGTGCGGCCCGCGGGGGTCTTAGTTTTTCTTAATATGGCCCCCCAAAAAAAAGCCTGAGTACCACTGATCTAAACTTTATCAGATATCGCAGTGGGAGCGAGAAATATTCTTCACATGATTGTTTTAGCGATTATTACACGCCACTACCTTTTTGTATTAAATTAATATAACTCACAAAGCCATTAAAACACATTATATTAAAAATGAAGACTAAAAATGAAGAAAGATACGAATTAAGGTTATTAGGTTTATTATATTTAGTTAATTCTGTGAAGAACAGTGCAGAGTACTATTAAAAAAAATATATATTTTTATTTAAAAATTTTGCTTTTAAATTGAAAATTCTATACAATTTATAACATTCAGAGAAATTTAGGCGCTAGGCATGCAGCACTGGCATATTTAATAAAAATAATTATAAAAATCAAAATTATTTAAAATGTTAGATGTTTTGAACTTTATTGCCTTAGGTCACCTTAAAATTAGCTTTTTAAAATACTTAATTCTTATTTTTGCCTTGGTAGTTCAGAGGTTAAGAATGAGAAACGGGTGACTCAGGTTGCAGTTATTTCACAATTTCCTCTGAACTGCGTTGAACTTTGAGATTTTTACTAAACGAAATTTCTTGTAGTGATACGAAAAAGTGATCAAATTCTTGTAGTCCTGGTATTGTACCCCTATAGCTTGTTCATTTGATATTAACGATTGCCGTGCGAGGACACGGCCCAGCAAATGACGTTGAAGCCTTTGCGCGTAGTATAACAAATTTAATGTGGACTCATCTCATAAAACATAATTTTTGCATAAAAATAAATTCCAGCTCTCGGCCTCCACACATCTTCTCTTCGTGGCTCCTGTACTAACCACAAATAACTGTTGAATTGAAATGGGGAATGGGCACGGCGTTACTTAAATTCCGCCTCATTAGTGATGGCAGTTTGTTGCCAGTGTTACGAGACTCAATTAGACTGCAAAAAAATTTTCTTTGCTGCAACACATGATTTGTTGTCGCAAAGGAAATTTTATTTAAATATGAACCACTGTAAAGTAGGCTTGCCACAAATATAATTTTTATTTCATTTACGAGTATATAGTAATGACTATGTTAACCTTGAATTGTCTTTACAATAGTTCGCAGATGTCTTATCAAAAACACTGTACAGAAAATTTGTGTTTTGGAAAAAAAAAAAAAAAAAAACCGTGATTAGTTATTAAGTGAAAAGTAACAAATCTTTAAAAATTATATTAATTAAAAAGAGTGCTACGGCGGCTTCGTGACTCGAACCCGCACCCCTTCGTGGTATTAATCTAACTCATTACCAAGCGACCACTTTGCCTTATTATGCTTTAGTTACGTTTGATAAGTAAGTTACATTACGTAGTAACATGGGTCAGAATATAATGCCACAACTTGGAGGAATTGAGGCTAACGATTTGGAGAAGCACTGCACTTCAGAAAGACATTAAACGTCTGCAGGAGGACTGTGAGTTTGCTCAGTTGCAGTTTCATAATTGCAGAATATACTGGTTTATTAATGTTTGCGTCAAGAAAATAGTTGAAAACTGCAATGAACATCAGAAAACTTTTAATATCGCTACACCGTTGTCTTTGGTACGAAGAAAGATATCTTTACTGCAAACAAAGCAGTTCAAAGAATATTTTTTTTTTTGCTATAAAGAAAGGTAATGTTGCCATAAAACAAAAACGTATTAAGAAAACATTTACTAACAGCAAACCTACGTATATCTAAAATTTTCTTTGAATCAAAGCGATATTTGGTTACCATGAACAAAACAGCATTAAAGAAATGGGTTTCTTTGCCGTACAGAAAACTTTGTAAGGATTTTTTTTTTTTAGAGTGTAACGTTGTTATTACGGGAGCAAACAAATTCCCACACATGCGATACACCTTTTGGAATGCCCTTGACATCGCGTCTCCAGTAACTAAAATTTTGTAAAACCACCAATAAACCAAATAGACATACTGTTTTTACAGATGAATCTGAAAATTTTGATAATCGTTCCTAAACACCTGGACATTAATTAAACCTTCACTATATTTACTTTTCATCTGTAAAACAAATAAACGCATGTGAATTTCCAGTATAGATGCATAGAGCATAATTGACTGTGGCGAGTTTACTCGTTACCACCTACGCTTAATTGTGTATCATGTTTGCAGACAGGAATACATTATTCCTTACAGAAAAAACTCGAACGGCTAACAGTGATTAAAAGATGGTTATTGCTTATTGGATGTTCATAGGCTACAATGTCGCAGTTGTAAGTAATGTATAAGAAAATTAGTATTTACGGTCGTAATAAAATACTCCCATGGAACGGGGCAGAATGTATTTGCTTTAAATTTACTTTTAGTATTGCAACTCATGACAAGTACTCTTTAAAATAACTGCACTTATCATGAACTTAAGAATGACTGAACAAAGTAATGTCACTTTGGTCTTCAAACATCATCTTGTTCATTGTTGTATTTAATTTTAGATGCGCCCTTCGTGTCAACTGGATAGGACTGAAAGTATAAAAATATATTACACCTTACTTCTAAAACTGAGTTTTAAAAGCACCTCGAAGAACACAACGTGTTTGATTGAAATTATGCACCGTGCAACAGGGATTAAATTGCTTAAACTTTATTCGTCGAAGCGGCCCCAAGAGTAAGTCATATACACATCTGTGTAGTCTACAAAGGTAAAATAATGAATATTTTTATAATATGGCATCACCTAACTCGTTTAATATATCATTCGTACAGCCCGCCGCTTTCGACATCAGCGTCAGTAGTACAAGGACAAGGAAATATATTTACTAACGTCATCATAGCGTTCATTTTCACTCTTCGGCCTAAACTTTCAGACATGTTGGTAATTATTTATTGCGTTTTAAAATTACAAGAATTGATTCCGAATGTCATATTTTACTTTAATTTCAATTTTCCAGAATACGTATTTTAAGTAAAACTCAGCACTTTAAAACCGAGGTAACTGTTTTTAAAATATCATGATTGTGATATATTTATAATTTATTTTGATTCTAAACAAACAATTAATGATCTGAAATAGAATCCTATCTTGAAAAGGAACATTAATATGTACTCCGAGTTTTCTTTATGATTTTAAGAAATGAATTAAATGTTACGTAATTTTGTTTCTTCCACGCCACGTTATTATAGAATTGCTGAGTTGTTGGCACAAAATATTTCCGCTTTATTTTTGGTGCCAAACATAAACTATATACATTTTTATATAGCGCTGCAACTTCTTGAAATGTTTTTAATGCTATTGATCTATGTAAAGGAGTAGTTAAAGAAATTTGTGAAAAATAAATAAATTGTAATATTTTATACCGAGTTTACATTGGCATGCTATGAATAAGATGAGTAATAATGATACTTCAGTATTAGTGGATATTTATTGGCCAATCCAGATCCTACGTTTAATCGCCTAGGAACTAGAGAAACGTTTCAGTACAAAAATTATCAAAAGAATTTTTATGCAGAAAGTATATATGTGTTGACTAAATAAAATATGATGATTTTCAAATAACGGTTGATGATTTCATAATTTAAAATGCTATTCGAAATTAACTAAAACAGTTTAATTACTGTCCTCAACGGTTTAAAATTAAAATATTTGCTGTAGTTTTAATGCGGTTTGGTAAGATGACGTAGGACGCACAGGTGTAAGCTACTTTAGTTAAAGTCCAGAAGTTAATGGTTAAAAGAATGGAAAGGTTAGATAAACTACTTTTTTTTCGTAGCTTGGAAAAATAACGGCGCAAGTTAAAAATTTTGCTTATGAACGTGAAACCACCGTTAAGGTTATGGTGGGATTACGCCATCTTCAAAGGCACCCAAATATTAGATAGATAAATACCGGTTGTTTGCTGTATGTAAGTGGATCAATCCTGTGCTTATGTAATACCTTCAATGACGGATTCTGGGTGTATTATTTTTTTCTGTATTCGATTCCTGAGGGTTGTGTCCCAACAAAAGAAAATAAATAATTCTTAACGTAACCTCGATCTTGAGGATGGGCCAGACGTTTACGGCATTCACGGTGAAAAAAATTACGATCACGGGAACGAAAGGCAGGCATACGCCTGAGATAATTTTTTATGTGTATTTAAATACTAGTTAAACGAAAACTTCAGGAGTGAATAAGGTTTGTTGCATGACTTTCAACTAGGAGCGATCGTTGCAAAACGACGATGACCTATTATCAATAATCGTGCACCCCCCACCAACCCCTCCCCTATAGCTCTATAGGGGAGAAGGATAATAATAGATCATATAATACATACGAATACAGAGGTGGGATAGACGCTTAAACCGTGAACTCCAGCCGCACACGCCAGCAAAATGGCGTCGTTGGCCAGTAAAACGTTGGGACGCCGTTCACCAGTCAGCGCCTGGCAATCTATTCGCCAGCCGGCATCCGTGCAAGCCAATCAGACAAGAATTCCGGCCCCAGGGCCTCTCGCGGCCGATCAGAGAATGGGCACGCTCGCATAAAAGGAACCGCCACGTCATTCCGTTTCTGGGTAAGCATCTACTCTGTGACTGTATGACCTGGTATGTTCTTATTGAGCATATAACATGACGTGTATACCAACGTTGGAATAGGGTCAATCAGTGACATGATAAATCAGGCACATACTGTTTATCGCTGTACACCAAAATCAACTTGTCTGCCAGCAATGTAACATGATAGAGACTATTCGCGGTTTCTTCACACTTTTCGAATCAAACCTTTGAAAAATCATCCTATGTATGACGTGTTTGGTTGTTCCCTATGTATGGCACGTACCACAGCCATTTTATACTTGTGTTAACATGAAAGTACCATATTTTCCGTTAAATTGAATTTTAACTTATATTTTATCTATAAATTACCATTTTTTATTTATAATTAATATTGATAAAACAGTGAGGAAATACGTGTTTTGGTAATGCCTAGTAAGAAATACACTAAAGTTTATGAGAAATGCAACACCAAGAAGGATACATGTGATTGAAATGAACTTTATACCTTTGATTATGTACATAACAATACACAATTGATTAGGATTACATAAATGTGTATGATCTCCGTCCTTGAGAATCCAGTAGGGCGTGAAGCCCCCACATGCTGCAATCAGAGCCCTTAAACGTCGTGGCATCGAATCAAAGAGGACCTGGATACGTTCCTGGGGAATCTCCTTCCACGCGGGTTGTATACGAGTCCACAAAGCACCAACAGTGGTTGCTGGAGGTCCGTGACGAACAAATCGCTGACCAACCATATCGCAGACTTTTTTGATGAGTGACATGTCAGGTGAACGTGCAGGCCAGGAATGCAGTGGTACCCATCATTCATTTAATACGGCTTGCACATTCCTCTCTACATGGGGCCGGGCATTTTCCTGTTGAAATATGGCATGTGTAATCGCCTGGAGGAGGGGCAGTACCTCGGGAGTTTTTTGCACGCTAAATACCACAAATTCTGCGATAGGAGAAAGAAAATTCTGCGATAAGGGAACACAAATTCTGCGACTGAGGAAACAAGATTCTGCTATAGAATAAACAACATTATGCAATTTATAAAGAAAGTTTATATGCAAGAAAAGCAAGTATCTCTAGTGTGATCTCACCTCATTACTCATTTCAGTCAAAATAATCTAATGCTAGCCAAATAAAGAAACTATTTCACAAAATATGCATTGCTAGTCGAAATCTGCGATTCGATTATTGGTTTTTCGATTGTAACGATATTGGCAAACATCGATTAGTCCAATTGTTTCGATTTTCATTGCCGCACATTTGTGTTATTGATCTACCTATGAGTGAATAAGAATTTGAAATTAATGAAAGTATGTTAGATTCTTTATTTAGCACAGGACTGTCAAGTACACTTTATAATTATTGCCGTTTACACCGCGCATCATGTAAAAAAAAAAAAGAATAAGGTGTTTTAATTTAAAGAGGTTAAAACAATGGAGTTTGTATTTTTGTGGCATAAACATTTTTTAAGAGGCGGGAAATTCCGAACCATGATATAAATATGCTAATCAGTTTGATTTGTGTTTGGCTACACACCGGTGCATACATGTTTTCACGGAACTTGAATGCTAAAATATTGAAAAGAAAACGGAGTTTTGTAATGTCTACGCGTTAATTTTTGTTGATGATGGACGAACACCATGTTTTTACACGGCATTTGAGTGACATTTAATTATGTGCAAAATGTACCGATCTTTTAAAATGTATATTAAGTAAGTGCATCGGTATTTAATATGAGTATGTTATCAAAGCTCGTGGAAAATTAACCGTTTTATTTACATAATTTAAAATATTCGCTAGGATAAGTTAATTTCCGGTTTTTGATATAACTTGTGAACCAACATCTGGTAGGCCTAAATGCTTGATTCTGCGATGATTATGCGACTATACGGGACTCCTATATTTCTGCGAAAAATTTCNGCCAGCAATGTAACATGATAGAGACTATTCGCGGTTTCTTCACACTTTTCGAATCAAACCTTTGAAAAATCATCCTATGTATGACGTGTTTGGTTGTTCCCTATGTATGGCACGTATCACAGCCATTTTATACTTGTGTTAACATGAAAGTACCATATTTTCCGTTAAATTGAATTTTAACTTATATTTTATCTATAAATTACCATTTTTTATTTATAATTAATATTGATAAAACAGTGAGGAAATACGTGTTTTGGTAATGCCTAGTAAGAAATACACTAAAGTTTATGAGAAATGCAACACCAAGAAGGATACATGTGATTGAAATGAACTTTATACCTTTGATTATGTACATGACAATACACAATTGATTAGGATTACATAAATGTGTATGATCTCCGTCCTTGAGAATCCAGTAGGGCATGAAACCCCCCACGTGCTGCAATCAGAGCCCCTGAACGTCGTGGCATCGAATCAAAGAGGACCTGGATACGTTCCTGGGGAATCTCCTTCCACGCGGGTTGTATGCGAGTCCACAAAGCACCAACAGTGGTTGCTGGAGGTCCGTGACGAACAAATCGCAGACATGTTTGATGAGCGACATGTCAGGCGAACGTGCAGGCCAGGAATGCAGTGGTACCCGTCATTCATTTAAGACGGCTTGCACATATCTCTCCACATGTGGCCGGGCATTTTCCTGTTGAAATATGGCATGTGTAATCGCCTGGAGGAGGGGCAGTACCTCGGGAGTTTTTTGCACGCTAAATACCACAAATTCTGCTCTAGGAGAAAGAAAATTCTGCGATAAGGGAACACAAATTCTGCGACTGAGGAAACAAGATTCTGCTATAGAATAAACAACATTATGCAATTTATAAAGAAAGTTTATATGCAAGAAAAGCAAGTATCTCTAGTGTGATCTCACCTCATTACTCATTTCAGTCAAAATAATCTAATGCAAGCCAAATAAAGAAACTATTTCACAAAATATGCATTACTAGTCGAAATCTGCGATTCGATTATTGGTTTTTCGATTGTAACGATATTGGCAAACATCGATTAGTCCAATTGTTTCGATTTTCATTGCCGCACATTTGTGTTATTGATCTACCTATGAGTGAATAAGAATTTGAAATTAATGAAAGTATGTTAGATTCTTTATTTAGCACAGGACTGTCAAGTACACTTTCTAATTATTGCCGTTTACACCGCGCATCATGTAAAAAAAAAAAGAATAAGGTGTTTTAATTTAAAGACGTTAAAACAATGGAGTTTGTATTTTTGTGGCATAAACATTTTTTAAGAGGCGGGAAATTCCGAACCATGATATAAATATGCTAATCAGTTTGATTTGTGTTTGGCTACCCACCGGTGCAAACATGTTTTCACGGAGCTTGAATGTTAAAATATTAAAAAGAAAACCGAGTTTTGTAATGTCTATGGGTTTATTTTTGTTGATGATAGACAAACACCATGTTTTTACACGGCATTTGAGTGAAATTTAATAATGTGTAAAGTGTAACGATCTTTTAAAATATATGCTAAGTAAGTGCATCGGTTTTTAATATGAATATGTTATCAACATTCGTGGATAATTAACCGTTTTATTGACATAATTTAAAATATTCGCTAGGAGAAGTTAATTTCTGTTTTTAATATAACTTATGAACTGGTAGGCCTAAATGCTTGATTCTGCGATGATTATGCGACTATACGGGACTCCTATATTTCTGCGAAAAATTTCNACTGGTAGGCCTAAATGCTTGATTCTGCGATGATTATGCGACTATACGGGACTCCTATATTTCTGCGAAAAATTTCGCGATAGCGGAATCGCAGAATTCTCTCATACCTACCTCGGGCTCTAAAATCTCCCTGAAGTAGCCGTTGCTGTTCAGATTGCCCTCAATACGTGGGAGTCGAAATAGAATGTTGTATCCAATGGCGTCCCAAACCATCACACTTGACGTTTGTCCACTATGCGTCTCCACAATGCAGACTGCCAGATTGCTGTCACCAGGGTAGCGTCTAACACACGTATGCGGCCATCACTGTAGGGCAGCGGGATTCTTCCGAAAACAGTACATTTGGCCACTCAGCACGCCAGTGACGGCGTTCACGTGCCAATTGCAGTGTGATGAGTTTGTGGTTTCTGGACAATCGAAGACGACGCAATGGCATGCGTGCCACCAGTCCAGCACGCAGCAGACGGAGTCGATCCTTCGACGCAGACAGGTCCACACACGTTGCAGTCATGCTGGCAAGATGGCGGTAATCCCGTGCTATTTTCATATTGCGTGGCTCAGTACCCACTCGTCGCTGCGTACGACCCTCTTCTATCCACTGGTTCCACACACGCATCACTGTTGTAGCAGCATGCCATGTACGAGATGAAATGCCACGGTATGACAAACCCGTTTCCCGGAGACAGATCATTCTGCCCAGTTCGAACTCACTCACATGCTGATATGGCGCCCTTTGACGTCGACAAGGCATAGTAGCACTNCGATCATTCTGCCCAGTTCGAACTCACTCACATGCTGATATGGCGCCCTTTGACGTCGACAAGGCATAGTAGCACTTGCTTTCACTTAGTTTGACGGCTTTCACTGACTGAGCTTGGCGTAACACTGACCTTTCCCGTCACACACTAGTGGTCGCTGCTGGGCCTACGTGTACGCCATCTCTTTGCACTAGTAATAATTTATTGCTGGTACATTTTTCTGTGCATCCACCGAGTTTGTATTCATTCGGATCGTTCATTTTTTCCGGGTGTTGCAATTTTCGCAGACAATGGTGTAGTTGTCGTGCAAAATATTATTAAACTGAGTGCGCATGTATGCGGAGCGTAGTCCCTTTGGTGTAATTCCCTAGACTTGTTTAAGCTTCGCTTGCATGAGGCGGAGGAATATTGTGGAAGTAGAACTTTAGCAGGGCTTTAGAAAAGTTGTAAGTAACCACGAATGGACTATAAAGAACAGGATTTATCACAACCCTCAGTTTGTCCTTTACTGTAATTTCCAGACCTTCACTCAACCCTTTGAACTGGCAGTAGTTTGGAATTTCCACCTGGAAGCACCCCGAGTGCACAAACAGTCGTAACGCTCCCACGACTCGCGGATCACTCCTGCACGACCTGCACAACACTAAGAGTACGGCAACTCCAAAACGGAACTGAACTGTAATACCTGCCGTTGTTACATATGGCCTCCCCGAGAAAGTGCTGACGTTTATCCGCTGTTGCGCATTTCCGCTCACAGATAGGCACCCACATGATTCTGAGGCCGAGGGTGTTCGGTCGTGCGGTAGCTTGTACGAATCGCATTCGTTACGTCATGGGTTAAATCCCTAGTGGTTTCCCATTCCAGGCGGATATTGGTGAAGTACCTTAAGGCTTCCGTTTACCTGGTACTTGAACTGCGTTGCAAAGTGTTTTAAATACACGTTTTTCCACGAAGCTATTAAACGTGCATCCAGTGTGTTGACCTACGAACGNGCGTTGCAAAGTGTTTTAAATACACGTTTTTCCACGAAGCTATTAAACGTGCATCCAGTGTGTTGACCTACGAACGGAACACACGCTTCAGACGAGGGCTGTTGAGTGCTTTCAAGGCGTCACGCATATGAGAAACACTTTTTCAAAGCACTCCAGCATAGCTAAAAATGGATTTTTGAAAGCACTTTATTAAACCTTTGCCACAGACTTTCCACCAATAAAATGTTAGGGTCATCGCGCTCAAAGTCCTATAGGTACACGCAGCACGAGAACTCTGCACGCCGGTTCAGAGCCTTGNGCAACACACGCTTCAGACGAGGGCTGTTGAGTGCTTTCAAGGCGTCACGCATATGAGAAACACTTTTTCAAAGCACTCCAGCATAGCTAAAAATGGATTTTTGAAAGCACTTTATTAAACCTTTGCCACAGACTTTCCACCAATAGAATGTTAGGGTCATCGCGCTCAAAGTCCTATAGGTACACGCAGCACGAGAACTCTGCACGCCGGTTCAGAGCCTTGCGCTTGGTGCAGATGGCGTGCTTGGTCACGTGACAAGCTGCCTTTTTTCGCTCTCCCACTTCTAGGCCCCAAACTCTGAAAATACTCCAAGTAGTCTGATTCCTCCGATCCCTTTTCCAGCAGGTTGGGATTACGAGTGATAATACGTATCGTAATAGTTACTCCCGAAGCGTTGCCAAACCAAAAACGCCCACAAGTGCGTAATCCAGCCATATAAGAGCGGGAATGAAAGAGGAATGGGCAGAGAGAGAGAGAGAGAGAGAGAAAGAGTGAGAGAGAGACACTGCTGTTTACCCTTTACGCCTACGTTACGTAAGTTATTGTACGTGTACGCAGCAGGCTTTTGCTAAAGGTGCGAATGAATTTCAGTTTGTAACAATTAAAAAAGGCGAAAGTGATTTCTAGAAATATAATGGGCTGTTCCTTACTTTAGCGTTGCAGTAGTATAAGTCACTGTACATGACACCCACGGGCCAACTTTTGGGCAAATAAGACGCAAGAGATTGTGGCAGTTTCCTGGAACAATACGTGGTTCTAGCAACGCCGTTTGAAATACCGGGGATTGAGTCTTGACGTGACATGGAAGCGTGTACGTGTTAATAGGGTGTTAAAGTGGGTGTTGTAGTAAGCCCCTTCGTAATTATAATGTCAGGTCATGCATGCACAGCGATATACGTATTAAAACATTCTGAGACCCTGACACAGACGAGATGGCGTGATAAGCCTCACGACCCGGCAGGCAATACGTAATACAAGGACCTATAGGCTGTTCACGGTAAACTGACACTTTTGACAGCCCTGCTTAACGTATACTTGTATTCACGTTGTGTATTCTTCCGCCTTATGTAAAATTAACATTGCCGAGGGACTCATCACTTTGTTCTTGCGTTGGTAAAGTAAAACTGTGGAATATTTAGAAAAAGTAAATATTTTACAAATCTGCTCTTTTTTACACTTCGATGCATTAACAAAACAGATATCGAAATAAATATTTTTAAGTTATCGCAAATGGTTACCTTACACTTTTTATTCGACGTTAAGATATGGAACTACTTTTCTTCTATCGTTACCAACTTTACTGGGCGCATGTCAATCAGTGCGCCCGTTAAAATATATGCAGGTAGGAGCAGTGACTTTTTTCTAAGATTGATTTCAATAGTATTCACTTTATGCAGCCTACTCGTGAGACAGTATTGAGGATACCGTGGACGTCTTGAAGGAGTCGGTGGAAAAAAAAAAATTAACAACCCTACACAACCAGAGCTTATGGTATCAACCACACTTCCAAATAATAGCTAGTAAAACAAAATATGAGAATTACATTTACGTATAAAACTTCAAATAAAACATTGTTGTTAAAACACTGGGGCGTAATTTCAATAACATTTTCTTCCTCTACTACACATTGTTTCAGTATGCTTCACCGGGAACTTAAGAGTTTTCAGGAATAACAGGAGGGTTTTTAACGTAGTAAGCAATTTTATTTTAACTCGTAATACTTTCGCTAACTTTCGGGAGGTTTTCAAGTATGCCAGAAATCTACGTAACCAAAATGCAGTAGTATGTCCGCTGAGTCATACTAAGGTTTCAGGACACTTTTTTCCCTAGAGTTGTTCATGCGACTATACATAAAATTGAATATGAATGATTCTAAATATTTAATAATTTAAATGCTTGATGTAGTTCATTGTGCTTTCCGTTTGTTTACTGCAGAAAACGATGCTCCAGTTATCGCCAACTACAGAAAGTAAAACCTTTTCTTTTAGGATTATCATCTCGGGGACGGCTTGCCATTAACTTCTTAGTCTGTAAAATAAATAAGTTTATTCACACATTTATGAACTTTCTTTGGACTTTTCACGTAGCAATCACGCATAAATTGAAATGAGTCGACGGAAAGACGACTTACCAAAACGATGTTTTGTCTAAGAATTTGCCGGTTTCCTTAAGACGCTGATCTCAACAATGAATGTTATTTTCATGCCGCGACACTTTATTAAACACCCTACTTTACTGAAACCGAATGAGAATCACAGCCTCGAATTTGGCGAGCCAAAGAACTCATTAAAATTTACTCTGCGCTGTCTGCACCTTTATTCGGCGGGAACGCTGCATTGCGTCATTGGAATAATTGCTCAAGTTACTGCATTTGATGGTGTGTGGTAAGAACTGTAAAATAGTTTATACATGTGCAGGTCAAGGAATGGAAGTTGGGTCCAATTTCACGAAGACGCCTTTAAAAAACTTTGTGAGTGTACGGTTATGGCGAACTGCATTATAAAAAATAATATGTGAGGCAGAAATAAACATGTTTCTTATGGCTAAAAAAAATTAATAAGATCTAAAAAACATTGTCAACTTTTGAAGTTATACTTATATTGGCAACGGAAGTTGCGCGCGCACAGTGTAACGAAATTCAACAGTGAACGTGGTAAGGGTATGACCCAACGTGCATGCACGTATCATCTAGCTATATACAAACACAAGGTACACAACATATCACGTGGTTATATTTAAAACCGATAGAAAATCAGTTCACGTAATAAGCAAATTAAAAAAAAAAACATTTCATTTATGTTAGTTATTCATTGAGCCATAAGAGTTACATTGGCACGGGCTACAAGAGCGCCATCACCGCTACGCTCAGGGCTCTGAACTGACGTGCAGTGTTCTCGTAGTGCTGCGTCTACCTACGGGACTTTCAGCGGTGACCCTATCACTTTATTGATGTAAAGTCTGTACCAAAGTTCAATAGAGGCTATTATCGCAGATTGCCTCGTGTCCGACTAGTATGCTCTAAGATATGGCAGTCTGAAAAAGTTGTTTTTAACTATACTAGAGGATCCCAAAATATTTACAGCATGCGTGGTAACTTTTACAGTACCATTCCGTCCTCGTCTGGGGTATGGCGTGCTCCCGCAGGTAAACATATGGGGGGCACGTTTAATAGTTTTGTCGGGAAAATAAACAGGATTTCAAACATGCAATGAAGTTTAAGCGCCAGGCAGGAGGAACACTTAATTAAGTTCTACTGCTTGCAAAGAAATCTTGGACAAGGTGTGGGCGTGGTCTGGGGGAGAGAATGCTCCGCTTGCCAGACCAAGGAGTTCGTGTCGTCGGATTCGCGCATGTGAAAGAGGACAGCAGAAGTTTGCTAGAGTACTCGGGGGGCAGTGGCGGAAGGCGGCTGCGGCTCGCGTAACCGTGCCAAGGTCGCCTCCGCGCCAGCCACGCGCAATTTGCCCGCCTCGCCGGCAGACCGGGTGTAACGACTCCGCTGTTGCGGCAGACCACGTCCGTATTTAAGATTGCGTCACGACGCGGCGCGAGCTGGCCTGGCCAAGTGGCCTTTCCACTGCTTCGTGTTCGGCTATCACAACGTCCTACCTGACAACACAGTTGCGGCGTTTGTCTGTACCCATGTTCCTTGTGGATTCCTGATTTGTATTGTATTGGAAAGGGATTATCAACGTCCCCTGGTGTTATGCCTGAAGGCTTATCAGGGGACAGCTTACAAACTAACTTATGACCTAACTTAAACTAACACCCATCCTTACCAAGGATTCGAACCCAGAACCTCCTACACCGCAGACCGGTGGTGTACCAACCGACTGCGCCACGGGAGGTCGGGTTGTTGATTTGTAAACAGTGCTACTACTCTAGGTTATGAATTATTATTAAATTAGCTATACCGGAACGCAGCTCACTGATTGTGATAAAGAAACACCTGAAACCGTAAATTAAAGAACGACTTAAAGGGTTAAATATACATAAAATATGTTTTAGAATTAAATGTCGAAATTCAAAATACAGCGTCTATGGGCTAATTTAAACAAAAAATCATAGTAACATATGTTTTGGAAAGGTAATCTAGTATTAAAAAATTTATGTCGAAGTTGGGCAAAACAACGCAGGAAGTCCGCAGCTGTGCGTATCTGCTTAGCAACACAAGTTGCATACCACGCAAGGGAAAGGAATTGGCAAGCCATGCGGGAAATAAAATGCAATCACTTCTGGAAGCCTTTACTACTCAGTTGCTAATCTTCCATTGTTCATGTAGTTTGACGCATGTGTATTAACAAGCAACCACTAGCGGCGCGCACATACCTCGAGTTTATTGTGCCCAAAGTGCAGGCGCTCTTCGCATTGCGCGCCAGTTCCTGTAGCCTTCGTCATATGCAACTTGTTGTGCACGCACGTACGTATTGCTGCTGACTCCCTGCGTTGTTTAGCCTAACGTCAACTTAATTAAAAAATACTATATGACCTTTCCAAAAATTTGTTACTAGAATTTTTTGTTTATATTAGTACATAGATGCTGTGGTTTGAATTTCGACAGGCTACTTTTTGTAAATGCAATACAAGCGCGTAATTACCACAGAGTGAGAATTGGGGTAAATTATTATGATCACATAACAGAGATAATGATAATGTGTTGATAATTACTGACTTTACATTGCCATAAACGTAATACACGCGGATTGATACTCGTACACTCGTGTATTGAGAAGTTTGCTTGCGTTGCGTCGTGATAACAGCTAGTTGCGTCGTGATAACAGCTAGTTGCGTCGTGATAACAGCTAGTTGCGTCGTGATAACAGCTAGTTGCATCACATTCATGCATAAATTTATTTCAATCTGTTTGGGAATTAAAAAGATATTAGAGAAGACATACATACACCCCCCCCTGATCTTATAAATCTATCTTTCCAAGGGAAGTGAGCTAAAAGGTTACCTGCAAAACGAAACAAAATTTGACTCGTGCTGTTAACAGCTCAGTGTATTCTTGCAAGTTCCCGGTTGTGAAAATCTGTTTTAATTTCTTCCCCTTACTATCCCTCAATCATGTATTCGTTTTCCATGTCTACAAAATGCAAATTACCTCCTATGAATAACTCAGAAGGGCCTGAGATAGGTGTGTTCAATCTCCATCTTGCTTCGCATGTCTTTCAGACCATCAGATGTCACATTTACCTTAGAATACGTTGAAATGGAATGTAAAGGTATTTTAACACCAAATGCTAGATTTGGGCGCGACAGTTTTCCCGAAATCAGTGGTCATCTAAATACTTGCGGCCACAAAATTTTTTGGTTCAAAGAATTATAATTCTGTTTTCGTGATTTAATTTGTTAAACGTTTTTAATACATCCTTTGGGCAAACTCATGCTGTGCTTTTGGTTGGAATCAAGCGTGTATATTGCTTTGAATTTTTGTGACAACTGCGCGTTCTTGCGAACTTTTGCGAATGTCTCATTCGCTAGAATAGTCAGGAGTGGAAACTGCACAGTTGGCCGCCAGTGGAACAGGGCGCACGGCCTCAGGATGACGCCCACGCTGGGGATGTGTTACCTGAAAGTCGTCTGGGGCGAGGCAGCGTGAAGGCTCGCACGCAGCAAAGCACGACCTGACGCAAGGTTCCCTGGCGTGTCGGGTCCGGGAAACCTTGCCCCGAAACTCTACCGTGCGGAGTGAGCTGCTGCTCTCCCCCCCTTCCCACCCCGACACCATCAATTCAGCAACACTCTATCCTCTTACATCCTAGCAAACACCACCTCGGATCCCAGTACCTGGCACGCCGGTTATTTAGCATGGCGAAGCTTGGAAACCACATTCACTATCGCGTTCTCTAGCTAGCTGTGTGAAGGGGCCGTGGTGGTGCACAGTAGTTAGACACTCGCCTCCCACCACGGCGAACCGGGTACGATTACCGGCGGGTCGCTCCCGGATTTTCGCATGCGGGAATCGTGCGGGACGATGCCGCTGGTCGGCGGGCTTTCTCGGGGATCACCCGTTTTATCCGCCATTGCATTTCGGTGCTGCTCCATACTCACCTCGCTTAACATTCATCGGCTCTCAAGACCTCGATGTTCAGAGCCGCCCAAATATCTTCACTCACTCACTCACTAGCTGTGTGAGAACATGGATGCAATTCTATCATTGTACATTCGCATTATCCATTTGTAATGATGTGGTACTTATCAGGATGTATCTAAATTATACCGATAAACTTTGGCAGCAGGTTAATCACGAAAAAAATAAGAAAAAAAGAAAACAAATGAACGACATATGGCTTAAAGTGTATCCCAAGGGCCGTACACATCTTTGAAGTTGGACCTGAAGCACTAGTTTGTTGCAAATACTGAAGAAATTATTTAGGATTGAGCACCGAATGTGTGAATAATGTGTAAAGTTAATGTGACATGTGGATTAATAATCAATCTTTTAAATCCCAAGTCGGGTACATGTAATTTTCTAGACTCGGTTAAGCTTTGTTTGCACGAGGCGGAAGAATAGTCTGAAAGTAGAACTTCAGCAGGGCTTCAGAAAAGATGGAATTTACCGTGAATAGACTATAGCCTAGTACACACACGGATAAATATATTTCGCTGTCGTAACTACAAAATAAAGATTAGGTAGACTGATTTTCGTCTGCTGTGCATGTCACAAACACTGACTCAACAAGCGCTCATAATGACTGTCAGATTCTCGTGTTAGAACAATGACGTGCCAGTTTGTTTACATTTGTAAGCAACAAACCCGAACTTTGGCAAAAAAAAAGTTTTCCTTAGCTAAATACACCGTATTTACGTTACAACTTAGCCAAAAATCGATGCATGTCGATCCACTTATTTATGTGAAACGTTTGCTTATCTGAGTCGAAGACACGTGATTTTGACGGGAAGAAAATCAGTTCAGTGCCACTTGCCCATATTCACATGGTGATGGTAACAAAATATGTGTACCCACACACCACATAGCGACAATAATCATATAGGTTGTTGTTGCCATCTAAATATTGTTAACACAAATGGCAATACCAACGGAACTATCTCTTCTAGTCCTGACTAGGTATGTCTCAAACTAAAACAAGCTTATAATTAATTACTACTGCATATAATGCTGAGATAATATAAGTCCTTCAACGAAATATCATCAAAAATATTTAGAGCTTTATGAAGTAACTAGATACGGCAACAAAATATTTGGTTGTTTATACTGGAGTTGGTTTTCTACCACCCTGGAAATAGATACAAATATTATTTTGTAATCACCATTTTGCAGAGTTTTCCCTGTTCACCAATCTCAGTTCTGTGCATAATTCGACACGTTATTAAGGAAAATTATTTCCCGCCATCTTGGTTTTATGGAATTTTCACCACAGCCTGCATTATAGACTTTGTATTATATTTTAAGGGTCAATAAGGCAGAAAACATTCTTTTGTAGAATTTATAAATCATTTATTTATTAACTTTTTTGGCTAATCTCATTTGTATATCCGCCCGCAATAAATGCCTACTTACTTCCTCCCAACTTTCACCAGTTAGAACTTAATAACGACCATGAAGCTGAAACGATTTTATAAGGTACGAAAAACTATTATACGTATATGGTTTGTGGTGCCGAAAATTTCATTTATCCTTTTGAAAGGGAAATTACGGTTATAAATGGTTAGATACAAAACCCTGAAGTGCCAAACCCATGTAGACATTTGAATAACAGAATTCTATGGCCGAACTAGAATGTCCATACTTCCACTTGGTTCACATACGCGTTTCGGTGCAAAAATGAAGGGAGAGGAAAGGTTTGTGCAGCTTTTAACATTGGGGTCTTGAGAGCCTATGGGATTGAAGCGAGGTGGGTATGGAACAGCGCCGGATCCCCGAGAAAGCCCGGGATGATTCCCACGTGCGAAAACCTGGGAATCGAACCCGGTTCGCCTTGGTGGGAGGCGAGTAGTCTGACTGTGACTGTGACCCTGGGGGGAAAAAAGGCTCAAGGGTTTTAAAACAGAAAATCTGTGAATGTGTATTTATCTTGTTGTTTTTCAAGACAAGGCGATAAACAATTTAGTTGTTTTCGAAATCAATGGTAGTAGTCCTCTGTGGGGATTGCGCATGCAGAAATACTTAAAACTGCGATGAAAAATAGGACGGGGTGTATCCATCGTATTGAGTATGAAATTTTCGTGGTCGCAGTACAGCCACTGATTGTACTCGTTTAAGTAATGAATTCAGAAGACATTTTTCAGAATGTATGGTTGCCTTGCCTTCGATAGGCGGTGAGCTCGATTTCGTTCTTCTTGGTATCTTTAATCGTCATTTTAATTTTCACAAACAGCTCTGTGATTATGAAGCTATTCGTTATTTTATTCTCGAGTTTGGTCGACTCTCTGTAACACGGTGGCTCGTATTCCAAATAATTACTATTGTGAGTATTTCTTGGAGACAATGCTGTAACGTTACGTGGGTGCAAAACGAAATAGCGACGGAAGTTGGGAAGTAAGTAACCTATTAACTCGGGTTGAAATCTCCCTCAAGTATAAAATATTTTTACTTTAAAAAATATTTTTATACACAGTAGAACACCCACATAACGAAAATTAAAGGTTTTTTCATTATCTGTTTCTTTAAAGTAGAAGCACAGAAAATTAACTAGGAAATTAACGGAGAGGTTCCATGATCTCACGGAAAGTTCTGTGAAATTTACGGAAAGTCCGTTTTTTTAACATTGACGTGTACGTAATTTTACGGAGAGTTTACGGACGCTTCTGTAAACATTTTCGCCAGCACTTTTCCGTAAAATGAAGGGAATTTTCTTAAAATTGTTTTTTTTTTTTTTTGCGTTAATATATGTCCTACGCACTGTTAGACCCCGCGGGTCCTCAACAAAGGCCATGGCCGATTCCTTCCCCAATCCCTCTTCACTCCAATGACCTCGCTGTCGACGAGACGTCAAGCCTAACTACCCACCTACCTTAAACCTCGCCGCGCGCGCATGCGCACCCATCCACACATACGCCCCGACGAAGCCTCTGTTCCTGGCGAGAGCAAGGCGTGGGTGGCCACGGCGTGCACCGCTTGCGCGTGAGCGGGGTGCGAGACAGGGCGAGTGGGAAGTAACTGATTATGCGACAATCGCGGGCCCTTCCCTACGACGTGTTCTCCGAGCTCGGGTTGCCGTGAGGCGAACAGAGAATGGGCTACCATCCTAAATAACATCCGGCCGCATTGCAGACCTTATCTGATTTACATCGCACGTGTTCAGGAATAAATAATCCCTTCACGGCATTGTGCGAAACAAATTGAAGATAACATCAAACGGCGAGGTGTAGTTGTTTTGTGGATTCTTCACACTTTTCGAATCAAACGTTTTGAAAAATCACCCCATGTATGTTGTTTCCTAAATATGCATGAATCACAAGTTTTCTATGTTCCCGTTAACATAAAAGTGCCCTATTTTTGTTAAATTGTACCATTACTTATAATCTATTTATAAACTATAATATTTCGTTCATAATTAATATGAATAAAAACAGAGAGAACATATTTCTTATGCAAAATATCATTGCACATAACAAACGTGAAGCTTGTTTGCAGTGGCGCAGCAACCATTAATGCAAGGGGGGGGGGGGAGAAGTTTAAAAGCATTAAAACAGATACATTTAAACTGCCTTTAGCAATATACGTTTACGGGTTACGTGTTATGCATTAACTAGAAAATGTTTGCCTTCGGGTCATGAAAGACAAAAGTATCATCTTTCACATCTCTTGAAATGACACTGGCTAAGTGGTGCCCCTTTACAGACTACATTTTTTTAGAAACCGAAGTTACACCTAGATTATCAAACGATCTCATATTCCACGACCATCGTGGCACGAACGACTCACATATAATGAGCTGTGTGATTTTTGGATTGGAAAGTTAAACAGCGGTGACTGGGAACATACGAACTTTGTTTACTTCGGGAATAGAGAGAGTTCAAATATCCATCCCTTGCCGTAAATGTTACTTTGTCTGGTTGGTGAGAATGCCTGTTTTGAGGTGCGTAAATTGTAGTTGGCACTTTTTTGGTTTTGTTTTTACAGATCTCTTGAATTTCTTTTTCATGTACTCAGAAATAGGGGTAGGAGTTTTTTGCACATTAAATACCACAAATTCTGCAATAGGATAAAGAAAATTCTGCGATAAGGGAACACAAATTCTGCGACTGAGGAAACAAGATTCTGCTATAGAATAAACAACATTATGCAATTTATAAAGAAAGTTTATATGCAAGAAAAGCAAGTATCTCTAGTGTGATCTCACCTCAATACTAAGTTCAGTCAAAATAATCTAATGCAAGCCGAAGAAGAAAATTCTTACACAAAATATGCATTACTAGTCGAAATCTGCGATTCGATTATTGGTTTTTCGATTGTAACGATATCGACAAAAATCGAGTAGTCCTATTGTTTCGACTTTCATCGTCGCACATTTGTGTTAGGTATTGATTTACCGATGAGTGAATAAGAATGCGATATTAATGAAAGTATATTAGATCCTTTATTTGGTACAGGACTGTCAAGTACACTTTCTAATTATTGCCGTTTGCACCGTGCGTCATGCAAAAATAAAAGAATATAATGTTTTAATTTAACGACGTTAAAACAATGGCAGATTTCAGGTAGCAATATATATCTCGGTTGCAGATGTTGGTTAACTTGACTACGTATTTCGTCATTCATCATGGCGGAAGTGTAATCTTGTTCTTACGTGCAAGCTAGGCTACGAAGTGTAATACAACATTGTGCGGAACTATATTTCAGTTTTAGCGAATGACGGTAATGATGGAGTTTGTATTTTCTGTGGCATTAACATTTTTTAAGAGGCAGAAAATTCCGAACCGCGATATAAATATGCTAATCAGCTTGATTTGTGTTTTGGCTACACACCGGTGCATGCACGTTTTCACGGAGTTTGAATGTTACAACATTAAAAAGAAAACGGAGTGTTGCAATGTTCATGGATTAATTTTTTTTGATGATGGAGGAACACCATGTTTTTACACGGTATTTGAGTGACATTTATTTATGTGCAAAATTTACCGATCTTTTAAAACTGCATAAGTTTTTAATATGAATATTTTATCAAAGTTCGTGGAAAATTAACCATTTTATTTACATAATTTAAAATATTCGCTGGGAGAAATTAATTTATATTTTTGATATACTTGTGAACCAACATATGGTAGTCCTAAATGTTTGATTCTGCGATGATTATGCAATTATGCGGGGCTCCTACATTTCTGCGGAAAATTCTGTGATCGCGGAATCGTATGATTTATTTAGCACCTTGTCACTCATCAATGCAGCTATTCTTAGTTTTAAGGTCAATGTGAGAAAATTTATATACAATAATAACAGTAAATTGTATTTTTGTATGTCAACTCCTTGGATGAGATGTTCTCAAAACATTTAAATATCACCGGTAATAGTAAAATGTCCGAATAAATTTTTTTATATAGGATTGATTAATATAAAACATACTATACACATATAAAAAAATTTCGACATCCAATATTCCGGAGTGGGGGTGGTGGGTGGTTTCTGTTTGCCTTGCCCCCCCCCCCCTTTGCTGAGTTCAAGATGAAGCTGTGCCCCTGCTTGTTTGTGCTATCTCCCAATACTGTCGTAATATTTTCTTATGACCGGATGTGACTTTGAGGCGTATAATATTGTTTACTAGGGTTTTATCTCCAGTCGGCTGATATAGACGAGATATTTCCTTTGGCACTAAAATCACCGCTCTGGAGTCGCTAGATATACACATCTCAGAAATTTTCGCCCACGCTCAAAATTGTCACCAGTCGCTGCCGGTCCCCACCAACTCAAGGTCATGCTCGCATCGTAGTCGTGTACCGTTTCGAACAATATCACATTGATTTCAATCGTGTTATTAGTCGCGAAGTTATAGTGTCGGAGTGGATCACGCCGCAAAAGTCACATCGCCGTTTCCGGCCTGGTATCGCATGTGTCGGTCTCATTTTAAAGGCATATTCACTTTTAAAAAAATGTGTAGGTTGCTATTATCTTTGAATAACGTCCTTTACTGTGAGAAAAAAACGAAATACCACATTATCGTGTCAGGAAGAAAAATAAATCACTACTCATATACCTCATAATAATAAGTTTTAACCAATAACTTAAAAAAAAAAAAAAAAAAAAAAAAACAGAAAAATAATGTAAGCAATGGCCAAAAAATAACTCACTCTTTACATACGAAGGATGATATGTGAAATATCTCCACTATTACATATCCTTACCATTGCAAATTTAGGTAACCAGAACCCAGTTCGCAGTCGGATATACTTCTACATTATAGTGGACATATTATAAACATTCAGGGGAACACATTATTTATGGTGTTTTGGTTTAGGAGCCTTGCTAATTAATTTAATTTTGTCAGTAATTAGGAAAGACATTCCTTTGAATTCTGGGGATGGGATTCTGTTATATGTTGGACTTAAATAATTTTAATGAATATGCGTTGTCATATTGTTTTTCTTTTATATAAGTTTACCTAGAAGGATGCGTGTTGCAGTAGTGTTTCGTAGTGTGCACTCTCATGAAAATTTCCTGTGTAGTAGAGGAGATAGGAATGGTTTTGTATGTTAAAAGAAAATATTCTCTTCCGCTAACACCGATTTCGTTTAGATAAGTGTTATCGCGAGTCAATACCGATCGAAAATTTGTATGATGGATCGACTAATATGGTGTGTTTTGGTAGGAGTCGAGTGGTTTTATCGCATTCTCCACAAAATGTCTGACACCATGTTCCTGTGTGTTGAAAGAGCTAGAGATTGCCGGAGCGATAAGTTAGATTATTGCTTTCTTAATTAAATTTCATTCTTAATTTTTCGCATGGATATGAGGTGTATATGAGTGTTTGCGATTCTCATTTTACAAAATTTTTGGGAAATGTTTACGAGGAGAGTGTATGTTCAGCTCGCACTTTGATGTAGGTTGATTTAAGTAAATAGGTATATGTTGTGGATTGAACAATCTATCATAACCGTCTGCGAATTAGGTTCTGGGTACCTAAATTTGCAATGGTAAGGATATGTAATAGTGGAGATATTTCACATATTATCCTTCGTATGTAAAAAGTGAGTTCTTTTTTGGAGATTGCTTACATTATTATTATAATTTTTTTAAATTTAAGTTATTGGTTAAAGCTTATTATTACGAGGTCTATGAGTAGAGGTTTCTTTTTCTTCCTGACACGATAATGTGGTATTTCGTTTTTTTCTCTCACTTTAATGGTGATATATGTGTATGATTGGATGAAGCAACATGCATTTCCTGCTTGTTTTAACTCTTCATTAGTTGTATATACATATATGAGTAATGTAGGTTTATCGTACGGTCTCGTTAGCGAAAAAATTAAAGACCGAGCAAGTTGTTCAGAAAGACAGGAACGGGGAAGGAATCGCATATGGTCTGTAGTATGGAACCGTCCCAGCATTCGCTTGGGGTGATTTCGGGAAACCACTGAGAAAAAAATATATCTGAATGTTCTGTTTGAAATTCGAACCCACGTCCTCCCTAATACGAGTTCAAATACAGTATTTTCCACTTGTGTTTTATATGCGGAACATTAGCAGTGAGTTAGTAGGTACACCATCTCAGTCTGGTGTGTCAGAGCTAATGATGTCGGATATACGTCCTTCAGAAGAAATTTGACAGCAAACATTGGATTAGAAACAAAATTGTTTTTATTCTGTTAAGGAGTATCTCGATGTGAGTAAATTATGTCGTCATAAACTGTGTTGTCGCAGTAAACCTACTCGCCATTTACATCGTTATTTGAAATGTTAGTGTTTGTTTGATAGTAGTGGTGAACTATATGTATCTCCATGGGGTTAGATGTTGTGGCTTTACTCCTGTAAAGGGTCGACCATTACCTGGATTTTAATGTCAGCATTGTAATAATATATTTAAGTATAGTTGTAGCATGCGTTTTCAGGAAAGGAGTATTTGTGTAAATGCCCCTGAGTGTATTAGATATCGCTGCACAAAATGCGGTCGTACCTTTGCGAGAAATTCCACATTAGCAAAGCATTCAGCAGTATGTAGAGGTAGTGCTATAATGGGTAATATAACCTGTATGCTGCGTCTGTGTTCAAAGGTTTACCACATATCGTTATGTGTGGCAACATAAAGTGAGGCATTTTCCGAAAGTCCTAAATTGAATCTACATTGCTGTGCACTATGTCTTCGTTTGTTTAAGAAAAACAATGCACTAAGGAAACATGTAATTATTTGAGATTTTTCCTTATCAGCAACTACTAATTCGAATACGTATCCAAATTCGTCGCCGCCAGATACTTTGGAAGAGAATACAAAACCTTGTCACCAGTGTGTATACTGCGAGAAAAAATTTACAGTAATTCTCAATTTGAGAAGACATAAAAAAATGCTTGTTTGGGAGAAACTGTTAGAAATAAACATTGTTGCGATAAATGTCAGCGTGTGTTTACTGACCATATGAAGCTTGAAAAACATTCGTCGACATGTGAACAAGCTGTTGCGGTGGAAATCTCGCCAGCTTCTGTATATCGTTGTTTTTTTTTGTCGGAAAATATTTACTTGACGATGTAATATATATCGTCACATGATGAGAAATTGTTTAAAGAACCCTGAGTGCGATGTACATCGGTGTATGTTGTGTGATAATTTGTTTACAAGAAAATCTACATTAGTGAAACATATGGTAAAGTGTAAATGCAATTTATCACAGTAATGTTTGTTTTTTCACGAGTTCTGCACATACTTGTGGGTAATGTTGTGTGGTTTCTCCTAAACTTTAGAATAGAAAGCTATTTAAGCAATGACAGATTTATAAGTGTTTGTGTACATAGGAGAATATGTACATTTCTTGCAGAAATTTTTTGTTGTAGGATGTCGCAATGCACAGACTAATGCTTATATCTCTATATACTTAAAAATAGTGACACTTTACGAAAATCGCTCGGTTACAGAATTTATTTTCTGAATTTGAATCCCTGCTTGCTTTATGGAAAAAAAGAAGTATGGTAAAAAATATTTGTTTTAAACATATAACAGTGATTTGCATGTTATAAGCATTTGGATTTTGTAACTTCCGAACTGAACCATGTCGGGATACGATATTTTATAAACTTTATAGTTTTGAGTCAAGCGATTATTTCATATGGAGTAATACAATGGTCTTTATTTATTTTAATGTTTATATATGACAGCTTAGAAAAAGTATTTTTTTGAAAATTTTTCATTTGACATACTTCAATTAGGCATGTGTAAGGAATTCAGTTTTAACATTGTGTTATCATTTGCAAATCTTCAACCATGATGGTCCCCCCTCCCCAAAGAAGGGATACACTATGCGATGCTACCAATCATTGATGCACACATCCACATACACAGACACACATATATTTTGAATTAACATCGGCAATATTAATTTCCATTTCGGGGATGGATTGCAAATCTCGCCAAGTTACCTGCAGTAGGTGATGTGTGCTTTACGCACAGATAGGCGACGAAGGGATCCCTCGAGCACTGCGACTGCCTTCCTCGCCCCTGTCTCACCTACTTTTCTAATAGAGGGTCTCGATGTGTTAGCTTCAACCTCTGGGAAAGGAGTGTTGTGTCCCCATACCGCCACGATCTCTGCATGCTTCTCGACATTCATTGGAACTACTCTCGCCCCTCGTCCTTCCTATCATTTCCCTCCACTCTTCCGGGAGCGACCCGTTGTCCTTTCGCTCACGTCTGCTGGTCGACTGAATCTCAGTGTTACACAGTGCTCCTAGCGGGAAAAATGTCAACACCTTCGCCCGGCGGCAGGGAATCTCCACTAGGCACTTGTGAGTTCCTCTGGATATATTCTTGGTTAAAGTTTCCCGATACGATATCAACATGTTTGTGTGGGTATCTTATTTTAAACAATATACTTATATTGGACGTGTTCTTTACAATTAGGATTAAAATCACATCTCTTTAACGCAATGTTTGGCAAAAAGACTGCATTCCTTTTTAAAGTATTCCCCTCTTACATGACATTCAAGATGGTAGGGATTCAAACAAAGATTACTTCAGTCTGCATCCAGGCTCTGAGCTGTGCGGTTGTGTAATTACTCCCTATATGTGTATATGTATTTACTCTCGATGCCCGGTTACTTGTATTATTTTTGCATCATATTTCTGTAATAGGGTTCAGATGTAACGGCGCTCGTAGAAGCTGGATGTGTAGTTACAAGTAGTATTTTATATGTAATTACCCTCTGTAATCATGCCTTAATTTCCTTCTATGGTATGTGCATAACTTTATTAGGATTCACTTACCCTGGACAGGAGTCGAACCAAGGACTAAATCGGTACACATATATTTATCCTCATCGGAATTTGAACCATTGTTTATGTCAATATCAATGTTTATATGCTTGAATTACCCAGAATGGGGATCGAACTAATGACTATCACAGTATAAATGTAATCATGTTTTAACCTTTGAGGGAATCGGACAAAAGTATTAATTATCCTCGACAGGAATCGAATCAGGTAGTACACCAGTATATATGTTATTAAGCTTCACTTACCCATGGCGGGAATCGAAACGAAGTAATATTATGGACATATAACACAAACATATTAGCGATTCACAGCTCAGTTGCCTTTGAGTAGTGCTCAAGGTAGGACATTTACTTAGTGTGTAATTACTCTGTAATTACTCTCAGTACATAATTATTCTCAGTAAATTTAATTACTCTCAGTACGTGTACTCATTCATTATGCAATTACTTATTATGCAATTACTCGTTATGCAATTACTTGTTACGCATTACTATTTCTTACTTAATCTTTGACGGAACTTGAATTGATGAGTGCCTAACCAACCACTTCAGTTGTGTTTCGGTGGCCGATTGGTGAACATATGGCCGTAGTTTGTAATTACTCTCTTCTTACATGTACTTAGTCTCGGTACTTGTGCTTACTCTCGGTATATGTACTTGCTCTTGGTACTCGTAGTTAATTATTACACAATTGCTCATAATGCAGTTACTTATTATGCAGTTATTCTTTATACATTTACGCATTATGCAATTCACATAGAATTACATCTAATTACCCTCTACGGGTCTCGAACCAAGGACTGACCGACTTCTCAGCCCCTCTGGTCCAACCCTACGACCTCTTATCTAGCCTCAAATCTCTCGCCCTACGAGCTTCCTCAAAAAAGTCCCGCAAATGTCGCATGGGCGCTTTGTGCACCGAAAGGGTATTCCCATAAGAATAGGCCAATCACAGCACACCTCAGAAGAGGTGGGATAATTCGTCCCCCAACGACAACACACCTCCCAATGGGGAGGGTGTGAGGGATGATCAGTTTCCCAGGTTACAAGGTGCTGTCAATTAGTACCCCTCTCTCGGACACCGGTTCACAGATTATTCAAATGGCGCTTAGGCCACTATTGACGCCCTAGCATGCTCAAACAGCATCGGTGTCTCTACTCAGAGCAAACAAAAAATCAGCTCCAGTGAGAAAACCTATACTGTCACAATTAGCTACGAAAAGGAAACGTCAATAGAACAAAAGTCATGGTTTTGAAATAAAAACCTTTTTGTAATTATGTAAATGGACATCAATATCTTAAGATAAACAACATAATACTATTAGCAGCATGTATTTTACTATCAGTAAGTACTTCGACTTTCCGTTGCGGGTTCATACTGATTCAGTGATTGGATAATACGTGTCAAGGACAGAGTAATAAGTCATTACCAAACTCTGCTCAGGGTTGCCCGCTTACGAAATCGGACCAGTTTCTTCATACATCCAATTTTATAACTTTATATGCATTACGTCTTGACATTAGTCGGTGTCTCGAGAAGCGATCATGATACGTAAAAACTGAAAACTAAAATTCGTTAGTAAACAGCTTTTCTTTCCCAAAATGCCAAGAGAAAAAAATAATTGCCTTAACTAAAATTGAAAGCCCAATTCGATACATAAAAAAAAAAAAAAAAGATTTGTAATGTTATGCAGAAAATCTGTTTTTGCTTAAGATTTTTTCTCGATTCCACGTGATTGTTGATCTAGATTTTATCGTATTTAGCGGTGATGAACATGTCTTCTCGTTTGACTTTTAGAACACAGCCAGACTTCTTCCAGCTCCCTCTGCGTAAAAAAAACTCAGATGAAATTGTATAATGCCATATCCCTACTTTTGCGACGTTAATCTCCTACTGTTGGCAATGCGTGGAAGCATTTTTATGACATTTTAGGAAAGTTTGCTTTGAAGAAATATTTAGCGTACTTTCTGTAGGTTCTCCATTTTAAAACTAATTTACGTATGGAAATATTCCGAAGAANGGTATTCATTATGGTAGCACCAATCTGCTTATTTCGCCGTTGTATAATTACTTATACTGTTGATAGATGCGAACTATTGAATTTCCGTAAATGGTGACATTTCACGTTGATGACGCCCGAGTTACCCTTTAATTAGTGTTGTGTTGTTTAACTTGTTACTCAGATCATAGACTAAAGATGAAGGTAGACCACTTCTTTGTCTTCTGTACATGTACCCAACGTTGACCTACCCCAAACGAACACAACTGTCAAAGTCACATGTTCAACAATGATGAACGTGTTAGTTTATATCTTAATTTTTAAATGACGAGCACTGTTATGTGAATAAAATACTTTTACCCGTTTGAATTTAATCAAACCGCTTTACAAATTGGTTAGAGAAGTATCAAAACATCTCAAAGCACATGTTTACTTGACAGCATTCTAACCTCAGATCCAATCCACGCCGTTTTCCACATGTATTGGAAGAAAAGCAGTTCTATGTCGGGACTCGGAGACTGGTTGTGCGCAGCCAGCGAGGTAGGTCTACCTGATCTTTAGTGTATGACTCAGATAGCACTGCGATCACCGTGTCCGCCTCGTCATTGCGGTGCAGTGTCTTGTGTTCAAGCGCTGGAAACAGTCGTCCGTCCGTCCCGTCGTCACGTCATCTTCAATCAATCACAGAGCATTTATTTTTTCTATCCATCCATTCATAGAATATTTACCAAACTTTAACTTTCGACGGACGGATGAACTACCGCCTTCTGACGACATTCACGACAATACGCACTTTGAAATAGAATGCAAGACGGTGGATCTGTGTTTATTTATAGTTGGTGGTAAATAAAAAAAAAAATTTAATGAAAAAAAAAAATTAGTGTATATTTTTATTACGTAAAAAAATATTTTCACAAAATGTTTCTCTCTTTAGAATGTATTTCAAACCAAAATATACCTCCAACGTAAGAAATATCATTATGTTAAGTTGTCACACTGAAATTTTGCCGTACAGAAGGATTGTCGGACGGCGGATTGTTGTGAATCGCTTTCAACTGACGGACGAAAACACAGACGGACGACTGACGGATGCGACGGATGGTTGTGAGTCCAGCTTTAGTGTGGAACCCAGTACCCATTACTTTCAGGCAGAGTTCCCGCGACACTGAGGCAGAGGCTATACCCGACCTGACCACGACATCGTAAAACTGGAGGCTGTGACGGCATTGAAAAGAACCAGTAATATACTCCAGTGCGCTTGGTGCAACTGCTGTGCAGTGTGTAAGCGAGAACCTGTTATCCGGTCCAGGGAGTAGAATAATAGCCGTGCTTCAAAACGAAATACCGGAAGGAGGCGTGCAAACAGTATATTGCATGAAAAAGTGGTACATGAGGTAATAACAGTTTTATGTCTTCAAGCTTGAACTGAAACTGCTTCTGGTACCTCCCACATCCCACCTTTACCCCTCTAGACAACCAGCAGATTTTCGCATTTCGAGGTTGCCTCTCAATGGCGTGCCTGGCGATGAGTTATTTTATTTATTTATTTCTTGCACTCTGATTCTGGAGACGGGAGGTAAGAGTGCATGGGTCTGATCATTTTTATTGTACCTTTTAAAAAAAGTTAGTGCCTGTACGTGACGCGTACACACATGAACAGCGACTACTTTTTTTAATCGCTGTCGTTGGAAACGCACGTAGATATTGCGGTTTCTCCTCGTTGCTTTCTTGGATTTTAATTATTGTCCCGAGACTGTCCTATCAGAAACACAATTAATACCTACCAGCTTTCCGTTAAACACGTTGTAGATCTGACCACTGCGCTGTGGGGAAATATGCTTGCAGTCACTATAACAATTTCAGCAAAAGAGCTAACTCTGCACATGATTACTTCCATAAACTTAACAGTGAAAAAAGGGGGGGGGGGGNTCTGAAAAATGAAGTTCATTTCTCGTAAAGTTCTCACGATGTTGCTGGTCGGCGGGTTTTCTCGGGGATCTCCCATTTCCCCCACCCTTGCATTCCGGCACTGCTCCATACCTCATCTCGCTTCACCCTCATCCTATCTCAAGACCTTGATGTTAAGAGCCGTCCAAATCTCTTCACTCACTCACTCTCTCGCTCACGATTCCAATTTTTTCTGTGATTTTCGTTGGCTATAATTTACTTTGAGATAAGTCATGAAAGGGAGTACCATAAATCGGGGTTTCTTTGTACCTGCTGGGATAACTTTAAAACACTCAAAATGTTTGTTTTTGCGTCATTTGGTGAAGGAATAGTAAACATTACCTTAGAAGATTAAATTCAAAATTAAAACACGCAGATATAGTTTTTTTTTGTCAAATGGCACCAGAACAAAAATTTGGAGTGGTTCATAGTTAACCCAGGTAGGTAAAAGGTAACTTCGGTTTACGACATGCAAAAATTTTATACCATAAAATTCTGAAGAAAAAGTTTCAACAATCTGATTTTAAGTTTTCTATACGTGATTCGCGGATAAAATAGCCATTTTGGGAGCTCTGGTCATTTTTTTACTTTTATTGTCGTGTGACTTTCCACCACATGTACAAACCGACGTTGAAATGTCGTTCATAAATCTTTGACGTGACGCCGTAAAAGTTTTAGATTCATTAATTAGTTTTTGCTACGTCAATTAGTACACTACAAATTTAACGAAACAAATTCTATAAAGTGAATTTCATTTATCACCTATTAAAATATGATGTATTTAATAATACGTTAAGAAATGGGACTACATTACCTAAGTCCCTTCGACACTACCACAGGTCAAGTAAAATATATTTGCAGTTACGTGTAGAGAATTTTTTCAAAGGTTGGCTTCAGAAGTGCTCTATGAAGTGGATCAGCTACCTTGTAGTATTCAGCAGCGGCTATGCACGCATTTGTCCACATTTCCATGAGCAGTCTTACAGCCTGCTACAAAGCACGGCATTCGTCTGTTAGCGATTAGCAACTGTTTGGAGCACGTTTGCCGAGATGGCTTTGCAAGTTAACACACTCTTTTAACCAAATACAAACACTTAGACTGCAGGTGGAGTTATGTTCATGGCACGAAAACAGCGTTATGTTACGAAAATGTCTAGATAAAATCTATTTTTCTAACATGTGATCTAACTTTAGTGATCTTTATTAGCTACTGTGGTTAAGAGCATTGGCGACGAAAATTTTGCTATTTATATTTGTACAACATACTGTTTAACTTTTGGATATTATCTGTGACTACTTTTTCCTCAGATAATTTTTTTTAGATAGCATGGTTTTTGCAAAATAACATGTCAAATTCAAGATTTTACTACTTTTATAATATACAAATGAAATAAACAAAACTGTTTGCTGAACATTTAACAAGGGTGAATAAAAGGACTCGTGTTAATTCATTTTAAGGTATGCCTAGCAAAAGTAATATAACAAAAGTTCAGGGGCACCCACGAATTAAACATAAGCAAGAATTTCCTTATTTTCATAAAACAACAAACCAAAAATATTTTTTGTACTATTTAATAGATGTTTTCAAGTAGCTCCTGAAATCTTCTTTCACAGTGAATTATATCATTTTTGTACGTAAGACAGTTTTCATTATTCGTACATTTCTAAGACAATAAAAACATGATTTTGACATGCAAAAACTATGCGCTCAAATTTTATTTGTGAGGAAAAAATAATTCTTATAATGTCTAAAAGTTGAACCGTTTGTGCTACAAATACAAAATAACAAATTATTTCCCTGGAAAACGCAATTAACTAGGGTATACGGATCCTCGTACTTACTCCCCTCCTTCGAAAACCATCCATTATTTTTCTGACATGCGTAAATATCGGATTTCATTTCCGAAGGGAACACATTTTACTATTACAAGGATATTAAACTAATATTACTGAATACACTGCGTAGCCAAAACTCGCAGTCACTGAACTTTCTCAGTAGGACGCCATGCAAGCGAGGGCGCAAACGACTTGAACAGCACAAACGTGTTTGCTGTCAAAATGAGTCAACGTAGAGAGTTGTCTGCATTCGTTAAGCGCCATGATTGTATAAGCTGTTCACGGTAAACTGAGCACTTTTGAAAACCCTGCTTAAGATATGCTTGCATGTCCACTGTGTATCTTCTACCATATGTACAATTGACATTACCGTGGGGCCTCATCACTTTATTCATGCGCCGATCAAGAGAAACAGTGAAATTTTATAGAAAAGGAAATAGGTTACAAATTTGTTAATTATTACATACAGTATGTGCATTAAAAAATAGAAAGCAAAAGAAACAGTTTCATTTTTCACAAATGATTACCTGACACTTTTAATTCAATGTTAAGACATGAAAATACGTTCCCTCCGTCGTTACCAACTTAAGTGGGCGCATGCCAGGCAGTGTGCCTGTTAAAACATATGCAGTTAGGGACAGTGGCATTTTTCAACGGTTGAGTTCTAAAATGCTTAAATAACCGTGAACAGTGTACAGCATAGGAGCACACGACTCCAGATATCCCGCCAGAGAGGTTTTTCAGCAGTTAAACGTGCCTCGACCCGCTGCCAGCAAAGTCATTGTCAAGTGCAGACGTCACGGGAACATTCGCCCAAGCATCGCTCTGTTGCGCCCACGAAATCAGCTGATCGGGGCAAGCGAACTGTAACGCTTTCTGTGCGAACCAATCGTCAGACTGCCACGTCAACGATTACAAAGAAAGCCGACTCCACTCTGGTACGGGGCCAATGGTAGGACTCACCGCCGGAAGGTGATAACCTTTGGTTTTCATGGAAATTTCACTGCAACGAAGCCAATGCCCATGAACGTGCTTGGTTGTTTACTAAATATATACCACAAGTTTTTTATACTTGCCTCAACATAAATTACCTTATTTTTGGGTACATTGAAATGTTACTTACATTTTATCCATTCATTATAATATTCCATTTATTATTGTTATGTATAAAATCAGTGAGAAAATAGGCGTGTTGGTAATACCTAGAGACCTGAAAAATTCGCGAGTTCAACGACCTGCAGGCTGAACTATACAGTATTATGTACAAATATGCCGATGCCAACTGCGTATTGGTTGTCTGCTGTCACAGTGGAAGGCGACGATTGGGTCAGCGTTCTCCAGGAGGTGTCAAACATCGTGTGGTCCAATGGCTGAAGTTATATAAACACACGTGTTTTGAATTCTAGCTTGTCCCAAAATGAATCAGCGAATTTTTCAAGTCTCTAGTAGTACCTAGTAATAAATGGTTCTTATGCAAAATATTATTACACTGAGTGCCCACGAATGTGGTGCATTGTCCCTCTGGTGTACATTTCTAGACTCGGTTGAGCTTTGTTTGGACGATGCGGAGGAATATCCTGGAAGAAGGACTTTAGCAGGGCTTCAGAAAACTTGGAAGTAATCGTGAATGTACTATAGCAGTGGTACTGGTATGTTTAGTAGTGGCAGTAGTACTGGAAATGGTCGAGCTAATAGAAACATTTTTTAGAGTATTTAATCGAAAGTGCAGTGGATTTTTTTAAACTGTCCGGTAAAAGCTTAGTATATAAATATATTCGGCAGTCACTTTACCAATGTGCTTGCGATTTATTTTTTATTCACTGTCTTAAAACAAGTTGTGAAAAAATAGGTAGAAAATATACACACGACCTACCATAGCATAAGTTTATCCCGAATGGGTGTAGCCGTTCTTGAAAGTGTAGCTGAAGCGGATGTTTTTCGCTAGTAACACAGCCATAACGAAGGATGAATGTCTGAAGTTTCTGGATAATGCATCGTCGAACAACGACGTGCGAGTCATAAAAAAAACTTGGTGTCGATATCAACATACTTACATAAAGAAGGGGGGGTTGGAAGTGACTTAAAAATACATATCACCAAAACGAAAATAGACAAAACAAATTAAATAATCAGTATGACCAGAAATACAGCAGTAATTATTAGACTAGGAAACATATTATGTAAACATGAGAATGTTTAGGATTTAAGGGACAGTGTCCGCAAGTTCTTGAACTGCTTTCGGGTGAGAGTCCAGCCTGGCTAAGGCGAGCGGCCACAGTGTGCACTGCCCAATGCTCGCACAGACGAACACACACTGCACGGTCGCACAGCGGGCCGGCCTGTCGCGGCTCGACCGCTACGACGCAGCAGAAACCCGGCGCGAGCGCTGCGTGCCCGCTGCGCCGCTATCTCTAGCAGTGGGCATCAGTGTTGCCATCCTAAAAACCAGCACGTCGGCTACACGCCTTTGGAAATTTGCCTACAAACAACCAAATTAAACGCTGCTCAAATTTGCATACTGCTATTCATAATACAATAATGATAATTCCTATTACTAATGTAAGTATTTAACACTCATTTACAAATGTTATGAAATTAATTTATAATATACACGCAGTTTTAGTTACGCACTTCAAAGAAGAAATTCAAATCTTTTTCAAAATATTGCGAACATGTTGTGTTACCATATTGTAGGAACATTCTGCCTGAGAAATAAACGGACGACGATAGCGTTTTAGCTCGAAAGACCTAAGTGTTGGCAGTAGCTTTAATTGAAAAAAGAGACAATAAATGTAATATCGGAGCACATACGATACGAAAAAGTGGCCATTCAATTGAATTTCAATTGACTACATTTTGACTTTCGTCTGCACCAATTCTGCTATATGACATAAAACTTGGCTAAATGTAGCCGAATTTGTCTACGGTTGGCAACACTGGTGAACACCGCTCCATTAACATACGTGTACTGCTGAGTCGCACGACAAATTCTATATTTCTATATTTGTCATTTTTTTTTTGTGAAGGTAGTCGTACTCAATGTACACGACAAATTGTAAACCGACCGTAGTACTGAATTTTGCGCGTGTATAAATAAATAAATAATAAGCCGCGAGCTGCTCGCTGATGCAGGCACGTGAAAACGAGTGCCTGCCCGTAATGACTGGTTCACATGCACGCCTATCACGCTGGACAGAGCGGAAAACCGGAACAGCCGATTACAAACCGTTCCCGTTTTCCGCACGAGCCACGCCGAAAAGCTGAGCTCACGTCGAAATGTTTGCTTGCGGAAAGAACAGACTTCGCCCATATTTCCCAGAGTACACTGTTTCACATGTTTTGTGCCAATTATTTCACGAATTATCAAAGTATATCTGTGTAATTAATTGTCTACGATGGTTAATAACGTATGCTTCATAATGAAATATGCGAATCCGAATATAAACGCTACAAAAATATTTATCAAACAAATGTATAAACATTGAAGATGATTCAATAATATTTGTGCCACATTGAAATTACCAAAGTAACGAAAAAACGTGGCAAAGCGTCTACTTTGATGCCAATCGCCTACTTAAGAAAATTGGTATTTTAAATAACTAACGAGCCAGCGTGGCCGTAAACAGAGCTTCCAACCAAACATCGAAATGGTGGCACAGAAAATCCGCTTAAACGTTGACAACCAACCGTACGTTCCGTCCGCTCTGTCTGTCTGGCGTGATCGGCGTAAATGCGAATCAAGCTTAAAACGGCCGGGAGGGGCGTCAGGCCCGTTGCACACGCTCCGGTTTTCGGCCGTCCGTTATTGGTCGGGAAAACCCGGACATTCAGCAACACGTTGTGCTTAATGCACCATTTCACACCATCCGGGGATTAAGATCGGACGGGAAATAATCTTCCGGACGCCGGGTATCAGCCGGTGGTAATCACGACTTCTTTCGGTCGCCGGACGGGCGCTTATTACCAGTGGTGCGTTGTTACAAATTGGCCTTTGCACACTGTCCGGTTAAAATCCATCCGGTACAGACGTGTTGATAGTGACCTCATCCACCGAACACTTAAGTCTGCATGTTAGTTAGACATTGCCGTCCTGCTGGAATGGGAGAAAACCGGGAGAACTACGGGGTTATCCCGTTTCCCCCGCCCGTGCATTCCGGCACTGCTCCATTATCATCTCTTTTCACCCGCATCGCCTCTCAAGACCTCATTGTTAAGAGCCGCCCAAATCTCTCAACTCAACTACAAGTTGAGTTTTTTGTCGGAAGGTAATTTCCCGCCCTTATACCAGACGGGCGGAGACCGGAGCGTGTGCTGCGGGCC
>NQII01002272.1:0-146529 GCA_002778355.1 Clitarchus hookeri | reverse complement strand
AAGCCCTCGGCGGCGCCCATCTCGCCCAACGACTTATCGATCCCCGCCAGGGTCCTCTGCGCGCCCTCTCAGCGTAATATGCCGAAACACACTTCTCGTAGCCAGTGAGATTCCCTCCCAGTGGCGGCGAACCGTGTCAGCGGCCCATAGAAACTGTTACTGCACGTTCCAATTTACTTCCAACTTCTCGGAAGCCCTGCTACATTTCTACTTTCACGATATTTCTCCGCCTCGTGCAAACTAAGCTTAACCAAGTCCTTAAAATTACTTCAAAAGGACAACGCACCGCATTTGTGCGCTCTCACTTCAATAATATTTCTCACGAAAACTGTTTCTTACTAGGCATTACCAACACACCTATTTTCAATGTGTTTTTATTCACTTTAGTTATAAATAACATATAATAATTTATAGATAAACTGTCAGTAAAGGTTTATTTTGACCGAAACTAAGCTACTTTTATGTCAACAGACGTATAAAACGCTTGATACACATCATATTTAAGAAACAACCAAACACGTCATACATTGAGGAGGNGGGGGGGGGGGGGAGTTTTTAAAGGTTTGATCCGAAATGTGTATACTGCGAATAGACTATATAGGCTTTATTCATGAAATGTGTATTTTTCATTACTTAATTTTTTTTGTAGCAACTTAACGTTGCGCATGGACAGTGGCGTTAGAACAGTTTTAGATTGAGGGCTACAGATTGATACTCAAATCTAAGGAACTACTCGTCATCATTTCTAAAAACTGCCGGGGAAAGAGAAAATATTCTTTGGAATATCTGATTAAGGGCGCACCCACTCGCCATTTAATATAGTATAGCACTATCTGGAAACTACGAAATTAAATATTTTAAGTAAACCCACTTTCGCCACAGTCGGTGGATGTTTTCACGCGAAATCTGTTGTGAGGCTGTGAGTTTTGAGCTTCGTTGGGCGGAATGAAGATAAAATTACATTTACAACTATTCTGAGCTTACTTAGATCAAATTAGTTTTGTTCTGTACGTTTTGTTTTAACTCTTTTGAAAAAGAATTTTTCGTTATTTACAATTTGACAACAATATTAATTATTTAGCCTCCAGTTACCAAATTAAATGTAGTTAACAAGGTACTCACGGAGGATTATGTAAGAAGAGGAAATGTGCTCAAGTGAGTAGGATTTTCCCATGGAAAAATAACAGGATAAACAATTTCTGTCGCAGCAGGTTGTGAAATTTGGCTGAAATAAATATTGTTGTTGTCGCATAATTTATGAACGTACTAAAGAACATGACAAAATACATTTTCGGGGGGAATAATACAAATGTTATGATGTTCCCCACCCTGAAGATTGGTGCGCGTGTGTGTGTATATATGTGTGTGTGTATATGTGCGAAGGGGTCTGGTGTTCAATGTACCCCTGTATCCTCCCACTACCAGTTGAATTTTTTTTACATATATTGGTAATGGACACACTCCACTGAAACTATAATCGTAGAAGTTGTTATCCACACGAGTTCAAACGACGCCGCACAATGGTACGAATAATGAGTGGCTTCCTGGTAGTGGTACGGACATGAAAATTAAATGCTGTCTCCTCCCGGTCACAGAGTAGATACTGTAGGTACACAGAGACGAAATGGCGTGGCGATTCCTTTGATGTGGGCGTACCCATTCTCTGATTGGCTGCGCGAGGCCGTGGTAACGGGTCTTGTGTTTCATTGGCTATTACATGCTGCGAAAGGATGCCTATTGGATGGACTGCCATCTGGCAAGTAGGCAACAAGTCGCTGATTTGCGAACGGCGTCCCTAAATTTTTCATCATTTTGCTGGCGTGTGCGACTGGCGTTCGCTGTATAAGCGACTGTTTTATTTCTGTATTCTTAGGTACACTGCGGGGCCGCGGTGGTGTAGTGGTTAGACTACTCGCCGCATCCATCTAGACGAATCGGGTTCGATTCCCTGCGGGACGTTCCCAAATTTTCGCATGTGGGAATCGTGCCCGACGATACCGCTGGTCGGCGGGTTTCTCAGGGATTTCTCGTTTCCCCCGCCCTTGCATTCCGGCGTTACTCCATACTCACCTCACGTCACCTTCATTGGCTCTCAAGACTTCGATGTTAAGAGCCGCCCAAATTTCTCCACTCCACTTAAGTACACTGTGCTTAGACTCTGTATAGCGTCCTGCTGGGCAAACTGGGTAAGTTAACTGAGAGCAGAGTGCTTTCAGGTGACTTTTGACTACACTGTGTGTATATTTATATACCAGTATCTGCAAATACACACACATGCTTGCATTTGGCTAAGCTCGTACGCAACATACTCAATTTTGTATACGTACTTTACATTTTTTGATTGTTAAACATTAAAAATACTATTACGCGCAGCAAAATTATTTACAAAATCTAATGGATATAATGGCAAGTACTTAAGTCTAAGAGGACTATTTTTCTTAACAGAACTGAAGTTGATTTACTGAATATATTGCGTACTCTAAACCATATTTTCTGTCAGGAAACGTTTATTCCTTTAACTATAATCCATTCACTGTTACTTCCAACTTTTCTGAAGTCTGCTGAAGTTCTACTTTCAGGCTATTCCTCTGCGTCATGTAAACAAAATTTAATGTAGTCTGTAAAACTACACAAGTGGGACAGTGCACCGCATTCGTATGCACTCAGTGTAATCATATTTTGCGTAGGGAATATTTCTTACTAGGCAGTGCCAACACAGTTATTTACTCCCTGTTTTTAATCATATTAATTATAAATGAAATATTATAATCTATAAATAAAATATAAGTAGATGTTGAATTTAATAAATAATAAGGTACTTCTATTTTAACAGAAGTATAAAAACGCTTACGATACATGGCATATTTAGAAGAGAACCAAACGCGTCATATATGGAGTGATTTTTTTCAAAGGTAAAAAAGTGTGAAGATGACGCGAATAGACTATGTGTCACAGATCCCATATCATTTACGGGGGCGGCAGTGGTTTAGCGGTCAAATCACTCGTCTCCCACAGCGGCGAACCAGTTTCAATTCCCGGTTGGACCACGCTCGTACTTTCACGTGTGGGAGACTTGGTAGACGTAGGCGATGACCTCGGTTTTCATCGGGGTAACTCCGTTTCCCCCACCTCTGCATTTTCTTGCTGCACTAGCTCCAGTTCGTCTCATTCACATCGGCGCTAAAAGCCTCAGCTCTTCAGCGCTACCAAAATCTCTCTCATGACCCACTAAAACTTTGACCAACTTAAAGGGTATCTTGTAGTGTTACGGATTGTGGCTATTACGGTTTTCTATCGAGCGGGTAATACATTCAGAAAGTTCAGGCATTGTAGTGAAGTCTGCAAACCACAATTAAAATCATCCCCTGTGCAGTTTTTGTAGAATCGAATTGAAGACCTTCCGAATGTGGGAACAGATGTACTCATATGTGTGTTTATCATGAAATACGGCAAACACACTTTCGAATCACTTTCATCAACCGCTTCGCTGCAAATAGCATAGCGCGAATCGCTTCTGAATCCAAGTACTGGGAAATACACGGATGGACAACTTCAGTTTGATTTTAAGTTTGGGGTTATGATAGACGTTTATTTACATTAAGAGGACAAGAGTGCAGGGGTGTTCGAAAGCAAGAGTAAAAGGTCAACTGCCAAAATATAGTAAACCTCTTAGGTGTAGAGGTACACTAAATTGTGAAATTTTTCATTCGTCATATACGACGTATAGCATCAGTATCAATGAATCGGTGTTTAAAACAGGAATATCTGTTAACATATTTTTGTATTTTAGGTACACATTATTCTCTCTTAGCTCATAGCGTCAAGTTCGCAAACGTATCAAGTAACTACCTATTCTACAAACACATTTCGGAAAAACTAATCAACTTTAAATCTGTTCACAATGTTATTCTGCATGTGATTAAAAATTAAACTAATAATAGTAGAGGAGAAATGGCGACTTTGATACAAGTAGCTGGGAGCTCGGAGCGTCGGAGCTGTTCGTGCTCTGTCATTCCGGACGGCCATATTGATCCAGGTTACCTTTACCCGGCGACCTTCGACCTTGACTCCGGTTATCTTTAACCTTAAAAACACAAATAATTTGTGAAAAATAAAAAAAATATTAAAAATTATTTTAAAAAATCAAAAAATTCCTAAAAGTACCAAAAAAATTATAAATATTTTAATAAAAAACCATTAAAAATATTATTGAAATTATTAATAATATTTATTAAAAAATGTATTTAAAAAAATTACACCACCACCATTTACTTATATTCATTCCGTCGTATGCAGCCATCTTGGAATTTTTGTTTGTCTTTTGTATATACATTGTTGGAGGCCGTCTTATTGGTTTTTCATTTGTAATTTGTTTGAACATTGCTGGAGGAAGCCATCTTGGCTTTCATATGTTTTCAACACCTAGGTGGCGATAGTGTATTAATAATCGATATCGCCACCTGGCGGCAGCCATATTAGTTTATGTATTTAAATTATAGGTTGCGCTGTCAGCGCCGTTTATGTTGGAATATATTTTCAACACATAGGTGGCGTTAATTTCACTATTCAGCTGCCAGGTGAGCTGTCGACACTTATATTTATAGACATAGGGAAAATCTGTAATTTTTCATCATATTTAAAAAAAAAATATTTTTTCAATCAACAGTATACCTATATGCTTGATGCGGGACTTCGACTACCCACATACCTCATTAAATTAATTTTTTAAATAATATAATGAATATAAATAAAGGAAAAACCAATATGACGGCTTCCAGCAACGTATAAACAAATGAGAGACACATAACAAGATGGCGTCCTCCAGCAATGTATAAACAAATGACAGACGAAAAACCAAGATGGCTGCACACGATAGAATAATTATTGTTAAGCGGTAGTGGGGGGTGTAAGTTTTTTAAATATATCTGTTAATAATTTTTTATAAGTTTTTTGAAGGATTAACGTTTTAATATTTTTTAAAATAATTTTTTATAATGTTTTACTTTGGGGGGGAGGGGGTGTCATTCGGTTTCTCAAGGTCAAAGGTCACTTGGGTCAAATGTGCAAAGGTCAAGGTCACCTGGATATAAGATTGCCGCTGGCCGATGGGAATGACATAGTGTGAACAGCTCTGTTGCTCCGAGCCCCCGTCACCTTGTGCCAAAGTCACCATAATCATTCTACTAATAATAATACTTTTTTTAATAGTCAATACATATCTTTATTGAATTGTAGTTGTTTAATAACAATTGTAGCTATTAAAATTTTTTTACCTCAATGTTTTTCTCATACCTGCAAAATTTATCAGTTTTTCTTCCTTACACGTGTCACTTTTCAGATTGATTCTAGTTGAACCCTGAGTTGTACCACTTGCAACAACTCGGAACATTCGAAATGATCCGAAATACAAACTGGAAGATATTTTAGTATTTTACAAGTGTTACTTGAAACACTCTTTGATGATGTCAAATGTTAAATAGGTATATCTAAATTAATGAAGAGCCATCTACTCAGTAACATCGTTATTTTATGAAAAGTAAGATGGCGTGGCTATTCCTTTTATGTGGGTCTATCCATTCGCTGAGTGGCTGCGCAAGGATCTGGAAACGGGTGTAATGACCTGCATGCTGACAAAGATTCTCTATTGGCTAAGCTGCCAGCTGGCGAGTGCGTTACCAGACGCTGATTGGCGAAAGTAGTTTCGATATGATGCTAGCCGGTGACGCCATTTTGTTATTGTGTGCAGCTGGAGTTTACGATATAAGCAGCTGTTTCACATCTGTATACTTAACTGCTCTGTGCCCTGGGATGACACTTCATGAGCGCAGATTTTTAGGTGGTTCGGAATCCGTTGGTATCAGTAAGATCCACCACCAGGTTTTGTTTTTCTCCTCATAACCGTATGATGAACCCCAAGAAATTGACTTAAACTTTCAAACATCTCCCTTATCACAACATTTATCTTNTCCTCATAACCGTATGATGAACCCCAAGAAATTGACTTAAACTTTCAAACATCTCCCTTATCACAACATTTATCTTTCCATGCAGCGGGTTTTGCCAGTACACACAGCAAGGCGTTACGGCAATTATGAATGAAAACAGGAAGTGATTTTCGATAAAATTAAAGAAGTTCAAATAAATGTCTTCGTGCTACTTATAAAACCACTAACGTATTTTGTAAATTATTTTTAAATTACTTTAAGACTGGTCTGTAGAAACAACACAGTTTTCATAATTTACTAATGTAAAAATTAAAACGAACTTTTACCGTAGCAAGAAAAGGTTAAATTTATTATGCAGTTTGTCGCTTCCGAATATAATATGTTTCCCTGAGAATGATGTTTGCACGTCTATTTGGGTTTTTCGAACGAACATCAGTCCACATAACATTTTCAGAAGTTCACCGGCATCTCGCCTGGGCCTGCTTCTGTTGTACTTGTCGAAAACAATGAACAATTAAATTAGTATTTCTTTTATACATAGAGAAAAATCATATGTGCACCTAAATTATTCTATTTATAGTAGTACTTCAAAACGCTCTATTCTAGATCCACATTTAAGACTGCGTGATTTTAATAGTTACTCTTCCTGCGTGTATCTCCGTGAATCACTAACGTTGAGTTAACCTTAATCTGATTGGTCCAGTCATGTAAGTATTCTAATGCGTTGTCTCAAAGTCATGTGGACAGTAACGAAAGGAATGCTGCAAGAGTAGGGTATTGAAGTTTACGCTGCGCGTAAATATTTTTCGCGTACATCGAATGCCCCTAATAATCAGGAACTAAGTCGTATTGTGATGGGTGAGGAACTGAGGATGCACGTATTCGCTTGAAGTGCAAGTACGTATATAACGTATCGTCGACAGCGAGTTCACTAAAGACTAAGCAAGCTGCTCGGAGAAACAACCAATACCAGCAGACGCCTGGAGTTATTTCGGGAAACCTTAGAAACCCGAAATTGGGATGTCCGGTTAGGGAATAGAATCCGAGCCCTTCCACATGCGTGTCCAGTGTTTACCACTGTGCCATCTCGCTCGGTTAAGGTGGCCGCCTGGTTGAAGGAATTTTGCACGTCTGAGGCCTAAAAGCGTGGGAGCGCTAGGGGTGACCGAGATATACGCGTCAACTCTCTCATCGCCTCTACGCGCAAAGCGCTGAACTGGTGTGCAGTCTTATCGTCGATAACGCGCCTCGATGAGACGTTCAGCAGAGACCCTACCATTTTATGACGTAATAATAAAAATAAAGGTTTGATGTACGTCCCTATTCCTTTTTTAATGTTTTGTACCGGAATGTTTATATCTAAAAATGACCGTGAAGACACTAGTTTGAGCAATTCGTACTACCACAAAAACATGCTTTAGATATAAATGAAGGAACTGAAAAACGTATAGAGATGCGTAACGTTTCTTAAATGCCGTCATATTAACTGTCGAGATCATACTCATGACCGCGACCGCGAGAATGTGTCAACTGTGCTATCCGACAAGTTTAGACACTAAAGTGGAATGGAGTGAAGAGATTTGGGTGGCAGGTCTTGAGGTTTTGAGAGCCGATGAGGGTGAAGCGAGGTGAGCATGGAGCGGTGCCGGAATGAAGGGGCGAGGGAAACGGGAGTTCCCCGAGAAAACCCGTTGACCAGCGGCATCGTCCAGCACGATTCACGCGTGCGAAAATCCGGGAGTGACCCCGCCGGCAATCGAAGCCGGTTGGCATGTTGGAAGGCGAGTAGTCTGACCACTACACCACCGCGGCTTCGTCATCNCACCGCGGCCCCCGACACTAAAGTTTAAAATGTTTTAAAGTTGAAATGGAAATTCTGAATTTGGAGGTGATGGCCTAATTCATGTTAGTAGATAGCACTCGGTGAGTAGTAACTGAACATCATATGCTAATAGAATTTGTTTATTTTCGTTGGTAATTGCACTTCGAAATATAGTCACTTAAGTATTAATTTTACCCGTTTATTAAATCTGACAATACGTTTTAAAGTAGGAAAATCTCTGTTTGTTATAAAGATGTGCGGTTGTAAGCTATGATATTGCCAGCCTACACAAATGTTAGACCTATTCACATTTTAGTATACACGCAACTCCATATGTTAACTTCGCATTATCTGTATGGCAAATTTTTTTTAGAACTATAGCAGTGTTCGAATTGCAGTTAAGTATGGCACGTCTTTGTTATGTCTTAATGCAGTTTTACCAAATTTGTTATGGTCTATTCGCGGTTTCTTCACATTTTTTGAATCAAACGTTTTGAAAAATCACACCACGTATGACTTGTTTGCTTATTTCCTATTTAAGTTATGTATCACAAACGTTTTATAATTGTGTTAACATAACATAACACTTTCTTTTAGGTTTGGGATTCTTCGAATATTTAATTTGATTGTCATTCAAAATTTCATGCTCGCGCACAAACGAAATTAATACTTGAACTTACATTGAAATCGTATGAAGCTCTCAACTGATGGCATAACACACTATATGGTTCAAATGGAAGTTATTAAGAATAAAAATGAATGCAGTAAACAAAAGTAAAATTATCTGATTAGCTGGCCCTAAATTTCTTACTATAAGTTGAAGTTGGATTCGTTTCCCACATAGAAACTTTAACTTAACTTCATTTTTAATATATTATGTATTTATTGCTTCGTGACCTGTACCTGAACATAGCGATAACGCAGTTAACGCAACGAGCAACTTTAGTGTGAGTTGTCGTTTAGAATTTTCCGACTTCGAATATCCTAGAGCATGAAATTCTTCCAATTATACAATTGAAATCACAACTCGACTGAAAATGCGTACTGTATTGAGGGCAGAATAATGGTTTTGACGACCTGCAGTATTTGATTACCAGTAAGAATTAAACAATTTGTCGGGCAATACAAGTTAAAAAGAAAACTATTTGAATTTTCAGCAAGAGGAAATATATTTTAATATGATGGCTGTTCGACAAAAAAATGCTTTTTACGTATATTTTTATAACAACTTTCTAAACAACTTGTTACGTGATAATACCACAAAGAAACATCGCTGACAGACAAAAGCTTGACTTTTCCATTACATGTTGCATGCTCCAACTGGAGTAGACTTTTCGTCGTATTTACGTATAGACATTGATAAGATATCATTATTTATACCGGCCCAGACAAGGTTTGGCCGTTAATCTAGTAAATATTGCAGCTTTAAAATGTGACATGTGATCAAGGGCTTTGTGCCACTAGTATGGGGTACATGTTACCTTTAAAGCTGATCATATCTAGTGGAGATTATTTAACTGTGCGATAGCGGAAGGGAATTAATATATTTTCTTTTACACGGTGTTTTATAAGGAATAAAAAAATTCGCATTAACCTTCCTTGTTACTCAATATCTTGGTCAATGCAAAGTATAAATAACTGAACTGATTTCTCAGTTTATTTGTCGGAATTGAGGAATTTTACTTGAAATTAAATATTCGACAAAACTTCCCCTCGTTACTTTTTCTTTTCCGCACCCGTCTTCTTGGCGGTTGTTTAGTGCTCCTAGTCACAGAATGGCGTCTGTCGCAACGGTAACAGAACCAGTCAGTCACTCTGCTTATCGGCAGTGACACAGCACAAACTGTAGCCCAGCGCCAGGGGCAAAGGCCTCGAAACACATGGCCAAAAGGAGGTGAATGACATCAACATGGTAAACATCGTATTAAGCACAAACATCTGCGTAGTTTAGTGGCACGAGCACACAATAAACATTTTCACTGCACTACCGAATAATAAAACTCAACCATAGAGTGAGTGAAGAGATTTACACGGCTCTTAACATTGAGGTCTTGAGAGCCGATGATGGTGAAGCGATGTGAGTATGGAGCATCGCCGGAATGGAAGGGTGGGGGAAATGGGAGATCCCGGGAAAACCCGCTACAGCGGCATCTTCCGGCACGACTCCCACGTGCGAAAATCTGAGAGCGGCCCCGCCGGGAATCGAACCCGGTTCGCCTTGGTGGGAGGCGAGTAGTATAAACCGCTAGACCACCGCGGCCTCATCAACCTCAGAAAGGTAGACTTATTCTGGACCATGTCGATGGCAGAAATGAGTAAATTCCTCACCTACTCAAGGCAGTTGCCTGCCTGAAGCTGTTTTCGCGTCCGAGGTTCACAGGCGCGGGAGAAATAAGAGCGGCACTGACTCGCACGCCAAATGAGCTATAAGAAGCGCTGNGCGTCCGAGGTTCACAGGCGCGGGAGAAATAAGAGCGGCACTGACTCGCACGCCAAATGAGCTATAAGAAGCGCTGCGACTTCTTCTTTCTTCTCTAGGCAGGGGCTATTGGTGCGCGCTCACTTGCCTTTACTGTACGCATGTACACCCTTCTGGAATTCAGTGTGAGCTAACAGATCAGGTTTAGGACCACAAGTCGCTCGCTATTAGGACTTCTGCCACCTGTTAGCAAATCCAGTGATTCGCGGTACCTGTTCTCCACTTTACCGTGTACAGCTGTTGTCACGTGACAAATCGGCATCATTAAAACTTGGCACAACTTTCCAGGCAATGTGTTGTCGGAGAAGGAATCTCGAGCCAGACGGCCAACTGAGGAGCTGGCCTTGCCAGGCGGTGTGGCGACGAGCTTCCAAAGAAATTCGTTTCTGCCAGCGACACGTCGAATGAAGTCATAAACTGCAAACGCGTTTATTAACTGACATGTGCCATTATTTTTGCGGCGCTAAATCACCACGACTAAGTTTTCTTCCGGAGAAAATTTTCACGATATTGTGGTGAAGATAATTGTTCCAGTTTATCTTATGTCTGTCATGCTGGAAAAGGAGGGAACAATATTTTGAGATTTCTCCACCAGTTTATGTTTTGTAGAGGTATTTTTGCTCCCTGTCTGGGATTTAGAAATGATTCAAGGGAAGACATTTCAAAATAAGACCGTTTTGACTTTAAGGCTTTGCTTCGCACCCGGATAAATTTTCCTCAAAAGTTTTCTTCATTCACATAAAGTTAGATCGTAGTGTTTGCGATTTCTCTTTGAGTTGGTCATCTAGAGATAAAAAAAAAANTTCTTCATTCACATAAAGTTAGATCGTAGTGTTTGCGATTTCTCTTTGAGTTGGTCATCTAGAGATAAAAAAAAAAATAATGAAAACAATAACGTTTATAATTGTGAAATGATTTTCATCAATAAACAAAAAAGAAAAATTCTNAAAAAAAAAATAATGAAAACAATAACGTTTATAATTGTGAAATGATTTTCATCAATAAACAAAAAAGAAAAATTCTGTAGAAAATAATGTTTGTACTTTTCCAAATGTTTGGATCCATTTGCCACAGAATTGTTTGTAACGTTAAAGAAACATACATTAGTGTACAGATATTTACGTATTATGTTGTTATGTTCGTACAAAACAGCAGTAACAACGCAACAGAAAAAATATATATCTGCTGTAATCTATGTAAATTAAACGTATCGTTTGTAGAGAGAAAAATAGGAGAAACCATTACATTGGGATAAGTTTTAACATACGTGGGAAACCTAAACCAGCCAAGATTTATTATAAAATATTTTGTATATTTTATTAAACAGTATTTTACTTGTAACAATACATAAAATATTTGGCAACCAGCTTCCAAAAAATTATTTATATCCTAAACCGTACAAAAATTTGTTTTGCTGTGTGCCTTTCAAGGAACACTAAAACATCCAAACGCGAGCTCTAAACATTCTTTTGTTGGCCATTACGTTTTGCGGCAACGTACAAAAACGCTAAAGACGACGGGAAATCCGTGATTATATAAGAATCCACCTCTTGAAGTACCGAGTTGGTGCTTACAAATGGAGTAATTTCGCAAGATCTAATATAACCAGTTTGCATCTGTTCAAGCGATGCCCGATATCTGGTCGCGTTTCACAGCTGGATTCCGCCACGGCAGCCGGCTGCGAATGNTGCATCTGTTCAAGCGATGCCCGATATCTGGTCGCGTTTCACAGCTGGATTCCGCCACGGCAGCCGGCTGCGAATGCAAAAACAGCTCGCGATGTTTCGTAACAGCCAGGCTACTCTCGTCAGGATTTGCTGGAAAACTTGCTCGATCACCAACATAGTTTCAACTGCTGCGTCGTCAACAGCTCGCCACGGCGACTTCAAACTTTTCCCGACTGCACTTGATTGCCAACTGTTGCGCGTGTGTACACGAGTCTCGATGCAGGTGTGATGATTTTCGTCTTTGACTCCATGTACGGTTTTAAAAAATGTACCACTGGAAAGTCTTCTGTTTATTATTACGCAGTGATTTTAAAACCGGCAAAATATTTAAATTGCAGCGAATGAATTATAACTAGAATTTATTCTCAAAATTGTAGCATAATCTTTGCTATTCGTTGCGCCAGACTATGTCTAGGTTTGCGCTACGCCAGCGAGTTATTGTTATTGTCTACACTATAAAATTGAAGATGTGAAAATTACTTCAGTCAGTGAAATTTGATGACAAGCCAGTAAAAAAAAATATCCATTGAAATCACTAACAGCTTACAGTGACTGATTTTAACTCATTTAATAGTCATTTATACTGAATATAGTTGAATTTCATTGTTCCCGCGCAGTGATTTCATGTACGTTCCACTTATCTGGTAGCAGTTTATTAAATTAATTTCGAGTGATTTGTGTNTGCATCTGTTCAAGCGATGCCCGATATCTGGTCGCGTTTCACAGCTGGATTCCGCCACGGCAGCCGGCTGCGAATGTAAAGACAGCTCGCGATGTTTCGTAACAGCCAGGCTACTCTCGTCAGGATTTGTTGGAACATTTTCTCGATCACCAACATAGTTTCAACTGCTGCGTCGTCAACAGCTCGCCACGGCGACTTTAAGCTTTTCCCGACTGCACTTGATTGTCAACTGTTGCGCGTGTGTACACGAGTCTCGATGCAGGTGTGATGATTATCGTCATCGACTCCGTGTACGGTTTTACAAAATTTACCACTGGAAAGTCTTCTGTTTCTTATTACCCAGTGATTTTAAAACTGGCAAAATATTTCAATTGCAGCGAATGAATTATAACTAGAATTTATTCTCAAAATTGTAGCATAATCTTTACTATTCGTTGCGCCAGACTATGTCTAGGTTTGTGCCACGCCAGCAAATTATTGTTATTGTCTACACTATAAAATTGAAGATGTGAAAATTACTTCAGTCAGTGAAATTTGATGACAAGCCAGTAAAAAAAATATCCATTGAAATCACTAACAGCTTACAGTGACTGATTTTAACTCATTTAATAGTCATTTATACTGAATATAGTTGAATTTCATTTTTCCCGCGCAGTGATTTCATGTACGTTCCACTTATCTGGTAGCAGTTTATTAAATTAATTTCGAGTGATTTGCGTTTTATTGGTCGATGTAACTGAACATACATCCGAGCACGTTGCAACTTGTATAGGCACATCTTGTCTTTCAGAGGGCGTGACTAATAAACTTGGTTTCTAGCGCTCTCTTGAAACACAAACAGAGTCTGTATATTTGCGCGTCGTGATTTCCAGCAAAACTGTGTTTGTATGCAAGATTCTTCCTCCCCCATAATATAACGCAGTTCTCTTAGTTTCTAGCGACGAGAAAATTTCGCGAATTCATTTTAGGACAAGCTGGACCTCAAACACGTGTACATTTCTTTTATGTTTCCAATTGGACGGCAGTTTATTAGACACGCCCAGGTGAACTCTGAACCAATAATCAACCTGTAAGGAAACAAGCACCGAATCCCTGATCTGAGGTCAAACTGGCTATACACTGCGGCAGCAGCCAATGAACAGAGAACTGAGGCTACAAATTACGTAGGACTGTGGACTCTAGCCTACAGGACTTTCAAAACGCGAAATTTTCCTGTCCCTACTAATTTATGTTATCTTAAAATTTATTCTTATTGTTCTATGTCGGAGGTATTTCCCGTTGGACTGTTTTGTGATTGACGTACTGGATTTTGATACAGGAGCACAATCAATATCCAGTTCACGTTAAAAATACAGTAAATGTCAGGTTCGCTTGTAAACTGGTCACTTAGCATAATTTACCGCAGCGTAAAATTTTGTGAACACACTGCAAGTTTTAACAGAGATTTTAGGAATTTCCTGGAGCTTTATATTTGTGTTTTACCATTTATTTTAGGACTACTCAGTCCATATATCTTTAGTGCCGTATGGTTTTAAAATAAACTCCGGGAATGGTTTTCAACTTGTGATGAAACTGCGATATTGTTACTTCGCTGTATTAACGCGGGAATACTCATATTTTAGGAACTGAATTTCTTAGTAGCTTATTCACGTACGATACNATTTGTGTTTTACCATTTATTTTAGGACTACTCAGTCCATATATCTTTAGTGCCGTATGGTTTTAAAATAAACTCCGTGAATGGTTTTCAACTTGTGATGAAACTGCGATATTGTTACTTCGCTGTATTAACGCGGGAATACTCATATTTTAGGAACTGAATTTCTTAGTAGCTTATTCACGTACGATACAAAAAAAAAGATATTTCCTGAATATCAATTGAAAATCAATTAATTTGAGACAGTAGGACTGTAATTCTCAAATGCCAACTTGCCATACTGACATTTTAATATTAATTTTTGTAAAAAATTGTGTAGAAATTAGACTATGTATAACTATAATGTACTGTTGCGTATTCATTAATAGTTTCCGTACTTCGTCTAATAATTTACAACAATTTAACGATTAACCCTGTTGTAATAATAGCTAATGACGCCAGACTAGAATACGAGATATCAGATTAAAAGTCCGGTATCATAACCATTATGAATCACTGGACCAGTATTCGAAGTTAATGCTAATCACGTTTTTTATTTCCTCTAAAGTCCGTGTTGCAAGGTCTACTTGCTTTCACGTCGGTTGATCACTTGCAGATAATCCGAGAGCACCGGACCTATAAATTGCGACAGAAAAATTGCCGCGGACGTGAAACTGTAGTTTTCACGCGCCGTCACATCTCCCCCGATCTCCCACAACTCACTCTATTCGGGGAGAATATTCCCTTTACAGACGAGGTGAAATACCTCGGCCTTATTATGTATAGAAGGCTGACATGGCGGCGGCGTGTGGAGACCAAACGAAATCTTGCCTTTGGGCACATGTCAGCCTTACATCCACTTATTAACCACGATCCAGGCTTGTTGCAGAAAAACGGGATTCGTTTATATCAGACTATGATCCGACTCATTATCACTTTTGAAGCCCCAGCGTGGGTTTCCTGCGCACAAACTCACTTAAATTCACTGCAGGTGGTGCAAAATAAATGCCTAAGAATGGCCGCAAATGCATCCAGATATGTTCATATCAGATACTTGCATGCAGAATTAAAACAAGAAATGCTGCAAGAAGTAATTCGAAAACAGACCCAACACTTATGATTCAAACGAGGAACATGCAGATCCTCTCATGACTGCCCTTGGGGACTACGATATCGACGAAACCCAACGCTATAAGCAATCCAAATCGCTTCTAGCGCATAAGCCCTCTTAGCACGGTATGTAACGCACTGCCAGGCCTATCAATATATCATCTGCGCAGTCTCTTAAGTTAATTACTGTAGGCTTACTCATTAATTTTAGCCAGCTGATGTGTCCCTGACGCAGCTTGGAATAATCCGAGCAGTCCTTAAGGGAAAGCTCAGCTTAGCTGAAATTACTATTATGTAGTGTCCTCACACACCTCTCATCCGACAGCTGTCTGCATGTGTGGTCCATCGCCTGTGGCGATTCCAAGGCCTCAGGCATCGAGAAGCTATCTGCAGCAGCTGGCGAGAGCCACACCAGTAAAGCTTCGTGTACTCGTAGCTTGAAGGGTGGAAAAATACTCTGTTACAGCCCATGGCTACAGACACTTGCCTGCTACGAGGTAGCACAGTATTAACAAGCTTATGTCCCCGAGGACATAAAATTAGTAATAAGCTATTTAGAGTATACATTTAATTTAATTTTCTTTCCATACAGTCTATTCAGCATCTCTCTTAGAATTAGTAAAAGCCTGTTAGTGATGGCACTGCTGACACTCACTGGCAGCTAATTTCCCTTTCTTTTAGTTTTCAGGAATCTACAGGGGATTTGGAGGGAGGGGCTCAGTCGCGCCACTTCCCTAACCAGAGTGACGTGCAAGCATCACTCTGGTTAAGCCAGCGTCTATTAATTAAATTAAGAAGAACATCTCCGCCCCCTTGCTACTAGTCTTTCTTTCCCACTAATAAAGAACATGGTTCCAAACTCTTTTACTTCCTGTAGCATCCATGTAGTAATTTGAATTCTTTCCTGTCGAAAGGGTTTTTACGGTGCCTATGCTGATTTTTTCCTTTCTCTTCTTAGTTGTAGGTTAACTAGAAGAAGGTTAGCTTAAGGAGGTAGTCATGGCCCCAATCACGGCCATGGCTGCCCAATCCCTCTCTGCCGCGATGCATGTCTCTTTGCATGAATTCCTTCCCTTGTAGCGTACAGGGTCCGCCCTGAGACGCAATTAGCCCCCGTCCCCCCCTCGGACTCACACTTAACACTTAGAAATAGGGTAGGTCGGGAAAAAAAAAATCGCCAGCGACGTGTAGGAGTGGTGCGTTTGGAGAAAATCGACCTTGCCTTCGATGGCTTTATCGCACGGGGTGTGACTGCGCATTGCCTTTCTGGAAGCAAGGCAGGCGTGCAAGCCTCCCGATACACACGCTCCAGTTTGTGCTCTGCCCGTGCGGCTTCGCTGCCGCGACGCGTGTGGTCACGGAACGCCATTACGCCATATGTGGCACGCCACGGCTGCGAGATTCCTATCGGCACTCGGCATTATAATGTGTGCGCGGGCAAGTCAGCGGCAGTTCCGAGCTCGTGTGAGTCGAGCCATAGTCTGTTCCAGGTTTCTTCACACTTTATGAAACAAACCTTTGGAAAATCCCACCACGTATTACATGTTTTGTTGTTTTGAACTGTATCTTGCCTCGAAATCTTTTCGCGAAATATCACTGCCCCTACTTATACCTAAATATGTCACGAATTGCAAGCATTTTGTACTTGTGTTATAGGCTATTCATGGTAAAGTGAGCACCTTTTGAAGCCCTTTCATTTGGAATAATAGTCAATAAATATTTTTTATTGTTGCCTTAGATGTTAAGTTTCGGGTCCTGTGAAATATATACAATATGTTTATTACGCACATGGCAATATTAATTTTAAAAAAAGTAGTGAAGGGATAAAAATGGTTGATAGGAAAATAATAACCAGAGCTTCAAAAGTGCTCACTTTACCGTGAACGGCCTATAACATAAAAATTACCTTATTTAGGGTAAAATTGAACTTTTTCCAATATTCTTTAAATAAATTATATAATTTCACCTATAATTAATATGAATAAAAACAGGGAGAAAATATATATGTGAGTAGCGCCTAGTAAGAAACAGATCTAATGCAAAATATCATTACACTGAGTGCGCACGAATGCGGTGGCTTTGTCTGCATGAGGCAGAGTAATATCCTGGAAATATAACTTAAGCAGGGTTTTAAAAATGTTGGAAGTAACCGTGAATTGGCTATATGTAGGTGCCTGGGGAGCGCTGGCTAGAAGCCCCAGTACCTTCCTGCTCTGATGCGGCTGGCGTGTGACCGTGGACACAGGTCCGCCGAAGGGATGAGCAGGAGTAGCCGCGCGTTGCCAAAATGGGGAGGGAGGGGAGGCAAAATTCCTGGAACCTGGACGCCAGGGGAGGCTAGCTCAGCTTCGAGATTTATTACACTGTTAGAAAAATTGTCCGTAAAATTACGGAAAATACCGGTTACAAATTATCCAGACATCTGCGTTAAATTACGGCCTCTTTGTTTTTTTTTCAATAACGTCGTCTCCGTAAATTTCACCTAAATCTCCGTNTTTTTTCAATAACGTCGTCTCCGTAAATTTCACCTAAATCTCCGTGAATTCACGGAATGTATCCACAAATTTGCAAGTTTGTTTTGTTTTTAAATCTGCTCTTTATAATAATGGGTAACAAAAAAAACTTTTTACTTTCGTTAAATGGGTGATTCACTATGTATAAAATAACTGTAAAAATAAAAAATGTTGTCCGATGGCGGGATCTGAAATAAAAAAAAAATAAAAAAAGCACTCTTATACATTATCCACTCACCTACCATGCTTTTACAAGAAATGGTGTTGTAAATACCGAATTTATATGTAACAATGCATGANTATATGGAACGATGCATGTAGGCTACCTCTTAGTTTCTAGTCATGTTAGAATGTGTGCGATTTTGTTTTTTTTTTATTTCAGGTATACAAATAGGGGTATGAAAAAGAGTTTTATTTTCGTAATTTGTTTCACTGTGTATAACCGAGAAATTAAAACAAGTTTAAATATTTAGTTCTCTAGTGGGATTTGAACGCGAATCGAAATATTGACAATAAATGACTAGAAAGACTCACCTACCACACATTTACACAGTATTTTGTAAATACGGATTTTACGTTAAAGTGACAAACACGCCTGTCTTAGTTTCAAGTCGTGTTAAAGCGTATGCTATATTTGCGATTTATAGAACGAGGTTACCAATATATTGTTTTATTTTCGTTATGTGCGTGTTTCACTGTGTATACAGAAGGTTTTGTCCTGTAGCGGAATTTGAACAAGAATCAACGAATTGGCACTCCATGACCTACGACTATTTTACACGAAGTAGTGTTGTGAAGATGGGGTTTTATACTCTCCAGGTATCATCTGTATTGTTCGTGACTCAAAATCGAAGCCATAAGGATACGAAGAGCTTCCGTATTTTATATTTACGGAGCGCGTTTCCGTTATTCATCATTGCGAAGTTCCTTTCCGTAAATTAACTCTACATCTCCGTAAAAGTTTCCGTAAATCTACAGAAATTTCTAACAGTGAGTGTTTCCCTACCAATTTTCAGTTTAAATTCTGTGTTGTAAATGTGCGCACCTTCAGTGTTCGTTGTATCTTTGAAAAATTATTGTACATAATTGGATGTAATATAAGTTGTCTTGGGAGAAACTAATGCAATAAATTCCCTAAAAATCTTTGTTAGAACCTATGCAATATTTCTGCTATTAACATAACAATATACAAAAATACCTAAAATACAGTACTTTTTTTGCCTACTTTTCGAAGGAAAGAAATGCTATGAGATCACTCTCCCGTCTCTGCGTCTGTGTGTATGTGTGTGTATCTGAGGGTGTTTGTCCCCCCATGTCAATTTTTAAACGCGTGAATAGAATTTCATTAAACTTGCTACACATATAGTACTAAGTATGTTCACCTAACATTTATAGTCTTCGGCCATGCTGGGAGCTTAATTCCAAAATGGTGGTCATCAAAATATTAAGGGTGATATGTCATATCACTGCATTAAAACAAAATTTTGTATGTTGACAGTGCAAGGTGTAAACATGTAATTTTGAGATGGATATTGTTGTTGGTCCGCAATTTTGAAATACAGGATATCATGAAAAAGTTAAGCTTTTACGTTATATGGTATCTCGAAAACTACTCAACCAATTCTCCTCAATTTGACACGGAAGTAATACTATGGTAGGCCACGTAAATGTATGCAATTCAAATTAATAAGCCACTTATTTTTAAAATAGCGGCCATACGATTTTTTTCTTAGGTTTATTTAGTATGAGTTTTATATCATTTAATCAAAATCGACCAAATTTTGAATGCTGACAGTATCTATTACAAACATATTATATGAAATGACTACTTTGGTCCGCCATTTTGTAAGATAGCGCTACATGAATTAACAGAGTTTTTGTCATATCTTTGGAAAAAATTTACGGATGCCTACCAAATTTTGGAAACAAGTAGTACTGCAGCTGGTGATATATACAAGAATGTTTTAAGTAGATCAGACACTTATTTTCAAAATGGTGAATAAATATTAATTTTAGCATATTATACTATATCGTTGAACCCATGTAACAATTAAAACTTATATTTGTATGCTGGGAGTAGGTATATATTACAAAAATCAAAAGTGTCTACACGGAGCCTTTTTTCCCTTCTGTTTTATAAGATAGCGCCACACGAATAAGTCAATTTTTATGCCATATCTCAGGAAAAAATTGACCAATTATTACCAAATATGGCAAACAAGTAGTACTGCGGCAGGTGATGTAGCTTGTTTTAAGTATGCAAGACACTTATTTTCAAAATGGCAACTATATAGCTATTTTAGTTTTGTATGCTATATAGTCGAAACCACGCAATTAATTAGAACATAACGTTGTAGGCTGGCGGTATATATTACAACAATCAAATGTGTCCACACAAAATATCTTTTTTCCATCATGTTTTAAAATAGCATCACATGACAAATTTAAATTATGTCATATCTCCGAAAGAAAAAACCAACAGATTCCCACCAAATTTGGTAAGTAAGTCTAAGTAGCACTACTGCAGGCCATGTAAACTGATTTGCTTTGAGTGGGTCAAAATTCTTATTTTAAAAATGGCGGCCATATAAATATTTCAGCTCAGTATGTTATATTTACGAAACTACTGAACGAATTTCAAGTTAACTTTGTATGCTGGCCGTATCTATAACAACCATCAAAATTGTCTATACAGAGTCTCATTTCTCCGCCATTTTGTAAGATAGCCCCACATTAAAAAACTAAGTTTTCATGTCATATTTCGGTAAGAAATGAGCCGATTTCTTCCAAATTTGGCGAATAAGTTGTACTGTTGTAGGTCATATTAATTTATATGTTTAAAGTGTGCAAGACCCTTATTTTCAGAATTGCGGCAACAAAAATATTTTTGCTCAATTTGCTATATATACGAGAGTACGCAACCGCTTTTAACTTAGCTTTGCACACTGTACCTATGACAATAATCGAATGTGTTAATAAATAACATTTTGTCCTCCGTAGCGATTTTACGTAAATGGGTATTTGGTGACGACGTGTATGTTGTATATTGTGTTGGCTAAAGTCAGACTGTTCGTCCCTGCGTACTTACTAATTGGCCACTGAGTTTAGTATCGACGGAGTTGCGGCACTCTACTCGGCCNAGACTGTTCGTCCCTGCGTACTTACTAATTGGCCACTGAGTTTAGTATCGACGGAGTTGCGGCACTCTACTCGGCCTACTTTTCCAAGACAAAAAACTACAGGCGTGGAGGGCGGCTTATTTGGTACCTTTCAAATTTGACCAAAACATACTCCAAAATGTGTTATCACAAAATCGGCTTTGTTGTTGTTTTTTAAATAAACGATACACATAATATATAAACAAATATTACAGAATAGCGGATAAATCAGCGAGCAAAGTCAGGGAGGTTTTTTGTTGGTACCTAAGCTTACGGCGCAAGGGGTCCTGAGTTCGAGTTTCAGTCAAGACCTATATTTGTGTGCCGTTTCGGGTGTCTACCTCGGGTAGGGCAGCCGGTTCCGATCGGCTAGCATCNCAGTCAAGACCTATATTTGTGTGCCGTTTCGGGTGTCTACCTCGGGTAGGGCAGCCGGTTCCGATCGGCTAGCATCATCTCATCCATGCGTGGATGACCCTGCCTCAGGCGGGGACCACATGTATATTCTCATAAGTTTAAGCCAATGTTTCCTCCTTCCTCCCTCTCTACTAGCTTACCGGCAAAATGCGCGAACGCTTTAAAAAAAATACGTTTACAGAAAAGTGAAGCCCCGTGTTTATGCGGTGACATAGCAGTGACGAGAGACGCCACCTGCAGAGCTGACTGNCTTGTGTTATAGGCTATTCATGGTAAAGTGAGCACCTTTTGAAGCCCTTTCATTTGGAATAATAGTCAATAAATATATTTTATTGTTGCCTTAGATGTTAAGTTTCGAGTCCTGTGAAATATATACAATATGTTTATTACGCACATGGCAATATTAATTTTTAAAAAAGTAGTGAAGGGATAAAAATGGTTGATAGGAAAAAAATAACCAGAGCTTCAAAAGTGCTCACTTTACCGTGAACGGCCTATAACATAAAAAGTACCTTATTTTGGGTAAAATTGAACTTTTTCCAATATTCTTTAAATAAATTGTATAATTTCACCTATAATTAATATGAATAAAAACAGGGAGAAAATATATATGTGAGTAGCGCCTAGTAAGAAACAGATCTAATGCAAAATATCATTACACTGAGTGCGCGCGAATGCGGTGCGTTGTCCCTTTGGTGTAATTTATATACTTACTGTAGTTAAGCTTTGTCTGCATGAGGCAGAGTAATATCCTGGAAATATAACTTAAGCAGGGCTTTAAAAATGTTGGAAGTAACCGTGAATTGGCTATATGTAGGTGCCTGGGGAGCGCTGGCTAGAAGCCCCAGTACCTTCCTGCTCTGATGCGGCTGGCGTGTGACCGTGGACACAGGTCCGCCGAAGGGATGAGCAGGAGTAGCCGCGCGTTGCCAAAATGGGGAGGGAGGGGAGGCAAAATTCCTGGAACCTGGACGCCAGGGGAGGCTAGCTCAGCTTCGAGATTTATTACACTGTTAGAAAAATTGTCCGTAAAATTACGGAAAATACCGGTTACAAATTATCCAGACATCTGCGTTAAATTACGGCCTCTTTGTTTTTCTTTTCAATAACGTCGTCTCCGTAAATTTCACCTAAATCTCCGTGAATTCACGGAATGTATCCACAAATTTGCAAGTTTGTTTTGTTTTTAAATCTGCTCTTTATAATAATGGGTAACAAAAAAAACTTTTTACTCTCGTTAAATGGGTGATTCACTGTGTATAAAATAACTGTAAAAATAAAAAATGTTGTCCGATGGCGGGATCTGAAATAAAAAAAAATAAAAAAAAGCACTCTTATACATTATCCACTCACCTACCATGCTTTTACAAGAAATGGTGTTGTAAATACAGAATTTATATGGAACGATGCATGTAGGCTACCTCTTAGTTTCTAGTCATGTTAGAATGTGTGCGATTTTGTTTTTTTTTTATTTCAGGTATACAAATAGGGGTATGAAAAAGAGTTTTATTTTCGTAATTTGTTTCACTGTGTATAACCGAGAAATTAAAACAAGTTTAAATATTTAGTCCTCTAGTGGGATTTGAACGCGAATCGAAATATTGACAATAAATGACTCGAAAGACTCACCTACCACACATTTACACAGTATTTTGTAAATACGGATTTTACGTGAAAGTGACGAACACGCCTGTCTTAGTTTCAAGTCGTGTTAAAGCGTATGCTATATTTGCGATTTATAGAACGAGGTTACCAATATATTGTTTTATTTTCGTTATGTGCGTGTTTCACTGTGTGTACAGAAGGTTTTGTCCTGTAGCGGAATTTGAACAAGAATCAACGAATTGGCACTCCATGAATGATTCGCACTCNTTTGAACAAGAATCAACGAATTGGCACTCCATGACCTACGACTATTTTACACGAAGTAGTGTTGTGAAGATGGGGTTTTATACTCTCCAGGTATCATCTGTATTGTTCGTGACTCAAAATCGAAGCCATAAGGATACGAAGAGCTTCCGTATTTTATATTTACGGAGCGCGTTTCCGTTATTCATCATTGCGAAGTTCCTTTCCGTAAATTAACTCTACATCTCCGTAAAAGTTTCCGTAAATCTACAGAAATTTCTAACAGTGAGTGTTTCCCTACCAATTTTCAGTTTAAATTCTGTGTTGTAAATGTGCGCACCTTCAGTGTTCGTTGTATCTTTGAAAAATTATTGTACATAATTGGATGTAATATAAGTTGTCTTGGGAGAAACTAATGCAATAAATTCCCTAAAAATCTTTGTTAGAACCTATGCAATATTTCTGCTATTAACAGAACAATATACAAAAATACCTAAAATACAGTACTTTTTTTGCCTACTTTCCGAAGGAAAGAAATGCTATGAGATCACTCTCCCGTCTCTGCGTCTGTGTGTATGTGTATGTATCTGAGGGTGTTTGTCCCCCCATGTCAATTTTTAAACGCGTGAATAGAATTTCATTAAACTTGGTACACATATAGTACTAAGTATGTTCACCTAACATTTATAGTCTTCGGCCATGCTGGGAGCTTAATTCCAAAATGGTGGTCATCAAAATATTAAGGGTGATATGTCATATCACTGCATTAAAACAAAATTTTGTATGTTGACAGTGCAAGGTGTAAACATTTAATTTTGAGATGGATATTGTTGTTGGTCCGCAATTTTGAAATACAGGATATCATGATAAAGTTAAGCTTTTACGTTATATGGTATCTCGAAAACTACTCAACCAATTCTCCTCAATTTGACACGGAAGTAATACTATGGTAGGCCACGTAAATGTATGCAATTCAAATTAATAAGCCACTTATTTTTAAAATAGCGGCCATACGATTTTTTTCTTAGGTTTATTTAGTATGAGTTTTATATCATTTAATCAAAATCGACCAAATTTTGAATGCTGACAGTATCTATTACAAGCATATTATATGAAATGACTACTTTGGTCCGCCATTTTGTAAGATAGCGCTACATGAATTAACAGAGTTTTTGTCATATCTTTGGAAAAAATTTACGGATGCCTACCAAATTTTGGAAACAAGTAGTACTGCAGCTGGTGATATATACAAGAATGTTTTAAGTAGATCAGACACTTATTTTCAAAATGGTGAATAAATATTAATTTTAGCATATTATACTATATCGTTGAACCCATGTAACAATTAAAACTTATATTTGTATGCTGGGAGTAGGTATATATTACAAAAATCAGAAGTGTCTACACGGAGCCTTTTTTCCCCTCTGTTTTATAAGATAGCGCCACACGAATAAGTCAATTTTTATGCCATATCTCAGGAAAAAAATTGACCAATTATTACCAAATATGGCAAACCAGTAGTACTGCGGCAGGTGATGTAAAGTAGCTTGTTTTAAGTGTGCAAGACACTTATTTTCAAAATGGCAACTATATAGCTATTTTAGTTTTGTATGCTATATAGTCGAAACCACGCAATTAATTAGAACATAACGTTGTAGGCTGGCGGTATATATTACAACAATCAAATGTGTCCACACAAAATATCTTTTTTCCATCATGTTTTAAAATAGCGTCACATGACAAATTTAAATTATGTCATATCTCCGAAAGAAAAAAACCAACAGATTCCCACCAAATTTGGTAAGTAAGTCTAAGTAGCACTACTGCAGGCCATGTAAACTGATTTGCTTTGAGTGGGTCAAAATTCTTATTTTAAAAATGGCGGCCATATAAATATTTCAGCTCAGTATGTTATATTTACGAAACTACTGAACGAATTTCAAGTTAACTTTGTATGCTGGCCGTATCTATAACAACCATCAAAATTGTCTATACAGAGTCTCATTTCTCCGCCATTTTGTAAGATAGCCCCACATTAAAAAACTAAGTTTTCATGTCATATTTCGGTAAGAAATGAGCCGATTTCTTCCAAATTTGGCGAATAATAATTTATATGTTTAAAGTGTGCAAGACCCTTATTTTCAGAATTGCGGCAACAAAAATATTTTTGCTCAATTTGCTATATATACGAGAGTACGCAACCGCTTTTAACTTAGCTTTGCACACTGTACCTATGCCAATAATCGAATGTGTTAATAAATAACATTTTGTCCTCCGTAGCGATTTTACGTAAATGGGTATTTGGTGACGACGTGTATGTTGTATATTGTGTTGGCTAAAGTCAGACTGTTCGTCCCTGCGTACTTACTAATTGGCCACTGAGTTTAGTATCGACGGAGTTGCGGCACTCTACTCGGCCTACTTTTCCAAGACAAAAAACTACAGGCGTGGAGGGCGGCTTATTTGGTACCTTTCAAATTTGACCAAAACATACTCCAAAATGTGTTATCACAAAATCGGCTTTGTTGTTGTTTTTTAAATAAACGATACACATAATATATAAACAAATATTACAGAATAGCGGATAAATCAGCGAGCAAAGTCAGGGAGGTTTTTTGTTGGTACCTAAGCTTACGGCGCAAGGGGTCCTGAGTTCGAGTTTCAGTCAAGACCTATATTTGTGTGCCGTTTCGGGTGTCTACCTCGGGTAGGGCAGCCGGTTCCGATCGGCTAGCATCCTCTCATCCATGCGTGGATGACCCTGCCTCAGGCGGGGACCACATGTATATTCTCATAAGTTTAAGCCAATGTTTCCCCCTTCCTCCCTCTCTACTAGCTTACCGGAAAAATGCGCGAACGCTTTAAAAAAAATACGTTTACAGAAAAGTGAAGCCCCGTGTTTATGCGGTGACATAGCAGTGACGAGAGACGCCACCTGCAGAGCTGACTGGTGGACTGACCTCGCGCCTCGCGACAGGCCTCTGGCCGCGGGGCTGCAGTCGCAGTGCGCGAGGGAGTCCAGGCAAAGCAGGTGAAGGACCAGTGACGTCACTGGCTTACACTGCGCCCGGTAATGACAACTCGGCGTGCACCTTCATTACCGCCGGCATCCCGCCGCCGCCCGTTGCGAGCTCTAGCCTTGAGGCGGCGTCTAACTGGGCGACCTGTTGCTTCCACTGCCGCAGGCCCTCGTAACTAGGATAGGGAAAACGAATCCTTGCCGAAGATACTCCGAGGTCCGAGGTTCGATGGTCTTACAACTACGCCATTCAAAACATTTGTTGCACATTAAAGCAAAATATTTACTACTTGCGCATCGCGTAAATATGCAATCAATTATCATGTAGTTATATTGTAGAAACACGTGCTATACTACAAATTTTCATTTTAATGGCGGTAGTACAGAAATATTTTAGTCTATCGTGGGGCTTTCACGTCTGTTATTTGTNCTACAAATTTTCATTTTAATGGCGGTAGTACAGAAATATTTTAGTCTATCGTGGGGCTTTCACGTCTGTTATTTGTTTCTGCCACGTGTATTTTCATGAATATTCGCATGAAACTATCTATAAAATATTGTTTCATCTGTATGATTATTATTCTTATTGCCTGGTGTGCATTCGTGGTGTGAAATAACGGGAGATAAACGACGAATGAACAATATTGGTCAGAAAATGTGGGCTAGTAGTGCAATAAAAATGAAATACAAACTGGTGATGGTATGAGTCTTGTATGCCAAAATAACAAAGTGAACATTGCAGTTTACTCTGTGTTCTAAAGTTGCCACTACAGTAGAACTTACTTCGGCAAACGAGTGAATTAGATAAGGTGCTCTTGTTAAAGGGTTTACACAAAAAATCTTAGGTAGTAAGCATTAAGCAGTAGCAGTAAGCAATAGACTGCCTAAATTCAACTGACACAATAACAGTGTTACTTTTTAAGTTAATAGAAACGAATTTTAGTGTATCTTGTAATCGATTAAAATGGAACAGTTGTTTATTTATTTGTATTTTTGCTTTCAGCGATTGTTTTTTGGAAGCAGGTCGGTGTCAAGTAATATTTCAGTGCATAATTTAAAATAAAAATTGTAAAATATATTTATGTAAATGCATGTTTTTCGGTTATTGGCTAAACTTAAGACTTACAAAATATTTTCACTACAGTAAGCCGTAGCAACTCCATCGTGTAGAGCTAGGTTTGAGGCAGTGCGTTGGAAAATCTCTACTGCTTACTTCTTACTGCTTACTCTTTTAAGTTTTTTATTGTGTAAACCCCATTATCGTATTGAGTTGCCAACTCTTCCCTTGCATGCTCTTACACTGTTCTCTGACATCTGCAGTCCGGTGACTGGTTGCCGGTTCTGCGAGCCCGACGAGACAGAGAACAGTGATCAGTGGCGTGTGGTGAACTGTTACAAGGTAAACTGGCGTCAGCTCTGTGCTGTACCCTGTTGCTTGCTAGTTTACACATCCACCACCGCCATAGGACGTGTATAATGAGTCCCTCGCCTGCTCGTTGTGAGTGGTCGAAACACATTCAGTTTCTTTAGGCTCCGCAATGGTTATTGGTTTCTGCTGCGTGCACCGAGAATGTACAGCATTGAGCAAGAACCAGCTTACCTTGCAACAGTTCACCACACGCCACTGGCAGTTGCACTNCACCGAGAATGTACAGCATTGAGCAAGAACCAGCTTACCTTGCAACAGTTCACCACACGCCACTGGCAGTTGCACTACAAAAGGAGTGGGGTGGGGGGAGTATGGCAGCCAGAGAGCCATTGGGCCCCTGTTGGTAGTCAGAGGGGGCTAAGGAAGCCAATGATTAAAATATTAAAACAATTATCTTAAAGATACTTACATTTTCACTAGAAGTGTTAGGCNGGCTAAGGAAGCCAATGATTAAAATATTAAAACAATTATCTTAAAGATACTTACATTTTCACTAGAAGTGTTAGGCTCATAACACACCCTCCGGCTTTCGCAGGTCCGATATTGGACGGGAAAAACCGGACATTCAGTAAAACATTATGCTTAATGCACGTTTGCACACAATTCGGGGATTAAGATCGAACGAGAACTAACCTTCCGAGCGCCGGATAGAACACGGGGGTAATCTCGACTTCTTCCGGTCGCTCGACGGGCGCCAGTTGGCTGTGGTGCGTTGTTACAAATGGACCTTTGCACACTGTCGGGTTAAATGTCGTCCAGTATAGACATGCACACAGTGATCTCATCCACGAAACACACATGTCAGCTGAATAGTCCCGTCCTGCTGGAATGTGAGTAAAACCGGAGAACTACAAATTGGGAATTTGACGGAGAGTAATTTCACGTCTGATCCGAGACGGACGAAAACCGGAGCGTGTGCAACGGGTCTAAGTTTATGCGGTGCTAATTAAGCATGAATGTGTTCTTAAGAGCTGAAGCTACACCAAGTTATCTAGCGATGTCACATTTCACGAAGAACTGCATCTACCAGATGATACAGAGGCACTTAAAATTAAGTTCGCTGTATATAGACAACAATTACTAATTATAAAAAAANGCATCTACCAGATGATACAGAGGCACTTAAAATTAAGTTCGCTGTATATAGACAACAATTACTAATTATAAAAAAAAGATATTATTTGTATTTTAATAACGATTACAGTGCCAGCGCTCTAGATGTAATATTTTCACAAGATCCTGATATCACGAACAGTATGATGTTTGAAGAAATTGCCTGTGTTGGATTTATACGAAGTCATATATATTACATTTTCTGAGATTAAAGTAGNTTATACGAAGTCATATATATTACATTTTCTGAGATTAAAGTAAGACTGGGTGACGTTGGTGGCTTCCGTTTGGCTTCCCCTTACCCCCTCCCACTTCGAGATTAAGGATAGTAGCCTGCGGCTACATTACGCAGCATTACAGCCCACACGATTATCAAGAAAATGGCCATGTGTAAAATTGGTTTAAACTTTGATCTAAAAGTATCGCATAAATCCACTCATCCATGATATTTACAAGTTCGTTGTTAGACGATTGTTTACAAACAACCAAAATAATTTCTGAGTAACTGCCTCCATCGATTCACTATTATAACGTAATATTTTATTTCAGATTTTAACATGTATTTTTACGTAAAGGAGGTTTTAGTGGGCCTGAAGCACTGCCCTCCTTTAGTCAAATTGCTCTACTAAATACCTTGAATTTATCTAGTCATCAAATAACTATTTGTATTTTAGAAACGTGTGAATATTACTCTGTTAATTTTTTCAATTAAACATTTATTGCATATTTTGGAGATACGTAATAATTTTGAATAAGCAGTGTTGAATAAGCAATTGCGCAGCAATTTAATCTTTTTGTATGAGTGTTTGAAGTATTTCTAGTCAACAGAGTTATTTTTTTATATTTTTGAAACGTTTTGCACTACTTGGCTTGTTTGCCAGTTTAATATTGATTGTACTTTGAGGTACGCAATATTTTGAAAGACAAATTTAATATATTTGTATGAGTATTTTAATCTATTTTTTTTTGCATTGTGAACCTTTGGTGTTTAGAATTTTACATGCCATATTTTTGTACATGCTTAATGCAAATTTTCAATCCTAAGGTACTCCTAACTTGTCAGATATTCTGATATTACAGATCTTGCAAGTGACATCGTCTTTGTATTACTTGTGCTACGGCACAAACATGTTAACAAATTTCAATGTTTTTCCTTGAACGGTGGCGTTCAAAAGTTATGTTGACCTTACATATGACAGAAGGATATCAAATTAGGTGAAAAGTGGAACCTACGCAGTGCTTCCAAAAGTACTCAATTAACCTTGAACAGCGTATATANGATATCAAATTAGGTGAAAAGTGGAACCTACGCAGTGCTTCCAAAAGTACTCAATTAACCTTGAACAGCGTATATAAATTAATATTTCATGTTGTCTGGACAGATAGAGAAACAGAAGTCTGAATAAAAGAATAAAACAGAGAGGAAGGCAGAAAACTGACAAAAATTGTTTGTAATGGGATAAAAGGTTAGTGTAACTGAGCTGTGACACAATCATTTCGAGCACCGTAACCGTTAACACGAAGTTATGTTGCTTCCATTATTTAGAAACGTTTTTTCTAACGCTAAGTTTATTGTCTCCAAGGCCGTTACTGTAATTCTCGAATCATGTATGTATGTTTAGTTTTTATAACGGGCTCCCGAGTTTTAAGAAAGCAGACCGAGCATATTTGCCGTACGTTTAAAATTACTTAAACGGAGTGTGGCGTGGCCTTGCAAATTCATATGGTATAGATGTTGACGTAGGCTATGGTGGTTCATGCCGTAACTTGGGGATACCTCTACGTAACAACCCCTGTAAGTGAATCGGCTAGAAGTATCGTCATTTTTAGCCTTGATGTGCACAACCATGAGACGCAAAAACCCAAGTTTATATAGACTTATACAGCGCCATGAAATATTGCAATACGAATGCCTCTTGCGTTTTCAAGGAAGTCTACGCACAGTGGGCGAGATGCGGAGCCCAAGCGGCCCCCTGCTGCCGGGAGCCACGCTCGGACGTGTGCGGGATATGAGAGCGGAGGGTTAACTCGTGCTTGTCCCTTCGACGACGCCGTCGGCGGGGCGATGTGCCGCATGCTCCGACTGCAGCAAACCTCGAGGAACCCTCTCTTGTTCTCGAGCCTCGACCGCGTTGTGGTTCTCTTAACGTCGCGACAACGTGGGAGTACTAATGAACGTCTCCCAACCTTTAACGGCGGTGGGAGTAGCGCTGAGGCGGTCGGGGTAAAACGAAGACCTTGCCAGTCCGGATTCATATCTTACTGGCAACGAATCATCCCCCTCCTCCTCCTCGTCCTATGCTCTCTTCGTTGTTACACTCCAAGATGCATTATCTTAGTGCCTGATGCACCGACGAGTGCTTGGGCTTCATCAACCGCTTCGTCTGCCACGCGTATGTGCGAGATCTGGCGGTAAAGTCACGTTCAGCCGCAAAGCTAGTGTCACGTTTCACAGGCCTTTCTGCACTGGTCCCACGTATCAGTGGCATGCTAATGAAGAAATGACCAGAACTTCAGTACAGAGACGAGGACGCTTGACTGTTTGGTCAGAGTTCTAGTCTTGATACTTGGGAATTTTGACACGAATACGTTTTTAAAATCAGACCGACAACACTGGATAATCCTACGGAAACGGCGACGCAACGTTTGCAGAGTGATGCATTCCGATACTGCAACTTCGCGATTTACACGTTTGAAATAAATGTACCCTCTTTTGATCAGGTATACGAATACGATGCGAGCATGACGTTGAGTTGACGCCGCGCATGCGAGGAGTGCGGGTGGGGGCCGCGGCGACTGGCGGAACTATAGGCCATGGACTTCCAAACCAGCCTTCGAGCTGAATCATTAATGACGATACAGGTACGTGGCGTGTTTGTGGGCTTTATCAATAATCTTTCAGAAAGGTATCAGTTATAGTCCATTCACGGTTTCTTCGGATGTTTTGAAACGAATCNGGCTTTATCAATAATCTTTCAGAAAGGTATCAGTTATAGTCCATTCACGGTTTCTTCGGATGTTTTGAAACGAATCTTCGAAAAATCACCCTAGGCGTAACATGTTGACCTGTTTTTTGTCAATAACCTGTATACCACAAATATATAACACTGTGATTAACTTTAAAACACTGTATTTTTGAATAAATGAAACTTTAACTTAGTATCTTCTATAACTTGTAATATTTATTTCGTATTAAATACGAATTAAAAACAGCGAGAGCAGCAATGCGCTGGCAACGGCTAGTAAGAAATAGTTCACAGTTAAAATATTGTTTTAACCTAGTTTTTTGGTATGCTGTTTGTAAATTAAACGTTGCCTGTTGATATATTTGAATTTTTAGGTAGCACTGAAGGAACATATTTAATTGTTACAGTTAAAAATATCAGCGCAAATTACCGTGGGTAAACCCTAGTTACATGGTGTTTTTTTTCCGTCCGAGGAAGACAATTAGGCGGAGCGGAACTTGTCGCTCTCTCTCTTTCTCTTTATCTCTTTCTCTCTATCTCGTTCTCTCTCTCGGGAAGTTTCGCACCGCTGCCTGTAGTAGCAGGGAAATGATACATGTTTACAATTTTAGGATATTTCATTCCTATTACAGCAAAACTAATAATTTTTGGATTTTAAATTTGCAACTGAAACGAGATTTTGTTGTTTGAATACTCATTGCAGTATATTTAGATGTGATGGGGCGACTGGCGACGCCGACACGACATGATATGGCGTGTTCCGGAACGAAGCGCCAAGTTCGTACTCGTGTTTTTTAAACCTACCTAGGCAAGTTACGATATTGTGATAAATATGTTTTTCCACGGCAGGAATAAATATACTGCAATGTGCGCCGTAACCGCTCTGTGTGTGTGTGAAAGAGTATTGTTGTCGTTACGTTACGTTGGACCAGTGTGTGTGTGATTGCAAATATCGGATGTGTGAAATTTATACGTTTTAACCGTGAACTGTTTTTAATACGAAATTATGTGTTTGAAAGTCATGTCTGTTTATCACAAAGTTGTAACATTGCCCAAAGTGTTTGAAACACAATTGTATAACGTGCTTACGTTTCTGTGATTTGAATGTTTGCCACAACCCCAACAAAATACTAAGCCCAGACAGACAAATTAAAATAAATAATGAAATAAACCTAGAAAACAGTAAGTACCAATGCATAGAAATATGAGCGGAATAAAAGTTANAATTAAAATAAATAATGAAATAAACCTAGAAAACAGTAAGTACCAATGCATAGAAATATGAGCGGAATAAAAGTTACGATAGGCCTATCTGTGCGCATGTTCACCACTATCTTTTAAGTTTGTCGTTGCTACATACAAAAAAAAAAGCGACACTAGTTACGTGCTTGAATTTACTGTGTCTTTTCGTTGAACTAATTATTCCTTCGTTTTAATCTTTATTTCAACAGAGGCCATTCTGTTAACGAAATAACGCAACACACATAAACAATAAGCGGTTAAATACTACAGTTCTTACCCCTGCAGTTGTAACAGGGTTAAACACAGTCGTGGCAAAATATGACGTGTAATATGCCATGTTGTGTATAACAAATATGTTAACAATGTCATTCATGAGACGGTATTATTTTGAAACACTTCTTACAAGACGGTATAATTTTGAATTACATTGGCCCTACGTATTGTTTTAATGAACCAGTACAAAGTTTTGTTCGTACGGAAGTAACATTCAAATTATTATAACCTGTAAAGTTTTAACCTCACCGGAAGAAGAAAACACGATAAATATTATGTTGTTCGTAACGATGAGAATAATAAACACATTCCGTATGTACGTAAACGTTTTTGGCGAAATTAACCTTACACTTGTTGGATTTTGCATATGATAAACATGTTANCATTCCGTATGTACGTAAACGTTTTTGGCGAAATTAACCTTACACTTGTTGGATTTTGCATATGATAAACATGTTACTTTTATACTACAGAACAGCGTTTAAATGGTGGTTTGTTAGGCCACGTACCCTCTAAACATTCTAGTAACCGTTTAGAAATACATTATTTACTTAACACTTTGACTTACTGTTTTTAACTCCTATTTGCAACTCCTGAACACACGTTATGTGGCAATTCTTGCACACGTTTGTCTGCCACTTAAACGAAATTATTTTCAGAATCATTCGGTTAATACGAAAATAATAAACTGCGGAAANCATTCCGTATGTACGTAAACGTTTTTGGCGAAATTAACCTTACACTTGTTGGATTTTGCATATGATAAACATGTTAGTTTTATACTACAGAACAGCGTTTAAATGGTGGTTTGTTAGGCCACGTACCCTCTAAACATTCTAGTAACCGTTTAGAAATACATTATTTACTTAACACTTTGACTTACTGTTTTTAACTCCTATTTGCAACTCCTGAACACACGTTATGTGGCAATTCTTGGACACGTTTGTCTGCCACTTAAACGAAATTATTTTCAGAATCATTCGGTTAATACGAAAATAATAAACTGCGGAAANGACACGTTTGTCTGCCACTTAAACGAAATTATTTTCAGAATCATTCGGTTAATACGAAAATAATAAACTGCGGAAAGAAAATACACGTTGGCGTTTCATAACACACAACGTTAACGAAAATGGCGGACCAAGCCATACACGTGTCACACAAGAAAACGCACTATGCAAAGGCACCTCTACCACCAACTATTCTTGATGAAATTAAATACAAAAATCATTAACTGCCGTTAAAATATTACGATAAAACCAGTAAGGCACTTGCATAAACGCGACGGAAGATCACATGCACAATGGCGTTCACAGAGCTGGAAAAGTTTCACTGACCGTAATTGTCCCTATTCTCCGCCATAATTGTTAAACAAANATAATGGCGTCCACAGAGCTGGAAAAGTTTCACTGACCGTAATTGTCCCTATTCTCCGCCATAATTGTTAAACAAAATTGTTTTACATTACTTTTAAAACATAATTTTAACCACATGTTGTAAGTATACCGTAATTTAAGTTTTGAATTACAACCTNATTTTTTTTACATTACTTTTAAAACATAATTTTAACCACATGTTGTAAGTATACCGTAATTTAAGTTTTGAATTACAACCTTAAGTTCTAAGTATTATCTTCTTCCATGATGTTCATCGATATCGCCAACATAACTACACGTTGTCTGCCAAACTTTAGTGTAGGTATGTGAAATGTAGAATAATAGCGCACATTCTGCTTGGAGTTAGTTATGTGTCACGAACCCTTACCAATGGCGATATGGTTACGATTATTGCGATGGAAATTCATAATTGCTGTTCGAGAATTTTAGCAATAATTTCTTGACTACGGAATACTATATTAAAATATGTCTGTGGGGCTTGTCAATCCGAGTGTGACATTCTTCCCATAGTCTGTGTTTTACACACAACAATATTTTTTTTGTACTTTCAAAAAGAAAAGCTTGGAAGCTAGTTACCGAAACATGTATATGAGACACCAAGGAAAATTATCCAAATTTTAATTGTCTGGAAACTTGTGTATAAAATTTGTTAACAACAAATGGAATTAAACATTATTATTTTATGATTTGATATAAAACATAATAAACTTCAGTATCCTGACTCAGCGAGTCTCTTTTGCTATCAATAAATTAAAATATTCTTTAAAAAGTGAAAATATAAAACAAATTCCATCTGTTTGAGGCCAGGTACAGCACGCATGCCTTTAAACGGCCATTGTAATGGGCGGAATAACCATAAACGGGGATTGACATGTCAACTGTTTCGTGAATCTTTGTATAGGCTGTTCATTGTTAACTGAGCACTTTTGAGAGTTCTGCTTAAGTTCTTCTTTTCTTCTCATTCTCTATACTAATGCCAAACGTAAAATTAATGTTGCCATCGGCCTGGACACTTTCTTCATGCGTCGTCCAAGTTAGACCGTGAATGTGTTAGGAATGTTAATATTTTACTAATAAGCAAATACGTATTCTAATGTGCATAAAACAAAAAATATATCTGACTTAAGTAGCTGTAGATTTAAACATTACACTCGCAATACAAAGCCAATAATTCATAGGACTATTTTTATTTATCCGCTGCCAATTTAACTGCAATCATGCATGCACGTGTGTAATCTGGCATACATGCTGATGCGGGTAATGATTATTTTGAAATGATGATTTAAAAAGTGCTTACGTTACCGTGAACAGCCTTTAATAGCACAATTATTCTATTGTTTTTCAGACAAGCACTACTCTTGTTAGTGAAAAAAGTACTCTATATTTATGAGGCGTGGTCTTGTGATCATATCGCATTTCTGCCAGAAATTTCCGTTGGATGAGCTGCCAGCTGGTGAGTAGGTCACCAGGCGCTGATTGGCGAATGGCGTTCCAACATTCTGCTGGCCATTGGCACAGAATAAATAAGAGGCTGTATCACCTCCATATTCTAGAGTATTCTGCGACTACATGATGCGAGAAGCGCACTTATAGACACTGTAGTCACAACTTGCGTTTAGTTTATTTCAAGAAGTGCATGTTTGATCTGTTCCTGCAGAGCTCCAAAAACAGGCGAGCCTCCCCCCAAACCAAGTAACTACTCTAATTTACGAGCAGCAGTAAATTGACCAGTGTCGTAAAGTGCAAAGTGGAATATGTGGTAACNCCAAGTAACTACTCTAATTTACGAGCAGCAGTAAATTGACCAGTGTCGTAAAGTGCAAAGTGGAATATGTGGTAACGAGCAGGTAACCCAGATTAGGTGTTAACGGCATCGTAACGTACAACTGCCTGCAGTAATTGGTTTACTTCGAATTCGGCGGTACCACGTCATGATTCAGGTCGCACATTCAAGGTCCCACGTCGTCATTTACGACGAGTTCTGCAAGCTCCGTGGGGAGCAGATGTGGAGTTTGCGCGCGCGGTGCCGGTGTCAAAGATTCCAAAGGCGATAAAGGTGGATAAATGGCTGGCTTANGCAAGCTCCGTGGGGAGCAGATGTGGAGTTTGCGCGCGCGGTGCCGGTGTCAAAGATTCAAAGGCGATAAAGGTGGATAAATGGCTGGCTTATGTCGCAGGTAACAAGCGAGCCGCGCGACCTACCCCATGTTACCTCTGGCGCAGCCTCGCGCCTGTCGTAAAATAAAACTGAGCGATCGTCTCGTGCCTCGACTCACGCAAGGTTGTCCTCGTTTACGACTGTGCGCTCGCTGAAAAAAGTTACCTGATTTATCACTGGCNTGCCTCGACTCACGCAAGGTTGTCCTCGTTTACGACTGTGCGCTCGCTGAAAAAAGTTACCTGATTTATCACTGGCTGCAGGGCGTTTCTGTGCCCATTTGGTTATTGTGCAACGTTACGAAAGTGGCATGTTCATGACCGTTATTGGTTACGTTCATGCAAAGAGCACGTCGTCCAGTTTTACTCATAGACTAAAGATGAGGTAGACCGCTCATTCGTCTTCTGCGCATGTACCCAACATTGACTTACCCCAAATAAACACAACTCTCAAAGTCAAATGGTCAACAGTGATGAACGTGGTTGTTTATATCTCAATTTTCAAAAGACAAGCTCTATTATATGAATAAAATACTTTTATCAATTTGAATTTAATCAAACTGCTTTGCAAATTGGTTAGAGGAAGTATACAGTCATCTCAAAACACTTGTTTACTAATCATCGATCTAACCTCAAATCCAATCCATGACGTTTTTGCTAGACGTGATGGCAGAAAAGCAGTTCAATGTTGGGACACGGAGATTGGTTGTGCGCAGCCAGCGAGATCGGTCNATGGCAGAAAAGCAGTTCAATGTTGGGACACGGAGATTGGTTGTGCGCAGCCAGCGAGATCGGTCTACCTCATCTGTAGTCTATGACATTACTAGGGCAGACAAGAGGTAACTTTTGCGGAATCACTACTATATGAAGATAAAACTATATTTGCATATATGAAGTATTAAGGAGTCATGGGATACATTTCATTACAGCTGACACATTTTATTTAAACTATCAGAAGAAATAGTTTTGTGGTGTTTTAGCAACAGACGACGATGGTAAGATATTATGATCCATACCTTTGTCTCAACAATTACTTGCTGCTACACATTTAGCTATCGTAAAGGCTTGCGTAGCAATAACATTTGCTGGTGCTTGAATTACGTTGCAGCATGTTCAAAATACTAATTTATTAACTAAACTATTTAACGTGTTCCCAATACGTTTACCNCTTGAATTACGTTGCAGCATGTTCAAAATACTAATTTATTAACTAAACTATTTAACGTGTTCCCAATACGTTTACCCTATGAAAAGAAAACCCATTCCAGACGTGGACGGAATGGTACTTTCAGTATTTCACGTTGCTATCATTATTATTTTGGAGACTTCTATCATCGCGTTTTATAACACATTTGACGGATATAAGCGAGTGTAGAGATGTAGGCGNCTTGAATTACGTTGCAGCATGTTCAAAATACTAATTTATTAACTAAACTATTTAACGTGTTCCCAATACGTTTACCTACGAAAAGAAAACCCATTCCAGACGAGGACGGAATGTTACTTTCAGTATTTCACGTTGCTATAAATATTATTTTGGAGACTTCTATCATCGCGTTTTATAACACATTTGACGGATATAAGCGAGTGTAGAGATGTAGGCGGCTCTTAACAGCGAGGTCTTGACATCCGACGAGTGTGAAGCGAGGTGAGTATAGAGCAGCATCGGAATGCAATGACGGGGGAAACGGGAAATCACCGAGAAAACCCGCCGACCAGCGGAATGGTCTGGCACGATTCCCACATGCGAAAATCCGGGAGCGGCCTCACCGCGAATCGAATCCAGTTCGCCTAGATGGGAGGTGAGTAGGCAGATCACTACACCACCGCGGCCATTTGACACAGACGAAACTAAAATAGAAGCCTCTATTGAACTTCGCTACAGACTTTCCATTAACAAAACGTTAGGGTCGTCACTTCAAATCCCATAGGTACACGCAGTAAGACGAGAACACTTCACGCCAGTTCAGAGCTTTGTGCGTATAACGACGATGGCGCATTTTATGGGCGTGGTAATGTCGCCCTTATTGCTCCCGCGCTTCTGAGCCTCACACGCGTAGATTGCTGCAGGTAGGTGACCGCCTTAAGAACTAGCTATACAGTAAAGCACCACTTTGGCAAAATGTTTGCTCACGAAAGTGGCAAAATATTTATCGAGCGTTGTTCTTTCTTGGCTTTCTGTACTGGCTTCGAAAAACCTTCAGACTCCAGTTGTGTTTAGCGGACAAAAATTACGGAGAAAAATATTTTGCAAGGGAGTCACTGCAAATGTCTTTATTCACCACTAAATAATGTTTTGTTCACCACAAAAAAGTTTGGCAAGTTGGTTACCAAACAAATATTTTGTGACTTAATTCCCGAAATTCTGTTAGTCTGAACCAGTGAAAGCTAACACATTTAAGTGAAACTTAATAACAATTAATAAAAATTCACTCGCTTAAAGCCTGTAGAATACTTACGCTTAAACGTTTTTATGAAGTTTTAAATTACAGTTGTTAACATAGAAATTATTGTAATTTTTCTACATTAAGTTTTCGACAACCTTAAAACCTTCCAGATACAGATTATTAGTGTGTACCACAAAAAACATAGATAAACGTGTAAAAGAGGAGCCGACAGGTGTGTGAATTATATAGGGAATACCAACATTAACATCTAACGAAAAGTTTTTTTATGTCGTTCCCTAAATTAATTTCACATTTTTCTCAGTCTTGCAAAATATAGTGATGAATAAGAACCAGGTTTCATAGATATAATGAAACACATCTCTGATAACATATCTAAACGTAGGTAGGCCTAATATTTTAGGTGAACTTTCGTTTCAGGTTTGTTATATCGATAATCCTCAAAAACTCTCAGTGTTAGAAATAAACAATTAAAATATTTATAACCGGGAGCTGTAATTACCTATGCTAAATAAACATGTAGGTTAGTAGGTGTGGAAATTAAGCAGTAACGGTCACGGAATCTACAAGAATAAGACGTAAACAAATGCATATAAATGCACATTTGATGCAAGTTTGCAACTTCCATAGTTATTTCATTACAGAATACGTACACACTGACGGAACCATATAAGGGTTTATTTAGTTACGTATTTAAGGCAGTTTTCTTTTGGTTAAGCGTACATATAGTGAAGAATTGAAGTTTTCCATGACCAGCTCACCACAGTTTATGGAAAACACATTTCCTGGAAATTACGATGCTAAACAAGATGTGACTTATAAATCTGAAAAATTAGGAAGAACTTATCTGATTTATGCAGCATACGTTTATCACGTTCGGCTGAGGTTCATATTTTCTTTTTTTGCGAAGAAGAGAAAGCGCTTTCATACGTACATTCACACACAAACATGAAACACACGAAGTTCAAAAATTTATAAAATTATGGGTTTCGTCAATCCTTCTACAGGACATTTTACTGTAGCAATGCCAAGAATTTTTTGGGGTCTCGGTAAAAATCATTTTAGAAAGTGGTATTTTTTGCTGAGAATGAGCGTTTACAATTTAATATGCTGATGTAGTTTAAATTTATAAAATATATAAATGTTTATATAATAATAATTAGATATTATATAAAATTCGCATGTATATTTTAATAGCGAGAAGGATACTTACCGTTTCCTTTTCTGACACATGCAAAAATATGATTAACTGCAAACGTTTGCTTTTTGTGGCCAGGAAAGTGTTAAGAAATTACTGCCACTAAACTATCTCTTGGAATACGATCGGAAGATCAGCACAAACTCATTGCAAGCCGAAATAGCCAGATCATCACGTTTCGTGTTTTTGTGGAGATTTTTGTGACTTAATTAAGTTAACTTCACTGCACGTTTATTGGAGTATATTTTAATATAGATAGTCGAAGACTAATATTACTTAACGTTAACATATCTCCCTACGTACGTTTTGTTTATACAGACATTATGGTGTAGTATGTGTGTATATATAGGCCTATATATATGCGTGTGTGTGCGCACGCGTGTGTGTATTTCACTTCATAATATCAGGAAAACATTCAGGACGAAAATTTTTGAAATAATGTAATTTATTACGCAGAAGGAAAGTACAAATTTACTCGTTGAAGGTTTACTACAAAATAAAGTGTTTCTTATACTTAAAAATTATTTTGAAATTTTAATTGCCTAAACAAACGAATGGAAACGGAATGTAGTACGACCAAGGCCAAGATGATTTAAAACTTTGCCCATAACATATTTCAAGTAACTCCACTGTTTCTCCACTGGAATTTTCTCTACCAAATTTTTTTCGCTTGGAGCTATTTCTCTGCCAAATACACTAAATGTTGTAGGCGTTTGTTTTAAATTTTACTCATACAGAGCTGATTGAAAATAGTTTCGAGAATTTCAAGGCTTGTGTATTGACGGATATACGAACGGGAATATTATTCTAAACTTAATGCTTTTATAAAGAAAATTTTGTCTTTATATATTTTTTAAATTTTTGTCATAACTTTTTATCCGCCTTCTTTTCCGGCTTTACTGTCCTAACAAGAAGATTTGCTGCCCAAGTCATTACTCAAAACAACCTTACGGCCCAGGATAGTAGCTTTAACCGTTACGGGAGAAAACCTACACGAACCTTTGTAAGTCTTAACGTTCCGCTTTGTTCTTTTTAAAATTAAGTTGCAAATAGAATGCTCTTTTTACATAAACTCGTGCATGAATACTATTTGTATTACAATTTGTCCAGTGGCACTTATCGTCTATCCTAAACAGGTTATTACTTAATAGGTAAATTTATATTTTTTCATATTTAATTCCGATGCAAGTAGATAATGGTGATGTTTATACACTGCAACCTTCTACACAGAGAAAAAAGCAAATCCCGATAACATATCAGCTTGATTCAAGCTTGAATCAAGCTAACAATTCCCCATGTGTTAAGCTTGTAGCAAGCTTGATTAGTTGCACTTGCTACAAACTTGCTTTGGCAAGCTGCAAGTATAATTGAAGCCATCTGCAATCTTGCCATTAACAAACATGTGCCACTCATGAGAAATTAGGCTTGAATCAAGCTTGAATCACACGTGATATGACAAATTTTCTCGGCAAGGAAAATTCGAGTCAAATGTCAAAATTGCCACAATCTTACATACTATCTGGGAAGTATCAAGTGATTTTTATGATCAGACACATTGTTTACTTATTTACGTTCGCGGGCACTGGAAACTTCAAGTCGACCTACAATAGGAAATTTAAATTTCTTCTCGATGAGTTCCCTGCGCGATACTCTTGAGAAGATATGAACTTTCTATGAGTTCAATACACTTCTTTGAAGTTTTCGTTAATGTTGATTTGGCAAAGTTTGCAATCTCTGGTCTAACATGTTTTACCTGGAAAGGTAAGCTGGTTTTACTGGAATGCTTGAAAAAATATACCGCTACCACTAACTTTATAAATTAGGCTGAACTCAGTAGAACCTGTTCACAAAAAATATTTGCGGAAAAAATTTGTGTTATGGTTTTGAAATAAATTTTTAAGATATTAACAACAAAACTTTAGCATTTGCACCAAGATGTTGCGCGCTTTATTACTGTTCTATTGTTCCAGCAAAAATCAATATTGCTGGACGTTGTTCTGTTTAAAAGAACTTTGTTCTATGTTGAAGCAAACAGAGAGTTCTGCTGTAGGAATTTTATTTACTTTTACAAATAAAATCACAGACAGGTGCAAGACAAACAGTTATGCTTTTATCACTATCTAAATTAAAAAAAAATTGTCGATGGTACAAAAAACTCGAATGATAGTTTTTCTCATATAATCAATTTTGGAGGGTTCTGAATATACACATTTGGTTTCCTTAACTCTATTTCTCCTCATTGTACAAAGTGAACTGAAGTCAGCTGTTTTTGGAGGACGAATATCGAGAAATTATTACACACATATATCCAACCCTATTTGATGTTGATTTAATGTCACGCGTATATCTGAAAAAAGCTTGCGTTCATTTGGAAGGCTACACTAGGCCACACAAACTATTTCAGTTTATTGTACCGGTTTATTCAGGGATTATTACAGCAAACCAGTGAAACTACAGAGTCCCAGATTTATGAGCCATGGGAGATGTAGGTACTATGCAGTCATTAGAAATGGGAAATTTCGCGAATTCATTTGAGAACAAGATAGAATTTAAACACGTGTACATTTAACTTTCTTTTTCAATTGGATCGCATTTTGCAAGTCACGTCTTTGACGGAACTGAGTCGATAAATAACCTGCGAGATACAGAGGACCGAATCCCTTGCTACCTGGGCTGGGGTAAAACTGGAGCATCAGCCAATGAACAACTATAGTGTATTCGCGGTATCTTCACCATTTTTGAAACAAACCTTTGAAAAACTACCCCAAATATGACGTGTTTAATTGTTTCCTGAAAATTGCATATATATCAAGAGATTCATACTTCTGTTAACATAAAAGTATCTTATTTTTTTTGTTAAATTGAACTTTTATTGAAATTTTATTTACATTTGAAATATTTAATTTATAACTACCTTTGCTAAAAATAGTGATAAAATAGGTGTGTTGGTAATGGCCAGTAAGAAATAGTTCTCACGCAGAATATTATCAAAGTGAATGCGCACGCATGCGGTGTGTTGTCCCTTTAGGGTAATTTCCTAGACTCGGTTAAGCTTTGTTTACATGAAGCAGAGGAGGTGCGCTGAAAGTAGAACTTCAGCAGGGCTTCAGAAAAGTTGGAAGTAACCGTGAATGGACTANGGGGTAAAACTGGAGCATCAGCCAATGAACAACTATAGTGTATTCGCGGTATCTTCACCATTTTTGAAACAAACCTCTGAAAAACTACCCCAAATATGACGTGTTTAATTGTTTCCTGAAAATTGCATATATATCAAGAGATTCATACTTCTGTTAACATAAAAGTATCTTATTTTTTTTGTTAAATTGAACTTTTATTAAAATTTTATTTACATTTGAAATATTTAATTTATAACTACCTTTACTAAAAATAGTGATAAAATAGGTGTGTTGGTAATGGCCAGTAAGAAATAGTTCTCACGCAGAATATTATCAAAGTGAATGCGCACGCATGCGGTGCGTTGTCCCTTTAGGGTAATTTCCTAGACTCGGTTAAGCTTTGTTTACACGAAGCAGAGGAGGTGCGCTGAAAGTAGAACTTCAGCAGGGCTTCAGAAAAGTTGGAAGTAACCGTGAATGGACTATAACCGAGGCTCGAGTATAAAAAAGGATTGCAAAGTCAAGCTTGTTGCCACGTGAATCTGCGAAATTTTCGGGTCTCTAGTATAGTCTATTCGCAATATATTTACACTTTTAGAATCATACCTTTAGAAAATCAGCCTATGTATGACGTGTTTGGTTGCTTCCTAAATATTTTGTGTAACACAAGTGTTTTATACTTTTTGTTAACATAAAAGTATCTTATTTTTGGTTAGTCTGAACTTTAACTTATAATTAATCCATAAATTATATCTCATTTATAATTAATACTAATAAAAACAGAGAGAAAAGAACTGTGTCGGTAATACTTACAAGAAATATTCTCATGGAAAACGTTATTAAAGTGAGTGCACACGAATGCAGTGCGTTGTCCATCCCGTGAAATTTTCCGGACTAAGTTAAGATTTGTTTGCACAAGGCCGAGGAATAGTCGGGAAATAGAACTTTAGCAGGGCTTCAGAAAAGTTGGACGTAACCATTCATTAACTATAGTCAGTTATGATATTTGTAAGTGCTAAATAAAATTGGTTCTTTTTTTTAGACATATGACGTTTTACGAACTGATGCAAAAAAAGACAGCGAAATACATTTGCTCGGGGATTATGCGCTGTTCAAGAGAGAGAGAGAGAGAGAGCGAGAGAGAGGGAGAGAGAGAGAGAGAGAGAGATAGAGAGAAAATTATCATGACGGCTAGACCCACACTTGGAATTCGTGTATTCATTTTCTGTTGAGGTTTCTTTGAGGTTGTTCTTCCCTAAAAAGAGAACGCATTATTATCATTATTCCATACTCTGATAACAGCTTGAACAGCTACGAAAGGAGAGTACAATTGTGCACTAAGGTTTTTCCCCTCACGAAATGTAAGGTGATGACCGAATGTTGTGCTAAGAATTACAAAGAAATCTACATGTCACTTCGGGACTGAAAGATAGAATAAAAACTAAGGTAATCAGCTTCCTCAGATAAGGGCAATGAAACAAATATGTATATAAAACTACAGTGCAACTGCGATATGAAATAATGACAAAAAAACACCCGATAAAAGCGCAAAGTTGTATCGGTATCTTGAACTAAAAATAATAGTTTAAAAGTTTGAATACATTTTATTAAAATACATGCATACTANAGCTACGAAAGGAGAGTACAATTGTGCACTAAGGTTTTTCCCCTCACGAAATGTAAGGTGATGACCGAATGTTGTGATAAGAATTACAAAGAAATCTACATGTCACTTCGCGACTGAAAGATTGAATAAAAACTAAGGTAATCAGCTTCCTCAGATAAGGGTAATGATACAAATATGTATATAAAACTACAGTGCAACTGCGATATGAAATAATGACAAAAAAACACCCGATAAAAGCACACAGTTGTATCGGTATCTTGAACTAAAAATAATAGTTTAAAAGTTTGAATACATTTTATTAAAATACATGCATACTACAGGTATGCTAGAGTGAACTGTTATACAAACAATAAAATATCCATACAACAAATATACTGCCTTGCGTGTATTATAAATTACTCTAGTTTCAAGGTACTGATTCAATACATGGTTATATTTTATTAGGATGACATATTACTTTCCTGTTTTATTACCGATGGGCACCAATTAACATGCAGATTCATCGTGAATTTTTTTCCCCACACGTATTCCAAATTTACATAAGGGATATGAGTAAGATATTGTAATATCGTTAATACTTAGTCCTTGCTCTTCGCATTGCAATTTACACTTTAGAATTTATGTCTGATTTTAAAAATTTTAACTAACGGGTAGTAACAGAGCACGGCTTAGATTTATAACGCAATGTTTTTGGTCCTTTACACTTCTTTTGCTTGGGAAATTGCCCGGCCTCCACGTGTGATATGACAACGTACTGACTGCACAGACACTGACTTTACAAGAACTGCATGCGTGGGGAGAATAAAATGTAATGCTAATTAAATAATTTAAGTAGATGCGGCGTAATTATTTGTGCTCCCCCCAATCAGTATCTTTGAATGTTTATCGCGTATGCAACAAATAAGGAAAAACATACACCTTGGTTGCCATAGACCAGCTGAACAAACTACGTGTTGGGCTGTCTGATACCTTCAACCTTCCGTGAAATCGGAGGAACACAGCATAAACTAAATTTTATTTTAACAGAATAGCGTTTAAGCTGTAAATATGATCCATCCAAATGGATTTTATGTCGCAAGTACTGAAAAATTATGTATGTAGCCATTTTAAGAAGTTGGTACNGAACAAACTACGTGTTGAGCTGTCTGATACCTTCAACCTTCCGTGAAATCGGAGGAACACAGCATAAACTAAATTTTATTTTAACAGAATAGCGTTTAAGCTGTAAATATGATCCATCCAAATGGATTTTATGTCGCAAGTACTGAAAAATTATGTATGTAGCCATTTTAAGAAGTTGGTACCATATCAGTTTATTTGCAGCGGCGTGCGACATATGCCGTCCATGCGTTTCTTGACCACAGAGTTACTGTAACTAGAGTATCCCTTGATACTCCCTGTCAAGTAGCTCGTACTCGTGTTTGCACCGAGTCAAGTTTGAGAAAGTCTCTGACACTTCGTCGCTGTGACTGCACAACTTCGTAACTTTGCTGTTTGTGTAAATGGAGGTATTAGGACTTTTGTATGCAGAACTTCTATCGAAACCTAATGAAAGCGAGGTAGTGCTTAACGTCTTGTAGACAACGAGGTCATTGGAGAAGAATCAAGTTATTTTCCCTAAAGATCACGTGATTGTGTGGTATGTGAGGAACTATTCAAAACTGAACAGTACTGCGATAACAACGTATATTCTGTGTGCTGCTTTCGGAGAGATTTTCTGATTTCACCAAGCATATAATTCTTAATGAGAGGTAAGGATTGTGACTTAACGTCTCGTCGGCAGAAAGGATGGGGGAAAAATTGTTATTAGTGAATCAACCAATGGTTCAGACAGTCAGGTCTAGGAGAGAAATCGACCATGGCCTGTAGTGAGGAACCATACCATGATTCGCCTGGAGTGATTTGGGAAAACTATGAAAACCGAAATCAGGANTATATTTTATTAGGATGACATATTACTTTCCTGTTTTATTACCGATGGGCACCAATTAACATGCAGATTCATCGTGGATTTTTTTCCCACACGTATTCCAAAGTTACATAAGGGATATGAGTAAGATATTGTAATATCGTTAATACTTTGTCCTTGCTCTTCGCATTGCAATTTACACTTTAGAATTTATGTCTGATTTTAAAAATTTTAACTAACGGGTAGTAACAGAGCACGGCTTACATTTATAACGCTATGTTTTTGGTCCTTTACACTTCTTTTGCTTGGGAAATTGCCCGGCCTCCACGTGTGATATGACAACGTACTGACTGCACAAACACTGACTTTACAAGAACTGCATGCGTGGTGAGAATAAAATGTAATGCTAATTAAATAATTTAAGTAGATGTGGCGTAATTATTTGTGCTCCCCCCAATCAGTATCTTTGAATGTTTATCGCGTATACAACAAATAAGGAAAAACATACACCTTGGTCGCCATAGACCAGCTGAATTTGTAAACAAACTACGTGTTGAGCTGTCTGATACCTTCAACCTNGAAAAACATACACCTTGGTCGCCATAGACCAGCTGAATTTGTAAACAAACTACGTGTTGAGCTGTCTGATACCTTCAACCTTTCGTGAAATCGGAGGAACACAGCATAAACTAAATTTTATTTTAACAGAATAGCGTTTAAGCTGTAAATATGATCTATCCAAATGGATTTTAAGTCGCAAGTACTGAAAAATTATGTATGTAGCCATTTTAAGAAGTTGGTACCATATCAGTTTATTTGCAGCGGCGTGCGACATATGCCGTCCATACGTTTCTTGACCACAGAGTTATTGTAACTAGAGTATCCCTTGATACTCCCTGTCAAGTCGCTCGTACTCGTTTTTGCACCTAGTCAGGTTTGAGAAAGTCTCTGTCACTTCGTCGCTGTGACTGCAGAACTTCGTAACTTAGCTGTTTATGTAAATTGAGGTATTAGGACTTTTGTATGCAAAACTTCTATCGAAACCTAATGAAAGCGAGGTAGTGCTTAACGTCTTGTCGACAACGAGGTCATTTGAGAAGAATCAAGTTATTTTCCCTGAAGATCACGTGATTGTGTGGTATGTGAGGAACTATTCAAAACTGAACAGTACTGCGATAACAACGTATATTCTGTGTGCCGCTTTCGGAGAGATTTTCTGATTTCACCAAGCATATAATTCTTAATGAGAGGTGAGTATTGTGACTTAACGTCTCGTCGGCAGAAAGGATGGGGGAAAAATTGTTATTAGTGAATTAACCAATGGCTCAGACAGTCAGGTCTAGGAGAGAAATCGATCATGGCCTGTAGTGAGGAACCATACCATGATTCGCCTGGAGTGATTTGGGAAAACTATGAAAACCGAAATCAGGATAATAGGATTGGGAATCGAACCCGTGCCCTCCCCCCCTCTCCCGAATAGAAGTCCCGTGGTTTCCCACTGCGCCATCTTGCTCGGTCCTGATGAAAGTATGTACAATACATTCCTGGCGACGGCGGAATACAGAACCACGCACACTGAAGTGACGCAATTTCTGTTATTGCAAAACATTGTAAAGTTAAGCGTTTGAACATGTGGATTATTGTTTCCTTACTATGCTAACACATTTTAACACATCTATTTGGTTTGATTTAATTTTCATGAACATTTATGATTGATGATAATTAATGTTCCTGAAGCATATAGTTTTCATGCGATTTTTTTGAATAACAGCGACGACTTGCTTGAAAATGGGACTGCTGTCGGTATGTTAAGAGGGCGTGGGACATAAACGACCTCCAAACTCGTCGATTGAAATTCAAAGGTTTCTACAAGCCAGCATTGAANCGACCTCCAAACTAAGAAAGGGCAATCCTAGATAATGGCTTTTGTAAACTATGTGAGTTCTTATTTTCCCATACTGGTGAATTAGTTGTGAATAATAGCATGCGCCGCAACAGCATTTAAATTTTTACGGTGATAGAAGTATCTCGACATAAACACGCCACTCTTGTAAACTATTCGCTTTCAATGTTAGTAAAAACAGTTATGCGGGATTGTCCTTTCTTGGTTTTTCTATTTTTCCTTCCATAAATTTGTAGAATACGCGGAACGATCATAACGGTAATTTATGTGTCCCACACAATGTTAACCATCAGTTCGGGTAGGCACATCTGCACAACAACATTATGGCAGGGCCCTGAGGGTGGGTCGGCAGGTGGTGGCGGACGCCGCTGTGGAGGAGACGGGAAAAGCGATATTTGGGCGAGAGCCGTGGCCAGCGAGTCTCGGCGGCGGAGAGGTGCGTGGGCGCCCACGACCCACATGGCGCATTGTTGTGCGTTGCTGGAGGCGGCGCCGTGACCCAGTACACCGGAGAGCGCTACGCAACTGCGGCCCCCCGCCGCGAGGACCGGTTCCCGCTCTCCTGCACCTCTTCACGCCTGGCAGATCGTGAATCAATCGCGCGTACACACACACAGCACGCCGGCCAGCCGGGCGGGACGTCCTTGGAGGGGAATCGGGGCCAGGGAACAAACGCTCGTGGCAGTGTTTCGGTCTGATGATTCACGGGGCGAGACGGGCTGTCTGCGCTGAGCGGCCCCTCCCTCGGCATTTACATACTCGTGCAGCATACGACAGCCTCTTGAAACGTCCTGTCTTTACATTACCACAAAAAAAAAATACATTAAAAAAATTTTCTTTAATGCAAAAGTAGATCTGCTTTTAATGGGGCACCGTGAAATAGGCAGAACTCATGACAACGTAGTACACGCATTACCAAAATTGCCAGAAAATTACGATTCATGTTGCATATGAAAGAATAATGCATATAATTTGTAACACTGTAAAACTTTTTGCTAGAATGTACTTATTTGAATACTTTTAAAAAAATAATTTAATACGATACAGCGTATTTCCATTCCGGATACTTTATAAAGCACATTTTGCATATACGTAATTTACTTTATGCACGTTATTAACTTTGTGGCTGAAATCATTTCTATTATATNTAAAGCACATTTTGCATATACGTAATTTACTTTATGCACGTTATTAACTTTGTGGCTGAAATCATTTCTATTATATAAAGTCAGAATTATTATTAGAATAACCTTGTTTGATGGATTTTTTAAAAATGTTTTTACTGAACTATCCAGAATTCCAGAATATAAACGCTTATATTGTAAAAATATGCTTTTATTAGCTTGTTTTTTTTAAACATTTAAATAAGTATATTATAGCTAAATATTTTACAATGTTACGAAATATATACATTCTTCTTCCACAAGCATCACAAAAATATATTTCTGACAATTTAATAGCGTGTGTATTTATTACTTTCTAATGCTGCATATTGTGTACAGTCATGCTCCACTAGAAACCACCTTACGTCTACCTGAACACTTANTTATTACTTTCTAATGCTGCATATTGTGTACAGTCATGCTCCACTAGAAACCACCTTACGTCTACCTGAACACTTAATCAAATTCTGTCTAACCCCAATTGGTAATACATCCGGCAGTTTCACTATACTGATTTTCTGTCACCTATTCTAGTCTTGTGACGCCGAGTTAGCTACGACATTTATCTTGCAAACACACTAACTATTAAGAATCATAGGTAACAGACTGGACTCGCATTNGCCGAGTTAGCTACGACATTTATCTTGCAAACACACTAACTATTAAGAATCATAGGTAACAGACTGGACTCGCATTCGGAAGTATCCGGGTTTGATTCCTGGTCCGGTCATCCTGATTTTGGTTTTCCATCATTTTCCGAAACCACTCCAGGNCGGAAGTATCCGGGTTTGATTCCTGGTCCGGTCATCCTGATTTTGGTTTTCCATCATTTTCCGAAACCACTCCAGGAGAATACTAAGATGGTTCCTTACCATCGGCCATGGCCACTTTATTCTCCGTTCCTGATTGCCTGAGTCACCAGCGCATTCACTAATGACCACGCAGTCGACGAGACGTTAGGCCACAACCCTCAATCCCCATTATGAATTATATTCTTAGCGAAATCAGAAAATCACTCCAATGCAAAATGCAGCACAGAAAACACGCTGTTATTACAGTAGGTATACTGTTAGTTTTGAATAGTTACACACAAACCACACACTGATGTGATCTTTAGAGATTAAGCTAGTGTAACATTGTGATTCAGTGAAGAATGGATTTACGTTTTTGCATGTCACACGAGAATATTTACATATTAGTTCATTGATATTTTTCTCAAAGTAAACATACGGTACTTTCAGTGTAACTTGTGAGCTAAATGCAGGTGAAATATATCTCANTTGATATTTTTCTCAAAGTAAACATACGGTACTTTCAGTGTAACTTGTGAGCTAAATGCAGGTGAAATATATCTCAGCTATATACATACACTGAAGAGCCAAAAAAACTGGTACACCTGCCTAATATCGTGTAGGGCCCCCGCGAGCACGCAGAAGTGCCGCAAGACGACGTGGCATGGACTCGACTAATGTCTGAAGGTATGCAGGAGGCAATTCACACCATGAATCCTGCAGGGCAGTCCACAAATCCAATCTGCGCCAATTTGAGAAAGGGTTGCACGTCTGTCACGTTTAATGATTCTCGTCAGTCGTCGTTTGTCCCGTTCTTTCACGATCTTTTTCCAGCCGCAGCGATGTCGAAAATGTGATGTTTTATCGGATTCCCGATATTCACGGTACACTCGTGAAATGGTCGTACGCGAACATCCAAATGTTATCGCTACCTCGGAGATGCTATGTCCCATCTCTCGTGTGCCGACTATAACACCACGTTCAAACTCACTTAAATCTTGATAACCTGCCATTGTAGCAGCAGTAACCGATCTAGCTGCTGACAGCATCGCGTTACTCTGATTGGTTCAATACCTCTGTTATTTGCATACGCACGCCTATACCAGTTTTTTTTGGCTCTTCAGTGCATATAGAAAATTAATCCCAGCGTAAACAGCTAAACCTAGAAATACTAGAAATACGAAATATTAGAAGTAGCTTCAGCATAAGAATAAATTTTTTGAAATTCAACAATTGACGAAACTAGAAGGGGATGGATTCCTCAATATTTCATAAATCTGATCTGATGACATATCGAGGTGCTTTTTGTTTTAGATGGCTACCATATACAAACACTTTTAATCTGATTTCAGGATACTTCGAAATTCAACTGTTAAGGGGGCGATAAGGGGTACTTAATCCCGATAATAGTACTTCATACCTTGTTCTTCAGAATGTCACTTGCAAATTCTCTCTAAAAAATGGAGAGAGAGAAATCTGAAGTTTGGTCATCCTTACACCTGAAGGAAGCTCTCTCAATAGGCCCTTCAATAAAAATAATTAGTATTTATTTCGAATAATACTTACCTATGAATCCGTGGTCGAAATCTACTGTATTATAGAGCCTAAGTTTCCTAGAAAACTACACTTGGTATCAAACATTTTACTATAAGCATAACCATATCACATTCTGGCAAGCAGGTAAGTAGGAAGGAAAATTATATTTTGGATATATAATCGTATCTGTTATTTAACGAATTGTTTCAAGCACCGCGCTGAAAAAAAAACTCTGTGGTGGTATTTACCATGCCAAATTATTTTGTGGCGAACACACAATTTTTGTAAACACCACAAAATAAATTTTTAGGGTCTACAAGAGTTTAGTTGTCACAACTACCCATTTTTTTGTTCACCAAAACATAATTTGGCAGGGCGAATACCATTAAAATATTTTGTGGCCGCCACAAAATATTTTTTTAATTTTTAATGTGAAAACGTAGTTGTCCGTCTGAAGTTTCGAAACGATCGGAAACTTTTCTAAGAAACTAGAGAGTGAACGAAAAACCGATACACAATCATGTACGAATGCATTAATTCATGTGTGTATGTACGTAAGTGCATGGATACGTATGTGTATTTAAGATGTTACAAAAATACAATTCTAAACAATTTTTAATTTTTTGACGTAGAGGATGAAAATATAGTTACGCATGCCCGCTTCACCTCCGCAACCTTCCCCCTCCCCCTGGCGGGCATGGCAATAATCCATTCCCATTGACTTCATCGTCAGGAGGGGGAGAGGGGAGTTAGGATTGCCACACTTACCTAGTGAACTGACGTCACTGACACCTGGTGCATGAGTCGACGACTTGGAAGCCATCGAGCATCACCTCCAGTACCGAACTCTAGGTGCGAAGGACCTTCTTGGGTAGGTCATCTTAGCTATACAATCCGCGGTCTGTGGGCCGTCTTGAATAATCATTTATGCCGGGTGCATGCAACACGACGACGGCACAGAGTATTTAACAACACAGAGGTGAAACAGGCACTTACACCGCGAGCTTCAGCTGTACACTCAGAAGAATATCCTCGCTGGCCAGTTACATGTGAGAACGCCGTTCCCCATGCAGTGCCTGGTAACTTATTCGCCAGTCTATAGGGAAACTTTCGCGGCATGCGACAGCCAGACACAAAGCTGTTCCTAGAACGTCGCGCAGCACGTCCACGCCAAAAGAACCGTAACGCAATTTCATCTCATTGTATTTATGTCTACTCTGTAACGACGGGCGACGGCGCGGTGGCCAGCGAACGCACGGTGCGACTATCGGGAGAGCAGTGACTGTGGGAATGACCGGTTGGATTGTAGGAAAGTGGGACTTCTTTCGTGAGTGACGGACATCTGGAATGACGCAGAAGTGGAGTGGAGCGATTTGGGCGGCTCTTAACATCGAGATCTAGAGAGCTGATGAGGGTGAAGTGAGATGAGTATGGAGCAGCGCCGGAATGGAAAGGTGGGGGAAACGGGAGATCGCCGAGAAAATCCACCGACCACTGGCACCGTCCGGCACGATTCCCACATGTGAAAATCTGGGAGCGACCCCGCCGGGAATCGAACCTGTTTCGCCTAGGTGGGAGGCGAGTAGTCCAACCACTACACCACCGCGGCCCCTGATGCAGAAGTAAGTGGACGTTTTCATCGTGCATGGGTAATATGTTAGTGAAGATAAAGTGACTGTAGGTAGTGTAAAGACAGTGCTTAGGACTTTTATAGGCTCCCGCCTACCTAGCGCTTTTATTCGCGTTTGAGGCCGAGGAGCGCAGGAGCGATAAGGGCGACACTGCCACGCGCATCAAATGCGCCATCGCCGCTAAGCGCAAGGCTCTCAGCTGGCGCACAGTGTTCTCGTAGCACTGCATGTACCTATGGGACTTTCAGCGGTGATCCTATTATTTTATTGGTGGAAAGTCTGTAGGAAGGTTTAGTGCATGGTCATTGAGTAGTTTTTATGTATCTGAAGCGTATATTTTAAAATACAGAACTTTGAAAAAGCATTTTTTAGTTATTTTGGAGCACTCTGGGATGGTTTTTGTAATGTGCGTGACGTCTTGAAAGCACTCAACTGCCCTCGTCTGAAGTGTGTGTTCGTTTCGTAGATCAGCACATTGGACGCACGTTTAATTGTTTAGTAGACAAACGAGTATTTCAAGCATTCTGCAACGCATTTCAAGCGCCAGCTAAGCGGAAACTTTAAGGTGTGCAGATGTACTCAGAACACCACGTGAATGTTTGGGGAAGATGTTTGGTCAAATTATTCCAGGGAATACATCTTTATAGTTTAGGTATATTGACTAAGTAAATTCATTATAATTACTGAATACTTTTTCTAATTTATTCGGTCAATTGAGCACTTTTTAAAGATATGTTTAGTTTCTTCCACAAGGTAGAAATAAATATTGAAATGAGCCTAGCGATCAGTATCCTTGAGTCTCAAAAAATAATATTGTGAAGTTTTTACGAACGTTAATAAAATTTGTTAAATTACAGCAGTCGTCACTTTAACACGGGCAAAACGAAAATAAACAGGTTTCAGATGCCACTAGTTCATGCATTACGCATTAGATAAAACGTTAAACATAGAAATGCTTTTAACGTGAATGCGTCTTTAAAATAAGACCGACACATAGGGTACCGGGGCGGAAACGGAGGTGTGACGTCTGGAGGGTGGTCAACTCCGACACTGCAGGTGAGTGAAGAGATTTGGGCGGCTCTTAACAGCGAGGTCTTGAAAGCCAACGAGGGTGATTGAGGTGAGAATGGAGCAGCGCCGGAATGAAGTGGTGGGGGAATCGGGAGATCCCCGAGAAAACCCGCCGACCAGCGGCATTTTCCGATGACCCAGGGATTGAACCAGATTTGCCTTGGTGGGAGGCGAGCAGGCTAACCGCTCAGCCACCGCGGCCCCTGCGACACTACAAGTTCGCGATTAATAACACGGTTTAAATGAATGTGATATCGTTGGATCGGGTATATACAACCAAAATACGAGCAAGATCTTGAGTTGGTGGTGCGCATGCGCGAGGAGCGGGTGGGTGACCGCGGCGACTTGCGGCAACTTTGGGGGTGGTCAAGAATTTCCTCGGAGTACATGCCACGACTCCGATGTACTAATGCGCTGATTTCGGTGCCAAACGAAAGATATTTCCGCTAGATCAGTCAATTTTAGCCATCAAAGCCAAGTGTCAGTTTCGATACTTTAATTTCATTCCCATATTCGAAATAAAATATTTCCCTCTAACGCATGCGTATTCAAGTAAAACCCACTGCCGTATACCCGACAAAACTACGCAAAGATTTTTTTTTTTTTTACTGCTTTACAGTTATTCAGTTTGTGTTTCCGAAATGATTAATGAACGGCACTATTTTTTTTTGAAAGCCTGATATAAGTGTTGAATGNTTTGAAAACCTGATATAAGTGTTGAATGAATCTCGATTCAGGTCTAAGCCCCGTGCTAACGCGGAGTCCAATATTATATTCTCTGTCTCATAAAAGTTGGCCAGATTCTGACAGTCAGTGAGTTGCAACTTGACGTATATGAAACAAACAAAGTGCCATTTATAAAATCCTGTATCAGCTGATGCACGAACGAACATAAGTTAATATTATGTTGGCTATTCTGAGTGCACTGCCGACGCACATTATACAAGCAGAAAATACACGATAAGAAAGAGTTCCTAGATTGATTAATACATTTTATTTTACGTGGTTATAAAACAGCAGTTTTTAGTGTTAGAAACTAAACTTCGTGCTAAAGTAGAAAACTAAAGTAGAAAAGGCAAATTAAAACGATCCGTATCCAAATGAAACACAATTTCAAAACCTTTTTTCCCGTCTTATCTCCCTCTCCAACCCCGCTTTCCTTACGTGCTTGATATTAATTCCAAAAGCATACAGAAATATTGCATAATGTTGTTGAATTATTTTTTCTAATAATTTGACGAAATATATTTTTAATTCGTGTCGTTCCGAGCCAGTAATAGAAGAACAGTCAACTTTAAAAATACGCGATCTATTTAGTAAAAGAAGCGGCTCACATCTTGCTCTGACATGTTGTGGGCACCATCTATAGGATATTTTCTGAAGCATTACCAGCCAGAAAATAATAGCGCCCGTATGCAATATATAACAAATTTACGAACAGATACCAACCCTTTTATTTTTCGCGAGCTCTGCATAAGTTTTAAAGTAACATATATTTCGTGTACAGGTACAGCGATTTTGAGTACTAGTAATATCTATTCGGCAGGTAATCGTTCGTCTACGTAAATTATACCCCATATTGTTCTCTGAAAACCCATTTCCTTATTTCCGAAGAAAGTGGGACACGCGTGAATAGTGTTTAAGCAATTCTAACGTTATTCCACGTCATATATTTCCAACTCGAATATATTAGCTATAACGTCCAACGAGTGATATAAAAAAATAAATAAAAGAGAAAGGGTAATATCGAAAACATGCTGAAAGAGTGATGTTTAAGACCTTGATTCTTAGTGGTTTCTTTAGCCTGCATGCACATTTTTTTTGGTAGTTGATAAATTTGTAATTAGTGATTTATAATTTTGGTCATATAACGTAACTTTAATAATTAATAATTTTAATACTTTTTTGTAGTTACTAAAGGTTAAATTAATTATTAATATTTTCTCCTTTAACATAAAAATTTACTGATTAATGATTTATGTACACATTACTATTACTACAATCGCAGCTACGTATTTCTGAGTAGGAAGGGTGCCTAAAACGTCCCACGAACAGTACATTGACAAGGGGTTAGCTGATAATGACAGAATTAAAATAAACAACATCGTTGCCATGTGGCCGATCAGCTGATGGCGGAAGGATACGTAGTCAGATGTAAACAGTGGCGCTACTTTCGCAGACTTGTCAGAATCTGGCCAACTTATATGAGACAGAGTATAACAAAGGTTCGTCAAGATGATTTTGGTAACTTCATTTTCTGTAAAAGTTATGAGTTTTATGGCAAGAGTTCACACATTTGGTTATCATTATACGTAGTTTTGACTTCGGTTTCCAAAAATTCATTTTTCGAAGATGAATAAGGGTAATGGCGGCCAGAAAACCCAATGCCTGTTAAAGTTATTTTCAAATATTTTAAAAAATCTGCAAGTAAGTTAGTGGTGAAGTTTAAATATCCGGATAATTCTAAGCAATGTGTTTATATCCAGTGAAATATTATGAGCTAAGAAACATGTAATTGCCATTCACTTAGATTTTTTAATACCTTCGTGGCTCTAAATATAACTAGAAAATGTACACTTTGGTGTCGAAGCTGAATTATTGTTCAACTAACTTGCTTTCACACTCTATGAGTAATTCAACTTTCCTTGTATTAATGGTTTCCCGAAATCACTCTAGGCGATTGCTGGGGTGGTTCCTTACTAAAAGTCATGGCCGTTTACTTCCCTACTCCTGCTTCTCTGAGCAACTTGCCCCGTATCTAATGAACTCTCTGTTGACGACACGTTAAGCCCTACCTACCATTATTTCTGTTGTAACTGAAGTTACACACACAGACTGAATGCAACGTGGACTCATGCTTATAGAAGCCTTCGGACTATGGATATTGACTCTGTGAAATTCGGTCGTCCTAAGGCCGATTCACATTGAATTTGTAACATTACGCTCGAAATGTTAACTTTGCGTTAGCTCTGTACCAAAACATTATATAAAAAAAATAGTTGTATTCTCACTGGCGCTGATAATGTCTCGTCTTTGATAAGTCGTAATAGAGTGCTACCGAGTATTCTGTACCTGGGATGAGGAAATGAGTCGTGAATAGGTTTGCATTTACAAACAAATAGCAAACATGAGAAATTGCTCTAATAATATTTTAAACATTTGAATCTGTGCCGTCTCACCTAAATTGATGTCTATTTGCGCAAATAATTCGAAGTTTGTGAAATGGTTTGGTTGCTTATCGTGGGAACAAGTACAAACGACATAGAAACTAAACTTAAATTGCAATCGTATGCCATTAACACAATATATAATTCACGCAGAAGTGTGGTTGTAATAAAACTTAATACAGAAAAACCAACAAACGTTTCTTTAATCTGACTGCCTGACATTACTCTAACTTTATGTTATGTTGAAGTTGGGTCAACTTCACGTAACTATTATTTCAACGTGACTACGCTGCTGCGCGGTCTATACTTGAACGTAACGATCACGCAAATTTAAAGCAACGAGCCCCTAGTTTACTGTACTGTGAATCGGCCTTTAAGTCTGAAGTCTGATAATGAACACGGAATGACCCGTCTGTCTGGCAGTGGAGCGAAGAGATGCGCCATCTCGCGAACACTTCGCGTTGTGTAATTATCTTTTGCAGCTCCAGACTTTAATGTGTTTCCATGGCAACGAGAATGCCCTGGTTTGGCTTACGTGAGATGGAACTTTAAAAGGCGCAGCAGACAGTATTGGCAGCAAGGCATAATATTTTTGTAGTTCGGAAATAATTCGTACAGGTTATTCACTCAACCAGCGGTGTCAGTATAGGCGGTGATTGCCATTTGTGAGCGTCAGTGGAAACATTACAAGAAATATAAATTTTTTTTTCACGTAGCTGTAACTAAACCTTCGTCGCTTGCAGTTGTTATTTTGTAATGCACATCTATGCTACATTACATCCAAATGGTTCAATTTTGTAATAATTCTCCTTTATGGACGACTAGTAAAATATTAACGAAAAAAAGCAATTTCAAAGTTTAAATATTTATCAAATATTTTTTTCTGCAGCACATTACACAATTTGACTTGGAAAAGTGGCAAGGTAATTTTTTTTTCGTAATACTGTAAATGTCCCGACCCATGGTAGAAAAATGTTATCCCATATTTAAAAAAAATACATATTTTCTAGCAAAAAAATTGAATGACTTTAGTTTTGTTGTCATACTGAAAATTTATTAACTCGAAAACACATGACGTTACAAAGCTGTGGAAAATTATCTGAAATAGGAGATACCTGCTTCTAAGTTGTGACGTGAATTAACTGCTATCTCTGACTAGATGTAGAACTACTTCAAGTATTTGATGTCTACTACAGGCAGGGCCTATGTGCAAAGTTGCAAATGAGAAGGCCACCATTCAAAAACCAGCATTACGTTAGTTTTAAAACTGTTAATATGTGCATTCCCTTGGTGCAGCCTGTGAACTACATGTGTTGTCAGTTTTTTTAAAAATAATTCTTCAAATTTCGTTGTAGTATTCCTTGAATATGCTTATTGTTATATGATGGAAGAAACCAACTTTATTTTCAAATGGTCGGTGACGTGATTTGTTTTTCATTTTTAGTTCCAACTGGTTTAATATTAAGAAAAAACATTACGTCACAAAATTTATGTATAACGCAGACGTTTAGAAAATTGGCATAATGCAGCATATGTATTATAATAAAACACGTAAAAATTATTGTGTTTTCCCATAGCACTGCTTTGCGTATTATATTTACGATGTAATTTTTACGATATGAGGCTATACTTATTATTTTCGATGGTGCTATGGGACCTTGCACTAAGTGACCTATCGCAAACTGGGGAAATAAAGACTCCCTTAAAATATGTTTTGCTGTCGCCAGATCTTGTTTCTATATAAGCATTTGTTCATAAAGATTTAAAAATTATTATGGGAAGAAAATAAAATCTGGAAAGCAACGTTTTTAAAACAGCATCAGATTTTTGAAGAATACAAAATTTTGAGTGTCCTCATAAAAAAAAAAAAATTGTATATGAAGTCTGTTGTAGTTCCTAATTGGGTTGAATGGCTGTTAAAATGGATAAACACACAATTCATACATAGATGCTTGATTTTATACATTTTTACAGTTGTACGATTTCACATGCCTAGCGTCACGAGGGAAGAAAGCTAAAGCACACACACGCAAAAAAAAAAAAAAAAAAAAAANGTTTAACCAGATTTGCTTCATACGAAGAAGAGATACTCATACCATGCAGCAGATGTTATTGAAAGCATCCACCGTTGTGTTAAAGCGTCTCTTGGTCCCGAAGTAAGATTTTCTGCAAAATTGTATTTTTAGCATAACTATACGATAACGCAGCGCAACGCAGTAATTAACGGGATATGAGGGAAAACAGAATTGTTATGTACTACAGACTGTTTACGTATTTGAAGACGCTACTGCAGGCGTATTACATATTTGTAACAGAGAACCTGTGTAAAGGATATCTTTTAAGAAGTTCATACCGCTCTCTTACAACGTAATAGACTTGTAGTACTAGTTCATTATTTATTTGCCTATCACAATAGGAATTTGTTAACTTGCAGTTGTACATTTTAGAAAACCTCCCATAAATGTTTATTTTCTCTTACTTTTCCCTTTTCTACTTTTTCTTTTCAGAAGCTGGCAAAACCTACTAAAAAAATTTGTTTTACAGGAAAATCTGTGTTGGAAGATAAATTAGGGACACGCACTTTCAGTGTTCAAACAATCAAAATAAAATTATATATTTGTGAATTTATTGTCTTCTACTTTATGCCTATGTGGTGTGTCGAGATGACGGCTTGGACAATTATTTATATATTTATTTCGTACTTTAATAAGCAACTTTTTTCTATTGAAATAAGCTTGCTTATGAACGCACAATGCCAAACACAATATTATTTTTACTGTTTTCTCTTGCAAAAATTACTGGGNAATAAATATAATGCTTGACATTTTTGATGGGGAAAGGAAGTACGAGCCAAACACGGACTTTTACAGACAAATGTATATAATTTCTCCATTTACCATCATCTTAAAAGCGACCTCTTTGGAACACCAATTTTCCTTGCTAACTAGTTTCGTATGCAATTTTCGTTTTATTTTAGCATGATAGCTTGCATGCGAGGTCTCGCATGAAATTAATTTTGCGTCGTGTAAAATCAGCTCAACAACGATCGAGATAGATCTTGCACAAGGCTGTACGGGATCCGGTACTGTGTGATATGGCAAGTATCCCATCTCCCTCGTAGCGCCGCTTGTCAGTGCTTGTGAGTCGTGCGTAGGGTTGCCAACTTTTTCAGATCTGCCATAAGGGATATTTCCGACATATCGATACACATCTGACCCCAATGAAATGATCAAAGAAGTTGGTTATAAAAAGAGGACAGTTTCTAAATACTATTTTTAATGTACGAAAGTCAGTAGTACCTGCACATTAGTAAACATTTTCTCTGAATATATATATATATATATATATATATCATTAAAATATTAGTTGCAACTATAGTCATAATTCAGTTTAATTTCAGTTACTTATTTATTCGACTTTAAAACATACAACATTACACACCTTAAGGAAATATACTGTACAGTACACATCTCACCAAACTCTACTTTTACGAATACATTTGTTGACGAATGCAATCTGTCGGCATCAGTTGTAACTAACTCTCTGTGGCCTGTGGTTTAGAGCATCCGAGTAAACGTAGCTGTAATCGCGAAAGTGGTAACTTACTGACACTGTGTTTATTAATATTCCGTTTATTTTCGAAGATACGGGACATGTGACGTCCCGTCCCATGTCCCTACAGAATAATTCTTTCATCCCCAAGGTAGGGGAAATCCCGTACAAATTCGGGACAGTTGGCAACACTAGTCGTCCGGGGTTTATTTGCCATTCACGCGATCACGGTCACTGAGGACCTGGCAAATGACGCTGTATTCTACTCGCGGGTTCTTCACACTTTTCGAATGAAACCTTTGAAAAATCACCCCACGTATGAGGTGTTTGGTTGATTCTTAAATAAGTCTTGTATCACATGCTTTTTATAATGCTGTTTACATAAAAGTATCTTATTTTTGGTTAAATTAAACTTATATTTATATTTTATCGATAAATCTTAATATTTAATTTATAATTAGTATGAATGAACTGTTAGAAAATAGGTGCGTTGGTAAAGCCTAGTAAGAAATAGTTCTTACGCAAAATATTATTACACTGACTGCGCATGAATGCGGCGCGCTGTCCCTTCGGTGTAATTTTCCAGACTAGGTTAAGCTTTGTTTGTACGAGGCGGAGGAATATCCTGGAAGGAGAACTTGAGCAGGGCTACAGAAATGTTGTAAGCAGCCGCGAACGGACTATACATAGAGAGCGTGAAGGATTGCATGTTCTTGTATAAACGACGCTGGCGGACCGGCGCGCGATAAAACTGGACGAAGCGCGCACGTCGGGGCGCTGGGCGGGTCGAGATAAACATCGCGCCGCCGATCTCCAGCACTTATACGTATCGCGTACGTCAAACCTGTCGGCTCCTTCGCCTTGTTTCCTTACACGCGTCGCCTAATCTGATGCAATTCCTACCGAGAATAATGCAAGGCCATCGGCAACCGCAGTTGTAGGCGCTGCCTTATCTCCAAACCGCCCGTCTATCTGAAGCTGCTTTGCATTTTTGAAGCGAGGGAGAGCCAAAGGCGACACCGGCCACGAGCATGAAATATCACCAGTGCCTCTAAGTGCAATGTATTAGACTGGCATCTGTAGTTTCTCAGCATGCGAACACGGGACTTAGAGGCTGTATCATCCCTTATACCAAAATTATTAATTTTAGTGTCACAAGAGAAGAGTCAGGGTCATTACTGAAAATGTTTCATTATTGAAGCATTACATTTCATAGTTCTTTGCAAATTTTCGTACCTGACTGTTAGTTGATGTTCCCTTGTTGTCATTAAAGGGCGAGAATAAATTAATATTTAAAATTTTGTATTAAGTTTTTTGTTGCTTAAATTTACGTTAGGATATCATATATCGTATCCGTAATGATGCGTAAGGTAGTTAGCTAAGTTTACGTTGACACATTTAAAAATAAATCCCCCTAAATTTGAATCAGTAAGAAATAAAGTAAATTTCAATATGGCGGGCGAGGCTCATAAGCGGCAAAATCCGTGAAAAGTACGTGGGAAAAAATCAGGGTGTGGATGTGTCGGCGACACGGCCGTGGGTTTCACGCCAATACGTGTGCGTCAGCGAACAATGGATACTGGGCTTTTATGACTTAAAACGACAGATCTATATTATGTATTTCGCTTTGCAACGAAATCAGCGCGCTAGCACATCGGAGTCACGAGATTTCCTGCCCAGGAATTTTCGCCCACGCCCAACATTGCCGCTAGTCTTCGCGGGCCGTCAGTCGCAACCTTTCGCATGCGCGGCGCCAACAAATCTAAGGTCGTGCTCGCATTATAACTGTATACCCCATCGAACGAGACCACATTTATTTCGTTATTAATCACGATGTTATGGTGTCGGAATGGATCACCTTGAAAACGTTACATCGCTATTTCCGTTCTGGTTAGAGTTACCAGATACCCATGATATAAATGGAAGACATTAACTCTGGTAGAGAACAACGCATTATCATTATCGATGCAAAATTTATTATATATGTATGCATACAGGAGAACCATATACTATTAATTTTTTTGGCGTAGATAGTTTCGAGAAAACGTTTTTCAAAAGTTTAATTAACAACATAAAGTTTTCAATATAAGATAATACACAATATCAAGACTAAGTACCAGAAAAATAAAGCATGTGGGCTTACAGTTGTTTTACACAACGAAACATTCTAAAACGCACACTGAAAAATGAAAAATAAATCTAAATAAAATCTCAAAAAGAAAAATCATAATACGTATCATTTACATGGTCGCATCAGCTTTAAAATCGTTAACCAAGTTGTAGCAAGGGTTTTGGACATAAATATAATAACATTAAAATAATTAGTTGACAAGTATAGGCTGATTGCGGTAAACTTAGCATTTCTTAAATCCCTGCTTAAGATCTAATTTTATGTCTATTGGCTATTATTACAGTATATGTAAAAGTAACATTGAAGTGGGCTTCATCACTTTATTCATACGTTACTTAAGTGAAACTGTAAATTTGCTTGAAAAGCAAATGTTTTACAAATTTCCTAATTCTTAAACATATATATGCATTAAAAACAGAACGCAAAATAAATTATTTCAGTACTCACATATGTTTACCTAAACAGTTATAATCCAACGTTAAGACGTGGAACTACTTTCGCTCAGTCACTACCAAATTTACTTGGCGCATACCAAGTCCGTTAAAATATACGAATGTATGGGCAAAGTCATTTTGTAAAGGTTGATTCCAGAAGTGCCCATTAACCTGGGAACAGCCTATACTAGCTTTTATCAGGTAACAAAAAGCCGGGCATTCCCGTACATCTCCACTCCACTCGCCGACCTCCCGTGGCGCAGTTGGTTGGTGCGCCGCCGGTCTGGGGTGCAGAAGGTCCTGGGTTCGAATCATAGGTAAGGCGTTGGTAGGTATTGGCTTAAGTTAGGTCATTAGTTAGTTTGAAAGCCGTTCCCTGATAAGCCTTCAGGCATAACACCGGGGGACGTTAATAAGCCCTATCCAATACAATCCACTCCTCTCCAATACTATAGCATGGAGTAAATAAGAACACAGACACGAAATAACGTAGCGGTTTATTTTATTTCCGCGTAGCCATTCTCCTATTGGCTGTGTGAGTCTTTAGGAACCGGCCTTGTGTCTGATTGGCTACCGCGTGCTGCGGAAGATTACCTGTTGGCTGGGCTGCCGGCTGGCGAGTACGTTACCAGACGCTGATTGGCGGATGGCGTTCCGACATGTTGCTGGCAAGTGGCGCCATATTGCAGGCGTGTGCGGCCGTAGTCCGCAGAATAAGCGGCTGCTTAAAAATGGATCATCGTCACATTTATTTTTAAAATGGGAATATTTTCTGTGGTGGCGCGTGGTGTCTGTAACTGTCAGAATGGTACGGCGGCGTGGCTGCAAGTTGTTGCCGTACTGTTCATTAGGATACTCAGCTGGCATGTTTTGAATATTCAAGTGTTACATTTTTCTGTAGTCTTAAAAACGCAAAACTTACTATTTTCGTGTAAAGGCATTAGATGGCATATAATTTTTTTTTTTTACCCCGGAACAGGTCTATTGTATGTTGATATACACAGTACGTAAGAAAACGAAATCTATGTTGTGCTGTAGCTTCTGCAAGAAGTAGCAATACAAATAATTTTGTTAATGAAAATCCACATTAATAATATGTGAGTGAATACTCTTATTTTTTGTAGTGCAACAAAACATTAAATTAAAATTAGTTTTCTCACAAAATGTGTTTTTCTCAATTAAGGCGGTCTTGTTCTGGATACTCAATTCACCAACGTGAATGTATCACACCAGATTCTATTTCAAGCAAATACATTTTTTTTTATCCGTAGTCTTTTTGTGAAATCTCACGTAAAATTCAGATTTTTTCAACGCAAATACCGACACTTTTACAAAAATTAGATAATTCTCAATTGATAAGATGTACACCTGTAAAATCGAATAAAGGAAGTTAATGCATTTTTTAAAAGTGGTTTTATGTAAGGAATATTTTTGCATAGTTATGGTCAATGAACGTTTCTAAATTGTTTTAAACAGAATTTGCTAAGCACATTTTACGATGAAGTAATAAAAATATCTGATAAGCTTTCCTTGTATATATGCAAAATAGTATTTGCTGGAATTACACCCCAGAAAGTTTTTGGCAGAAATAATAAATATCGTAAATTTTATTATCTTGTCATTTCTGCTCTACTTCTGGTTCCATGATTTATCATCTCCGCTCTTAAAGACTTACAATGAAACACTGAACGCGACTGTACAACGTGCAGCACTCATTTAAATTCACTACAAACACTATTAGAATTTTCAAAAAAGTACTATCAATGTCACATTGAAAAAAAAAAATGCATGTATTTTGAAATACTGTAAAATATTTTAATTAAATTGACTTATTTTTATGTTTTAAAAATCAATTAATAACATTATATTTTTTAAATAAAATTTAAGCGTATTTCCATTGAGTTAAGCAGGGCGATAATAATAATTGCTACGGATGTATGTAAAAAAAAATGTTGGTATAAGCTGTACACAGTTATTTAAGCATTTTGAAATCAAAATTTGAAAAATGTCACGGCCGCTACCTGCATATATTTCAGTGGGCACACTGACTGGCAAGCACCGAGTGAAAGTTGGCAACGGCAGGGGGAAAGTAGTTCCATGTTTTAACATTAATTAAAATTGTTAGGTAATAATTTGCGAATACTGAAACTATTTATTTTGCTTTCTGTTTTTTATGCATATAAGTATAGAAATAAAAAAATTGGTAAAATATTTACTTTTCTAATAATTCTACAGTTTCACTTGACTGGCGCATGAATAAAGTGATTAGGTTCATGGAAATGTTAAATTTAAATGGTGGAAGAGTACACAATATGCATGCAAGTAGATCTTAACCGGAGCTTTAAAAAGTACTCAGTTCACCGTTAACAGCCTTTACTAATGTTAAAACATATTCTTTTATGGACAATCCTTTCCGGTAAAAAAAAAAAAAAAAAAGAAGATGACTGTGATGTCTGAGATGGATGTGCATAGAATCAATTACTAAAAATATTTGTAAACATTATTAATAATTATTTATCACATAAAACCGAAGTATTTATTATAATGATCTTGTTAGACGAAGGTATTTGTTTTTAGTCTGCGAAATGTGATTTCAGATTCATAATGGAAATAATCTTAAATTTAGATTAAAAATATATTTAAATTAGACGTTTTCAAGAACATAAAAATAACTATTATATAGTGTTACGAAATATATGTGCCTTCTTTCATATGCAGCACAAATCGTCCTTTTTTTTTTTGTCAATTTTGGAAACGCGTGTACTACTTTTTAATGAGTTCCGTATGTTGCATGGACGGGTGCAGTGTCCTATTGCACGCCGCTGTCCTTCTGCCGTGACAGCCACGTGATGTTCTCAGCTTTCACGTCACGTAAGGACGAGCAAGCGTGCCTTCAGCAGCGCTATAACGGAGGCCATAAAGCGCGAGATTGAAACGCGCAGCTGGCTCTGCGAAATGCCTGGAGGAGCATCAAACGGAAGGCGGCGTTGAAGCGCCTGGGATCACGCAGCTGAATCAGCCAGCACCGCGCGACTTAAGAAAACGATACATAAACGTCAGGAGAGATCGCCTGATAAGCCGGGGATGCAGCAGCTGAGCTGCAGCTTCTCAGGAACACTTGTTGAACCGGCCCCGAGGAACGTGGAGATCAGGAATGCCTGTCGGGAGGTCGTGACATCGAGCCAGTCCTGAGTAGTGCAACCAGGCACTCAGGATAAAAGAGATGGATATTCAGTCTGGAAAAAAGTATGGCGTTTAATTAAAAAGGAGGACAAAGCAATTTCAGTATCGTCACTAACTATTTATATATATTAGAGAACCATACATTACAATTCTTTGCGTCTTGTTTAATCTTAATAATGTTGAAAAAATAGTTTCATCAAGTCATAATACTTCAAGCAACCAATTTTCAAAAATTTAATTCATAACATAAAATGATTATCCTATTTTCTGTTAACATAAAATATGAATGCAAAGTATAATAAGAAAAAACAGTCCTAAGTCTTGACGTTGAATTGCGAGCGTAATTTTTTAATGCTTAGCAAATTAATATTTTTCTGATTTATTTGCATTAGTGCAAAAAAATTGCATGTAAGTAACACATTAAGGTTCCTCCTTCTATTACAACGGTGTTGGCATCAAGTTCATTTAAGGGCATTATTTTATTTTGAAAAAAAAAAAAAAAAAAAAAAAAAAATCACGTGAAAACATTGAAATTAGCTCTCTTCTACAAACGTTTACTGTAAAAAAATTAAAGGAAAGAAAGTAAAATCATTACACATACAAGACGCACGTTATATTTAAATATGGCATAACATTTATGGGCCAGCACACGATACCCCGGTTTTACTTCAATACCGGGTACACGAGTCTTGTCGGTTGTGGCCATTACTGTGACAGTGTGTCTGAAGAACATGTTGACGGTTCGCCGTATCAAGACTTCTTAGTTACACCAGTGAATACGCAGAGTACTGCAGATGATGCGGTCTACCAAGGGGAAGGGGAATTGTGAATATGCTTTTCACGGTTAATTGGCCACTTTCGGAAACGTTGCTTAGAATATACTTTTCTTCTCATTTTGTGTCCTTCCGCCAAATGTAAAATTTCCATTTCCATGGGTCTGATGACCCATGCGTCAGTGTAATTTTTAGGTACCTAAATTTGTTACCAATATACAATTTCTTATTATAATGAGTAGAAAACTGAATAAAAACCTAGATTTGCTATAAATTTAATTATTACACTTGCAATACAACGTCAACACTTCGAATTATTTTTCTTAATTTACTGCCAACCTAACTGTGAGTCTGTATGCCCGTGTGTACGGTAGCGTATATGTAGTTAAGGGGCAATTATTATTTCAAAGGTTGATTTCAAAAGTGCTCACTTTACCGTGAACAGACAGTATACGGAGTGATGATAGCTTTCGAAAGTTACTTCCTGGCTGCACAAAGGCGCCACGAGCATGCGCAGGTGATTATAGATCTGCATTATATTATGATAGGGAATTAACGACGAAATGCGGACACTGTTAGGCCAGTTCCGCATCACCGAGAGGCCGACTCGTCAGGGCTACAAATTATTAATGTTTTTTTTGAGGGTTTTTAATTTCGTCATACTCTTCAGGGCTTGTCAAATTGTGGCCAGTTGAAAAAAGCAACAAAAATATTAATGTGTTTGAACTTCACTTTTCGCGTAAAGTATCCGCGAGATTGTGCGGTCACTTCCGGCATGCAAAGAAGCGTTCTTGCTGACTTTCAAGATAGTTTTGAAATAGGAGAACTGGAATTGTTACGTACACACACGTACACAGGGCGTGGTTAGCACGGACAACGATGTATCTGTTTGGGAGATGGGAGGAGTTGGCACTTAGAAGTAACCGTGAATGGACTGCGGGTGGGGGTTAACGTCTCGTCGACAGCGAGGTCATTACAGACGAAGCAAGTTGCTCGAACAGCAGCGAGGCAGGAATCGGGCATGGCCTGTAGTAAGGAACAAGCATTCGTCTGGAGTGATTTCGGGAAACCATTAAAAACCGAGATCAGCATACCTATAAAGGGATTTAAACCGGGTCCTCCCGATTTCAAGTCCGGTTTGTTGCCACTATGACACCTCGTTCGGTGACAGTCAATCATCCATGCTGCCTTTTCCTCAGAAGGGAACAACATTCAGATCGTCGTGTGGTTCTGAGGTCGTACTGAGAAATAAATATACTTGAAGTAGCTACATTTCTGTACAAAACACTCCAGGACTGTTTATATAAGGACATCAAACGTATGTGTTTTTGCTACCATATGAATAAAGGTTTCGGTATTCAGTATACAACAGCGTTCTGTTCAGCAGCTCAGCATTGTTATCAAACAGGTTAGTGCTCGCAGCAGTAGATAATAGTGAGCGATGTTTTAGAGCAGATTGCGCTTATGTAATAAATTAACACTATTTTTGGACTTATACAGTACATATTTGTAGCTTATACAAATATGTTTATATATGCTTGTAAAATTACAAAATTTTGTTTTTAGTGTTACAAAAGTATTACCAGCTATTTTGATTTTTTTCTTATATAAGCTACAAATATGTACTGTATTTTTAGTGTTACAAACACATATTCCCTTACTGCGGCGATGGTAATCAAGACCATTTGCACGGGAGTTTGGAATTAAGGTACTTACAAACAATATCAAGCTGGACTTTGCGCCATATCGTCGCAGGCTCTAACCAGCCCCCTCCTCATACCCCACCCTCCCCGGATAGTGCAATTCTCAGCTGTGTGGTTCATCCCACCCCTCCCAATCAGGGTAAATCTTGCTGCGATTTCTAAAATGTCGTCATCGTCAGCAGTTTGCAGTACGCCAGTATTAACGCCAGTATTTGTCTGTAGCGGTGCATCTGCTCTTCTCAGATATGTGCAAATATGACAGGCTTACGAAACATTAATGTAATTTCGCAAATGTTAATTGTAGCTCAGTTTGCAATATTTGTTTTTTACTCTATACCGACAGTGAGTGAGTGGAGAGATTTGGGCGGCTGTTAACAGCGAGGTCTTGAGAGCCGCTGTGTATCTACAGCTTATCATCTTTTTGTACGCCAGAAAACCTAATTTCTTCATAGAGACAACGTTCAGCAACGCTAGATTGCCTCTACATCCATCAAAAATCGTAGTGAATTACAGAAAATTCTGATGTTAGTAGCAGTGGCGTAACAAATTAGGGGCGGAATATACATTGTCGCTCCAAAGGGCGCTTACATGAGACTAAATAGGCGTCCAAAGTATTTTTGTTCACCGACATGCGTTTATATATTGTATACAGTTTCTAATGCCTGTATTAATAGTGATGTACTTAACAATATACGGCTTAAACCGTTATTTTAAATAAAAATTTTTTTGCAATCATTACTGTAGAAAAATTCTTATAATATATTTATGATACGTATATGTATATTTGCTTCTAGGTTATAAATATTTATATATATTTTATGCAACATTTAATTTTGAATCTTATAGCACCAAAATGAAATATATAAAATAAGCAAAATATCCTAATAGGGGCACCTAAAAGTTTGCGCCCCCTCCCCCTAGCAGGGTGCATATGTTCTTTGCCCTTCCCAAGTTGGAGACGTGGTCTCGCCACTGCCTTGTAGTGAAGTTCGGTTTGCCGTTTCACTGAAATGGTTGGTACTACAGAACTGTTTTTCAAGCATTTCTCTGCTTTGGCTACGCACTGGGCACACCTATATTACTCTCAGAGATGTATTTACTGGCACTCCGTTGACTACACAGACCACTGTTCTGGAGTGTCCCAGGCATCGCCACACCCTTCGCGCTATTCATTTACGTGATGGGCTACGGTCAATGCTTTGTGATAGGGGTACTTCTCTGTCTGTCTGTCTGTCTCTCTCTCTCTCTCTATCTCTCTCTCTCTCTCTCTATATATATATATATATATATATATATATATATTTATATATATATATACATACATACACATACATACAATTGTCGTGCGCTTCGCAATAACACTTATCCCCTCTATGCACATTTATCTGGGTTGCAATCGTAAGCTTTGTTCGTGTGGGACGTATTTTCTGTAACTTCAGCTCCCAAAAATGTAGAAGGTACAGCTGGGTTATGTTAACGTGTTGACGAGTAAAGAGGGTGCGAAAGCCACCACGCGAACGCGTGAGAGCTAAATTTAAAAAATGTTTTCGTTAAATTTCCTATAATCATATAGTTTTCAAATGTTTTAATTCAGTATGCGTAAAATTATAAAATACATTTATCAAGATAATTTATTGTCACTTAATTTAGAATCAAAACTTACATGTACATATGATAAACCTTCGTGCTTCCATTAAGTATTTTTATTGAACTTTCACCATTCGCGACCCTGTCCATTATGTCCATTATGATCGGAACAATTATCACGTCCGAAATACATATTAAACTTATCTTCTGAAATTTCAAATCTCTTTCTCCCGCCTATCAATTTTTATTTTACACCTTCTGCACTTTTTACTCCACCTCCCTGAGGTGGTGTAGAAGGTGTAGTACCTAAGTGTAGAAGTTGTAGTTACACCTTCCAGTAAAACGCTCGGGTTGCAGCAACCAAAATAATACTTTCTGTAACAAAAACGCGAATTTGCAGTTTGGGCGTAGAAGTTGTAAAAGGTGCAACCCACGCGAACAAAGTTATGCCAAGGTTGTTCGCGTCAGGGGCAGTGGTAAACAACTGCCGGGACCCCATTCAGCATGGAAATCCAGTACGCTCAGGAGCAGGCCGTGACATGGTGCTTGATCAGGTCAAGTGAGGTCAACTGGAGGTCAAGCGTCACACCAACACAGGAGACCCCAGCACGCTGCACTAATGTAGGTACTACTCGCCGAGTAAGCGTCTCCGAGCTCAGTTGCACACGCAGACCAGAGTACACTGTGCTAGCTGGGGATGAGGGGCATTACGAGGTCTGAGAGTATGGAGTACCTCTTGGAAAATATTCCAATTTAAACTTTTATAGTGTTTTATTTAGTGCTTCCGGACGTAAGATATTAAGAATGAGTTTATAATTTAGCCGAATTTGACATTTCTTTCTCATCGCTGTTCTTTCTTTGTTTGCATCTATTATTACATGGTCCTTAACTTCACTCAAGCGAATTCTTAACCTTTCCAATTAATTATCTCCTATTTAATGCAGATCTAAAGTAGAGCGACCAGATATTTTAATTCATGAAGCAGGAAACTTGTCATAATATATGCGATTTATAATAAAAGGAATGTGGTTAACTTCTAAACATTACAGTACTGTAACGCCCTTAAAAAATTGAAATTAGTTCACCAGATAAGTATTTGGGTGCAATAATAATCATTACTACAATTTAACTGTTAGTCAACAAAGAAGAGTATATATTTTTTCCTTGTAATATATTTTTTATTTGAGTGAATGGCATGCAGCAAAGTGTTATTTTGTAAAATAACTTCACTGCATGTGTAAAAATATAAATTTTCAGTGGTTGTTCATGTGTAAAAAGCAGGACTTCTCGCAAGACACTTGGCTAAAGAAGGACATTTCACGGCTTCATTGGCCTCAGCATCCCGCAGGAAAATGCTTATAAAAAGGACTCTCCTGAGAAAAAGTAAAGTAAAAAAGTACTGGCCCTCTGGGTCTTCCAATTATACCATAACAAATTAAAACCTTGATAATCTTCTAATAAAATAAAATAAAATATTTAAAATTATCAAAGTTCTTTGTTACTTTTTTAGACCAATAAGGGAACGATTATAAAACATATTTCCAGATAAAATTATATTAAGAATATTAAAACTTCCAAACTGGATAAAATTAATACATAAAACATTAAATTTCGTCTTAAAAGCTTGTTAATTTAACTTAAGATGCTTGGGAATCCTCACAGGAGAGAGAGGTGACTATTAGCCTGTTTTACAGTCTCCACGGGGACCACGGGGTGGTTGTCACCCTCCTGTATTTTATAAAGTTTTAATATATATAAAACCTTAAGTATAAAACATCAGGACTTTTAAAACTTGAAATCTTTAAAAATTTAAAAACTTAAAATTTAAATCTTAAAAACTAACATTGACTTTATATATAAACACAATAAATATGACAAATTAAAAACCATTACAGTAACCAATACATATCACATATATTAAATATTAAAATTTTCTTATTATTATTTTATTATTCATACCTTATAGTAAAAACTTGAAAACATAACTATTACCTCTCCCAAAAACAGGGTTTCCACGATTCCGTGCCAGCCTTGCCAGCAAGCGTGGCGCTACCAGGGCCTTTGCCCAGTTACCTAGGCGCTGCACTGGCATCACCTGGCAGAGCAATCCGTTACTCACCCTGTCCCCTCTTTTACCCAATCCTATCTAATCCAACAGACCATCATTCAAAGTTTTGACTATGTTATATATTTCTTCAATATAATCTTTAATTTTTATATACTTCCTCTTCAAAAACATTATATCTTCTCAGGGGCCAGCTTTCATCTTTCATATTTCAATTATTCTTCAAATATCTTCTTTCAGTATCAAATATTTCACACATATACAGTATTATATATATATTGATCTTCTTTCCTATATTCACATATGTTTTCATTTATTTTATTTATTATTTCAAGGTAGCTCTTTTAATTATTTTGAAGTTAGTTGAACTTGATAAAAAAAATAATTTCGTCTCTGCTGATTAATAAAATAGTTATTAGATTTAGCTGATTAAAATTTAAAAAATGGAGAATTCTTGAAGTTCTAGGCGTTCCTGGTGAGCTCGTTGTCGGCAGTCGCATCTCCCTGGATGCCACAGGACCTCTCATTGCGGGCTTCCCTATTCAGGCTCTCGGGCCTGTAGTGCCATTGCAGTCCCAGCACATATTAGCACACTTGACAGTCCGAACTAATTACCCTGAAAATATACGTGGGTGGCGACCGATACAGGCCTGCTTCTTCCTAAGACTTACCTCGCTTCTTCGTCTCCTTCGAGACGGCCTGTTTTCAGGTTCTAGCTCGGGTCCTTTTAATATGAACTAAATTAAAAGCCTGCGTGCTAAACCTACGCGGGCTAGCGTCCTGCCTTCGAACACCAAGATGATTAAAAATTCCTTTCAAAAACTTAATTAAATAACGCCGTCTACAACTGACCAATCACGAGAATGCTAGTGGCAAGAATTACTTACGAAGTCACTTAGTTACCATGGCAACGGATCAATAACTGCTCATATACTAGGGCTTTCTAAACACATTATAAAAATAACAGACTGGAAATACTAATAAATATTTTTACCATAAAATACAAATAAAAATTTACGCGATAAATGACATAACTTACCAATTAACACTATTAATGTGCCAATGAAAAACAATCTGTATCGGATAAGTAAATTATCAAAATCTGCATATGGCCTAATTTTACGACGTTACAAACACTACCAAAGCAACAACATATGTAATTAAAAAATTTCAAATTACTGGCTGCCAGTTCTACGAGTGAGGCTCCAATTTAACTGTGAACTCATCAGCCCACTCACGCAATGTGCATCACAATAATACGCCAACTAATGTCGTGATATGAATCTTACCTGCTCACATCTCACATATCAGCTGGCATACTGGCTTGTGCCCCACGTTTCATAGACTTTTGTACAAAAGTAAGTTAGGCAGTAGGTGTCGTGCAACATCGGCTTTAGAGAGCTCTTGGTATGCCGCCGTTCCCGTCGCTACTTGGGATCATGATGATCACGAATGAGTGGTGCGTCATCAATAAATGGCAAGCTGAGACGTTGACCTAATTGGCTAACAAGTGGGCAGGCGCACAACGAGGCGCTGAACTGGATTTTGCCAGAAATACAAGAACACCTAATTTAAGGGTATAACCTATGTGAGGGGATCCGATAACAAAGGATTCAGAAACACTCAGTCAGCATTGGCACCTCCAGCTAACATAACAGCTGATCACATACACATCCCAAGCTGATGCTGTCGTGCACTTTCAGTGCTTTCCCACATAGTCATTGAGACCTTCACATTGAGATCTACCAATGATCCTACAGGGTCTGAGGGGCTCCCTGGAGGAACCTGAGACCTAAGTTTTCGAATATCGTGTAAATGGGAACTACAAAAAGTTGTTTTCCTGTTCGATAGCACCCCAGGACTGACAGGAAGGTGTGTTTGAGCCTGTATATTACATGTTTACATATGGTCAAACAGAAATGCAGTTGCTCTTAACGTAATACTTAATTAATTAAACTACATTTAAATACCAAAAAGAATAACATTTGTTTATCTAAAAAAAATTTACACTTTGTCTGGAGAAACTTCCTTGTTGTGCCAGCATTATATGACTGACAACAATATATTTGGTTGAATCGGTGGTACCTGCTGATTTAGCCAAACATAAACAAATTCATTGTTGGCTGAAACAAACTTTTGTCTCAGCGACGTTCACCATGATATCTTGCTAATCACTTTCATTTATGCACCATTGTCGCCCAAATTGTAATAAACGGCGACGAAATGTTACAGCAGAGATTGGCTGATGCGTTGCAGTTCACTACTGCTGCATTTATCGCTAATGCTTAAGTAGTTAGGTCATTAAAAAATATTACAAGATATGACTTGTTTATCGCAGAGTTGCTTCTGTTAGATGAGCAGAATCTCCCCTCTTTGTGGTACGCCCTCCTTCTTACCATTCCCCTGCACTATATAAAAACTGCTCCCCACAGAACCAGGAGTTTCTGAGAAGGAAGCATTAAGCTGACGCCGCATCATTAACGACTTCTGAACAAGCACCTACAGTTTGCCCTAAGAGAGCTACTATTTTGCGAGAAAAACGGGAAATTTACATCATATTACGTTGCACTGTCTGGCAGGGCTGGGCAAGTGCACGTGGAACAATGGGAGCGTAATGCTTGCTCCTTAAGCATTGCTAAGGTTAATTCTACTCAGGGTAGGAACAAAGCGAGTTTTCTTATGGGAGAGTTAGGAATAGGGAACATTTCCGCCGCTAGGTGCGCAGTGTTCCAAATAGTCACTTTCAAATAACATTTTAATCTACGTAAATGATAAAAGAAAAATATTTTACTTAGTGACGAGCTATTTTATATTTTATTTGTGTTTATTGCATTTATTCTTTTTTTACCGTAGAGAAATACTTGGTACAAATGCAACACTAGCGCTTACCTAGTGGCAAAAATGTTTGGTTGCCAAACTTTTAACATTGATATTACCAACCTGAGTAGAAGTAACCTTAGCATTGCCTAATAAACACATTCCATGGAAATATAAAGCATGTCTGCACCTTCAGGGTGTTAAACATAAGTGCATTATTATTTCCAAAATGAAGGAAAAGTAATTTAACTGATGCATTCAGTGCTGGTAAATATCGAGATCTTCAACAGGTAGAGAAGCAGAAAGTTGTAATAACTTCACAACACGTGAAAAGGTTTTATTAGATAAAATAAAATCTTACAACTATACTAGGTCTTATCCTAGGAAGTGGGGAAGATACGCAGTAGGGAACTACGCGTACGTTCTTCTGCAATCGTGACATAACGAGCGAGGTGGCTTAGCGGTAAACCTTAGGATTCGCATTCGGGAAGACCTTGGTTCGATTCCCGATTCGACCATCCTTATTTCGGTTTTCCAAGTTTTTCCGAAGTCACTCCAGGCGAATATTGGGGTGGCTTCTTATTACAGGTCATGGTCGGTTCCTTTCGTGTTCCTGCTTCCTTGGGCAGCTTGCTCCGTCTCTAATGAACTCGCTTCGACGATACGTCAAGCTGCACCTACCTGTAATCGTGATAGGAGACGATATACGTCCGGTCGGGTTCGAAGTCGCTACCTTCCTGACGGATGTCAGGTATGCATCCCACAAGACAGAACAAAGCCCCGTCTGAAGTTGGCGGTGTCCGTGAACGTGATCGTATCCCAATCCCAATATCAATGACGTCACAATGACGCACACAGGGATACGAGTCTGCATTTGCGATGCCCAAGCAAAAGCTTTCGAGTGTTGGCACCAAAGAACAGTAAGCAGGGAATACTTAACTTTGTTGCTTTGTTTTTTTTTTTCCGTTAGGACGTGAAAACATTTAGACGATTTTGGATGACATGTAAGATTTTAACAATGTGTATGGGACGTAATATTTAAACGTGAAGTTTTAGAATGTAATATTCGTTATCACTTTTGTTGAGTTGATAATATTACTTAATTCTTAAACATTACAAACATATTCTGTTGGTTTTGGTGAAAAAAATTTGCTTCGTTATTACATTTGAAGATAGCTTCAAAGTCACAGAGTCTTAACCATTGTTTTCTTTCAGACTTAGTGAACAAAAAACGAAGTTTAACAGGCCACGTAAATGATTAAAAATTCCTAAATTTAAAGAAAGATTAGCATATTTACTAAAATAATTTATAAGGAGCCAAGAAAATAATTTTGCATGTAACGATAGTAGCATTCCGTTCCCGAAAACGCTTGCTTCAACCAATTATTCACATTGATAATATCTGTTGCCGAAGTCTCATTACTCGGTTTATGCTTCAATTGCGTTATTTGTACTTATAATATATGGAGTTTTATGTGACGAATGCGAACTCATTTCACGTGTTATAGCCACTTTGGGTTACCTTTTTTTGCAGATAGTTGCTGGTAAATTTTTAACCACAGTGTTCTTAACTAATTCCGTTCTGCAGTAGTAATAACCACTGTTGGTTTTCGAAATTTAGACAAAACTAAGTTCAATGTTTGAACTGCTATGCTTCTTGAAGCTATCTGTATTATAATTTTTTTTTTTAGGAATGGGAAATACGTCATCACTTTTGTTTTACATTCGCTAAAACTTAAATCTAACGGAACCAACCTTGTTAAATTCATTGTGAATGGATTCTTCGTACTAATAAAAGGTTTTTGTAGAAATTTAATATTTAAACACATAAAATAATTATGCTGCGTTTTTAAGGGTATAAATACCCGCCCTCTTGGATTTTTGAAATTTTCGCCACAGGCTGCATTACAGATTTTGTAGTATGTTTTACTGATCGACAGGGCGTACGGAATTGATTTGTACATTTCATAAATTCGGTTTTAATTGTGTTCTGTTACTAGTTTCATTTGTGTAATCGCCTGCAAGAATTTTTTTTTTTTCGGGCAATCACTAGTCAAAAATTAACAAAAGCAGCGAAACTGTATGCAAAAGTTAATAAAGCCTCAAAAGCTATCACTTATACCCTGACATGCGAAAAATTTTGTTTAGGAGGTAGTATCCCTTTCATCTTCGATTTTTCTTACAAATCTTCGTAATTAAATTTTATGACCAGACATAGAAAATCAGATAGACACGACATAGAGGACTACTTAACGAATTGTTAGAAATTCGTTCGTTTCCAATTATACCTGTATTTTGACATTATTAATATTTGATTACTGTTACAGATGGGAAACTAATCATATATGTTGGCTTTCGAAGTAACTTTTAAGATGTTGCCTATGCGTTGACTAACTTGGTTTTTAAAACATTGACGCTGGAAATTAAGTTATGGAGGAAAATACTTAAATCCAAGAAAGCGAGGATACTTCCCCCCTGAAACCTTTGGAAACGGAACTTGTGTGCAAGAAAATAGACGAGTTCAAAATTACGAGTGTACTGATCCCCCTTAAGTGAGCAGTATTTTCGTTTGGTTTTAGCAGCTTAATAATATAATGTGCAATTTTTCAGCAGATTTCATCTACGAAAAAAAAAAAATCCTCAATTTTAGGAAACTATTCTTTCTATTCACACTTTTGAACCAAGCACAAGCGATTCCGCAGCATCAGAAGTAGAATTATAAGAGCCACGTCGGACATGATGCGTATCATAGTACTATTTTCCTAACGTGAGTTCGCTACTGAAGAGATCAAAGACAGCGCGTTTCATGTCTGCACGCCTCCTTCCAAAAGAGTCCTCACGAAACATTTCGATTATTCGTTCCTCTCGATCGCTCGATGCTCCATTGTTCGGCATCTCTTGTTGCGGTATCTGCGCGTCACTTCGAGTCAGGGCTCGGCCTTTCAGGGTCTTAAGTAGTTCTGTCTGTCGAGTGATTGAACTGCTGATAGGGGAACATGTTTATCTCACAGGGAGAAACAAGCAGTTCGTTTTCTCTGGCCGACAAAGGCACTTTGAACGTCACAGCAGTCTGTTGGAGGAGATTGTATCTACCATGCTGGCAAATACACCGCCTGCATCATGAGCCGCCTGCTCGACACACAGAGCTACGCCACTGGCAGTTGAACTCCGCTCAAAAGTACGTGTCGAGTGTTAATATAATTATATGAAAAGTTAGTGTGCGAAATTTAAATCTGCCTGAAGCCATGATCGCATTGTTAAATGACAAGTTGCCTCACAATACCGAATATACATAAGGCAATTGCTCTCAAAAGATACGCTTGCTCGTCTCAGTTTTTTCAGGGGGGTGGAGTGGGAGGGAGGAGGGGAGAAAAGAGCAGAAATTTTTGTTTATAGTCAACATTATAACTGCCTTAAATCAGTAAATAAAATTAATTACTGTACGCCGCACAGCAAAAATGAAAAAAAAAAAAATGTGTTAACTAGTTGGTAAAAAAAATTGTGATGGCCGTGGGTTTTATGTGAATACTTCTGCGTTAGCGGGTAATATTTTCCTTGCGATATGGGAATGAAATCAAAGAAACGAAATCGATACTTTGCTTTTATGGCTTAAATCGACAGATCTAGACGATATCTTTCGTTTGGCATTTTATTCAGCGCATCAGCACATCGGAGTCGCGATATATACTGCCCGGGAAGTTTTGCCCCCCCCCCTCCGAAAAAGGCCAACAGTTGCCGCGGCCCCCCACCGGCCCCTCCACATGCGCGATGCCAATTCCAGATCGTGCTCGCATCCTACTCGCATGCCCGATGAAACGAGACAACATTAATTTCAATCGTGTTATTTATTAGTCACAGAGACATATTGTCGGAATTGACCACCCTGCGAACGTTACATCATTTCGTCCCTGGCATCTCATGTGTCGTCAGATTTTAAAGACGTATACATGTCAGGAATGACCTAGTTACAGAACTGGCTTAAGCGTTTCACATCATGTCTTGCTTTTTTTTTTTTTTTTTTGAAGACGCAAGATTCAGCATCCGATTAAAAATAAATTATGACCTCATCTCATAGTTCTTGCAACTCATTTACTTGGTAGTTCTATTGCCATGTTATCCCCTGTAAGGACTTTGCATATTGCGCATCTGAGTCACAGATGGGAGAAAAGGCTAAGTGTGACATTGTTACATGAAACAAACGCCCCGTAGCCTCTATGCTAGGAATGTCACACGGCAGTGCAGCTATGATACTGTTAACTGAGAGAGTATCATTTAATATAGTAATAATAATAATAATAATAATGTTGTGCTCCATATCATTACACATTTTAACCTTTCTTTACTCAATTTTGTAACTCATTACGACCGAAAAATTCTTCTTTCATCAGTTCTGAAGGATATGAAGAAATTAAATGTTGGAAATTAACGTTTAAATTTTTTTGAATATCTTTTGGTATGTTGACTCAGCTGAAAAATAGGAGGGTGCACTGGGGGTAGTTCTACCAAAGTGATTTTCCAATCTTATTTTAAGTTAACTCCCATAAGATTCCTTAAATGTTTAATTTAAATTTTAATATTAAGTTAGTTCTTAACATCTGCGATTAAAATGTGTGAATACGAATATAATTACAGTTCATAAAATCCAAGAATAAGTACGTTAATGTTACACTCCGCATAACAAATCATACAAAATTACTCCACAACACAGCAGAACGCGCTGAGCAAACCTAGTTAGGTATGGGATAGTTTATAGCTCTGGTCGCTAGAGGGCAGGTAATACTCCGTTCGAACAGTCCCGTCAGACACGGGTGTAGCATAGCTGTCCAGTCATTTCAGGTCTCGCTCGGCGTGCTTCACAAGACTTAATGGTTGGATGAATAGATTTAACGCCTGCCAAGGTCGACATCTGATTCACATGTAGAAGTGAGCAACACGGTTTCATTTCAGAGAGGAGGTTACGCTGTCAGAACGTCCTTGTAACATTCACTAACCTGGGACCAGAACTGAATCTTCATTACTTATGAACGTTTACAGTATCATACGCCAACGCCATTCAGAAAATATTGGTATGGAAAATAAGGGAGATTAACTTAAAAAAAATGGCGCTAAACAGCAGTGGACTGTTTACAAAAAAAATCTTTTCTTTGCACAATATGTTTGCACTGTCACATTATTTTTAATACGTATTTCTACAATTCGGTGTTTTATTTAAAGTGTTATTTAAAGTGTGTTATTTAAAGTGTATGAACTGTTTTAAAACGTATTCACAGTGTTGCAGTGGAAAGCCGTAATAACATGGAGTGCAATGCATAAGCGAAAACCACTGCACTCTCATGGTACCTCAATTGCGCTACAATTTTATGCTTATCGGGGGCGTGACCCAAAACTATTTATGTATTAATAATTTCCCCGAAAGTACTATTACTGCTAATTTAGCTATCTTAAAATTGACATAACTTACGGTAAATAATAATTTCATAGCTGTAATATACCTGTATACAAAGCGTATTTTGTGTTATTAAATTGAGAACAACGTAAAAACTGGATGCAGCTTTGAGCGTAGAAAATTAGATAGTTCAGATACCGTTACGCTGTCTTACTTGACACGGTTTTAATTTTTATTCATTCATTTTTTTTAAATTTTTCTAACAAAAATGTTGTTTTTGTTTGGTACTTTTCAACGCGTTCTTTCATTTGAATCCTGTTTAGGTAAGTTTATATTTGTAGAAGCGTATAGAAACAGAAACGAAATTTGTGACAGTTCATAAAACTATTTTAGCGTTAGGTCTATAGGTTTTTTTTGTATCCATAAATTATATTCGTAAAATATCAAACTCAACCAACCGTTACGGTGTGTCTGATTAGTGATATTGTTCTGTTATAGTGTAAATTGCTTGTAATTGTTTGTATAAATAATCGCCTTACCAGTTGGGGTTGGTCAGCTTCGTTTTACTTGAGCCCGGCTGGTCGAACGTTCTGGCACTATGGCGCAACACAGAAAAAGAAGCAGTGCAGTAAATCAAGATCTAAAACATAGCGGGGATGTATGGATCTAGTTCTTAAAATATACAACATATATGGTGGTCGCTACAAAGTAAGGCCAACATGTACAAATTTTGGTTTACACAGGCAAAGAGAGTAGCAATCCAGACACAACCTAGATTTTTTTTGTGCTTTTCTTTGGGCCTGTAAATCAGCAGCTATTTGTCGTTCGGTTGAGGGTTCTGTCTGGCTAGGCCACCGAACGGTGCTCAGAGCTTCAGGAAAATACTCATTCAAAAACTGCCCCACGCGCGTAAAAAATATCCTCATAATATTTAAAAAAACACTCCACTTCCGACAAGTTTATTTTTTATACTTTACACTGAGGTGACTGAAGTCATGGGATACCCCCTAATGTCGTGTCGGACCTTCTTTTGCCCGGTGAAGTGCAGCAACTTGACGTTGCATGGATTCAACAAGTCGTTGGAAGTCCCCGGCAGAAATATTGAGCCATGCTGCCTCTATAGACGTCCATAATTGTGAAATTGTTGCTGGTGCAGGAGTTTGTGCACGAACTGAATTCTCGATTATGTCCCATAAATGTTCGATGGGATTCATGTCGGGTGATCTTGGTGGCCAAATCATTCGCTGGAATTGTCCAGAATGTTCTTCAAACCAATCGCGAACAGTTGTGGCCCGGTGACATGGCGCATTGTCATCCATAAAAATTCCATCGTTGTTTGGGTACATGAAGCCCATGAATGGCTGCAAGTGGTCTCCAAGTAGCTGAATATAACCCTTTAAAGCCAATGTTCGGTTCAGTTGAACCAGGGGACCCAGTCCATTCCATGTAAAAACAGTCCACACCATTATGGAGCCACCACCAGCTTGCACAGTTCCTTGTTGACAACTTGGGTCCATGGATCCATGGGGTCTGCGCCACACTCGAACCCTATCATCAGCTCTTACCAACTGAAATCGGGACTCATCTGACCAAGCCACGGTTTTCCAGTTGTCTAGGGTCCAACCGATATGGTCACGAGCCCAGGAGAGGCGCTGCACGCGATGTCGTGCTGTTAGTAAAGGCACTCCTAAGTTCACCGCACAATCCTAACGGACACGTCTGTCATACGTCCCACATTGATTCCTGCGGTTATTTCATGCAGTGTTGCTTGTCTGTTAACACTGACCATTCTGCGCACACGTCGTTGGTCTCGGTCATTAAGGGCAGGCGGTCGGCCACTGCGTTGTCCGTGGTGGGAGGTTATGCCTGAAATTAGGTATTCTCGGCACACTCTTGACACTGTGAATCTCGGAATGTTGAATTCCCTAACCATTTCCGAAATGGAATGTCCCATGCGTCTAGCTCCAACTACCATTCCGCGTTAAAAGTCTGTTAATTCCCGTTGTGCGGCCATAATCTCGTCAGAATCCTTTTCACATGAATCACTCGACTACAAATGAAAGCCCAATCAATGCTTTGTCCATTTTAACATTTTGTACGCGATACTACTGCAATCAGTATATTTGCATATTGCTATCCCATCACTTCTGTCAGCTCAGTGTAGGTTTTGGTGTATATTTTTTTAGAGTGAAAATGTCTAGGACGGGCGTTTTCACAATCATTTTGAGGTTCGAAAACACCTGTGAAAGATCTTTAAAGTTATAGATGGACGTGGAGCACACCTTGCTCTTCATTATTACACCATAAAATGACAGGGTCACCCTAAGAATATCAAGAGGCGAGCTGCCGACGTAAAGACTGCACGCTAGTTTAGTGCCTTGTGCTTAGATGCGATGGGGAGTGTTATGAGCAATGAGCATACCTGGTTCGCCCGGAGTCACTTCACGATTTTGAGGATACTATAAGATTTAGTGACATGATATTGACGATAAATTTATAAAAATACCAAATAATTACAAAATTATATTCATAATATTTTCTTTGCGTAAATGTAAGAATTTAAAATTAAAATCGTGAAAAGTCAAAATTCCAAAAAGTTATTTTAATACAAAATTTGGTTTCAGCTGAATTGTTCCCGGAAGTCACAGGAGTGGCATGTTGCCGTTTCTTTGAAACCCGATTGGTTTACTTGCAATTATGGTTTAACGTCTAGTCATTTTGACTTTACATTTTACCTCTGATGTTAAAATTGGAATTCCAACGAACCACATAAAATATTTACAAAAAAAGTTTTTCATGGCGTTCTAATAACTTGAGGAATTATTTTGATTTGTTTACTTTTATTTACCAGGCTATTTTTTNAAAAGTTTTTCATGGCGTTCTAATAACTTGAGGAATTATTTTGATTTGTTTACTTTTATTTACCAGGCTATTTTTTTCTTTTCATTTAACAACGAAAAAAGTATGTAATGAGCTAAAAGTATAGACATTAATTTTGTCTTCTTGAACGCCATTGACTCTGGAGGAAGGGAGAGGGAAGCGGGTTGCATACTGAAACTAAGTTGAAGCTTCGCCTAGAAACGGCACACACATCCGTGGCTTATGTAGTNTCTTTTCATTTAACAACGAAAAAAGTATGTAATGAGGTAAAAGTATAGACATTAATTTTGTCTTCTTGAACGCCATTGACTCTGGAGGAAGGGAAAGGGAAGCGGGTTGCATACTGAAACTAAGTTGAAGCTTCGCCTAGAAACGGCACACACATCCGTGGCTTATGTAGTGTTAGAGTGGATAACTTTCTGGTCCGATGCAACTTAGTTTCCTCGGCCACGGCCTCCATCCGCACCCGAGCTCGGACACGTGGCGATAAGGAGCGTCTCAGTCCATAATAGGGATGGATGAGGTAGGCGGCAGGGAGGGTGTGTGGTCCGAGCCTCGCGAATGACGTCAGCACTCGGCGGCTCCGGAATACCGGACGCTTCTTATCGAGCCGAGCATGTCCCTCTCCGACGTCACAATTCTCGTTATTAATATCGACTTCTGATTTTCGCGAATAGAGCTCAACGCCTCAGGGTCGAGAGGTATCAGTGGAGCTCTGCACCTGACTGTACAACGTGCTAAATTTATTACAAAATGGTACACACGCGGCCAAAAAGATCAGAAAGTACGGTTTACGCTACATATGAAAGTAGAAAGCATATACTTTGTAACGCTGAGTAATATTTTTATAGAATTTATTCATTGAAATATTTTTAAAAAGTAAATAATGAAAATTTTATTTTTAATTAAAATTTAAGCGTATTCCCTTACCAAATGCTTTCAAAAGCACATTTTGCAAAAAAAAAACAAAAAAAAAGAGTCAATAATTGCAATGATTAAATGCAATTAAAATATAACAATACTATTTTATAATATTTTTACTTCAGCTACGAAATATATATGTATTTTTTTAATATCTGAAATAGTTGTGCATAAAATTAATTATTAAAACTATCTGAAAATATTATTGTTAACTTTTTATTACGCAGTCAGAGAAATTGATGAAGAGTTTTTTTTTTTTTGCAGAATACGCTTTCTGAAGCATCCGGAATGGAAATCAGCTTAACTTTTAATTAAAATAGACTCATATTATTTGGATTGTTTTAAACAGGCAAATAAGTAAATTCCAGCAAAACATTTCTCAGCGTTACAAACTATGAGTTTTCTTCTTTCGTATGCAACTTAAATCGTACTTTTCTGACAATACTGGTAGCGTGTGTGCACTAATTTGTAATGAACTCTGAATGTTGTACAGTAGGGCGCAGAGGTTCATCGGAGTTGGAAACCAATCTACTTCTACCGCAATATCCTACGTTCACACATACAGGTTTCCTTTGGTTATAGGTCACGTGTCTATGTTAGGAAGACATTTTGGTTCTTCACTGAGCCAATTAGAATTAGGTTACTCTGGTATTGAATATCAGTGATTTGAGGGGCGTGCATCTAAGCCGTGTAGCAATTAAAACTATCCAATCGTTGAAGTGATTTTGAACTAGAGTGTCTTGAAATACAACTTCACAGTAACTGTTTTCACGAAAATAATGTTACAAGACACCAGAGGGGCGTATCAGAGTTCGTGAGGGATGTAGGTCTGAATATAAATGAAATAACTGAACTTGATTTTTACTTTATTTATACTACTATAAATATTCACACAGGTATTATTTACAACATTAAACTAGCTATCTACACTGTTAGTATAATCTTGTTCTTCCCAATGAGCGCAATATTTAATCTCTACCTCAGTTATAATTAAAATCCTTATCAATATCTCTAGATTGGTTACAGTAACTTAATTTACACTCGTTATTTACATATATTCAATCTGTCTGTTGCCATCATTCCAAATGCCTGTCACTCACGCATCCTGTTCTGTAGTCCCACCCGTCAATCTCACTCTCCACTGTACCGACGCTCGCAGTCCGCTGACTTCACTCTCGCTGGTAACTGTCGTCGCCACTCGTCGCTTCGCTGGCTCATCACTTCGCCGTCTTTGCACACTTGGGTCTCAAGGACGTACAATCTTCCAAACTCTCGACTATTGGCTAGGAGGCCCGTCGCGGATTAAGTAGTCTCACTGTCCCTATCTAGAAGGTTCCCCGTACCCTGAGTCTCGTTGTGAGAGGCAAGGGCGATGATCAGAACATTCTTTCAAAGATGATCTCAGAAATTCAATCAGCTGAATGTCAGGAGCGCACAAACCCCGATAGGCTTATTTGACACACGGGGCTGCTCGCCTTTGTAAATCGCCGCGCATTTCTCGCGTTAACACTTTGCAATAGGCGCACTGTTTCGCTTGCTTGGAAGCGATGCAGATAAGTAAGCATGTGACAATAAGTTATCCCTAGTGATCACGAACCGCTGTTGTTAGTCTTTCCGCGGATACTACTGTGACGTTAAATACAATAAAATGCTTCAGTTTTCCAGCTTGACTGTGCAACCTCTGGGGCACGCGCGGTCGGAGACGCAATTTTTTGGGCAAACACAGAATTGCGCCACAGCCCCAAACATAGTAGCAAAAAACTTAGTAACTTTTAAGTTGAAAAAAAGGCAATTTCAGGTTGATAGACTTAATGACATAGAATAATGCTAATTTTTTGGCTAGATGACAATATACACGACCAATATCGTAACAAGATAATGCATTGCGAAGAAATTAGAGGCTTTGTGTTATGCAGATAAAAAAATCGCCATAAAAGGAATGTTTAATATACATGCAACATTTATTTATTGATATATGAATGGTTTACGAAACCCTACAACATGTGTGGTTAGTTTGAAAAACATGGCAGAAAAGGTTCAAGGGAGATTAAACTGGTACAATTGTTATAAGTCAGAAACTGTACGAGCCACATGGGAATGTGAAACGTACAACGGGCTCGTCATTGAATTAGCCCACAGTTGTGAAATAGGTGTAGAGAGAAGTAAGCTGTTCTCAAAACAATCGTTTAGAGGACAAGACTATCCCCCGCTTCCGACATCCATCACCTGACCGCCACATTCTTGGGTTGATGCTTAGCGAAGTTAGCAAAGCGTATGCAGGGAAGCAATCTCCTCTAGTAATTAGAATATAACAGTTTATTGATAATGTCAAGAATTTTGGTAGCCAGTTTTTTTTACCGAACAGAGGCCGGATTTGGCCCAGTGAACGCCAGTTGGACAACATTATCATAAAATAAATATTATAGTGCCATTAAAAAAGTAACTGAAACTCTAAAGAAATCCCATTAAGGGCGTGAAACTTTCTACTTGAATTAAGTTAGAAATTCAATAAGTAGTACACTCTAAAATCGAAAGAGTTAAAACTGCTCCGCCTGTATCTGTGAAATTATACTTATTTTAGTTGCTGGTACTGATTAAACAGTGATTTCTACTAATTCCTACTGTATTGCACTGACGTGGCAATAAAACCTCAGCGCATTACACTGATTCGTCAGAAGATAACAGCTCATTAACTCAACATCCAGTAAAATAATTCTACAGATTGAAATAACTGGTTCAAATTTAGAAAGTATACAACACTATAAAATATAACTATACATAACTGAACGAGTGTCCTAGCCACATTGCGTGGACATAAAGCCGGCCCTACACGATGCTCATTGTCGTAGCAGTTTTCATACTCATTTTCTGCTAGTGTTTCTGCTCCCGTGTAAGTTAAAATTCAGCCCCTTCCGGAGTGGTCTGGCTCCGGGTATGGCAGTTTTCGTACCCATGTGCATGTCTGAAACGGTAATAGAACGCGTTATAATTTCTGCTACACCCACGGAGCTGCGACAGATAAGATGACAGACACCTGAGTAACAATATCAAACCGTATATTTCCGTTTAGGAAAATATTACATGTTCTGTATAACGTATTTTTGTACAAAGTGAAACATAATGTAGGCGTAAGTATCGGGAAACATTTCAAATAACTCGCACGGTCATAATGAAACAACAAACCTAACTTTAAAAAATACGTGATAACTGTGGATGTTTGTGTATGTAAACAACCTTTTAATGATTAGCTCAGACGACGTGTAGCTGAATAAGTTAATGTGCGGTTGTGCCTTTGTTAATTTTAGATTTTAAAGTTCAAAACTTTGTCGTGTAATGAACTCTTTTAAATTTTTTATGTGATAAATTATTGCTGTTTACAGTTTATGTTCTTGCTGGAAAACGTTTATTTCTGAAATCCGTTTGTCTAAAAGCAATAATTTTCTCCGTTTCATATAATTCCAGTAAATTTTGAAATTCTCGAAAATAAGTGCGGTCAAAATGTATCCCTCCGCCACAGTTGTTCTGTCGGCGAAGAAAATGATCTTCGTTAACAAACTCTACGAATCCAATGACAGGTATTCAAATACTGACAACTTCAGTCCAGTTCTAGGGCTACTACAACTGGTTGCCATTCCCACCGGTTTTATTTCTGTTATGACCAACAAATATACTTGTTAAGGTTGTGTTTATTTTATTGGTCGGGTGGGGAACTCTAGTTTATCGTCTTTCATGACACGTAATTTTTTTTACGGTTCTTTTTATATGGGTGTGTGGCAATGTGAACTTGCATTGTTTTGATGATGCATTGGAAAATATTTTTCGTACGGTAATAACATCCAAAGTACTATAACTCGAAAGCTGTAACTTCATCGAAAGAACTAAATGCGATAAACTTGTCATTGTTCGTACCGATGCGAGAAATACTGAACATTTTTAGTGAAGTTAAACTAGCCCATAAAAATCGTTGGATTTTTTTATATAATGAAATACGCTAAAAGGGCCTTTATTTAGGCCACTTACATTTGAAAACTTCAAGCAAGAACAAATCTATTCAACAAATTTTTCACACTTAAAAATAGTTAAATTTTAAATAAAATAAATTAGGGCAAATAAAAGACTTTATTTAAATAAAAAAGGCCAGAAACATTTCAAATAGCTTATTGCGAAAAACACGCAAACGTACTGTTCACTTCGTAATTACAAAACACGTGGCGAGCCTTGGATGATTACTTCACTAAAATCACTTTTGTCGGCCACTGATACGAAACAATTTATTTGCTGATTTATGGAATTAATAAAACACTCGAGCTGTTTCTTGAAACCAACAAACGTCACAACGTAGATACTTTGTTGCTCGCGCTTCATGGTCAACAAAAATGGCGGACCAAAGCACACAACAAACCCTTTTACAAAGCGGCAGACACGTGTTGATATTTCATTTCACAGAGGAGACTGTCCTAAAAAGGCACCTACGACGAACTTCATTTAATTCAATACGCAAATACAAAAATAATTAACTGTATATATAACATTCCGACAACACAAGCAAGGAATTTTCGTACACACTAAATCAGAACCAGTGATATATCAATCAGCGAAATAACGTTCATGATAAGCTACTGCTGACCAGCGAATCAATCAAATTAACTGGGAACAAGTGATTTATTGCAGTGACATTCTTGACATTCAGTGGGAAATCACAAATAATTCAGTGAAATTCAACCACTATATTAATTAGTTTTCTGGCACAGATTTTCTGGCTCAATTCTTACTGTTTTCACTGATTTGGCTCAATTCTCACTGATTCAAGTTTAGAATGTATATAGATATTTATGACGGAAGAGAACTCAAGGAAATTGCATTCACCGGGCGGGTGGGGATGTTTTACATAATCGTAATGTACGTATGCTATACCATAATATATAAAAAAGTTTTTAAAGCCTATGCTATATAACTCAAAAAATTGTAAATTAATCTAAGAGTATAATTTAAATCATAGGTGTTGTAATTATCATTAAATTTATAAATTACAATTTTTAATGCCGAGTGTTATTTTCTTCCATAAATATTGCTAATATCGCCAACATAATAACATGCATCCAGCAACAACCATCAGCTGACACAGTACTTTGCAAATGGGGGCGTTTACTGTTTAAATGCAGTGTGGGTTGGTCACAACGTCTGTCAATATTTACTTAAATTTTATGAAACGGAGCCTTATTTTTAATATTTTTGAAATTTTGTCTTATTTTGGCCTTATAACCATAAAAGCGTGTATAATTACGAAACGTACAAGATTGGTTAATATGCTTATTAGTGCAAATTATTTAAATCATTTTCTGACGTTTTAATGTGTGGCGTTAATTCCATGTTTTCTATACATAGGCAGTGCCGTTACTCATATACTTTCCCCTACATCAATAGCACTCATACTCAGAAACTTAAAAATATGCAGTCTTCAGTGAAAAAAAAACCATCTTCGTAATTTTTGGATGCACCACAAAGGGCCTACACATAAGATTTGATTGCATTCGCACCCATGCCAACTGCAGACTGTCTGCCATTTGCGAGTTGATTTGCCTGCCATTTACAATTTTCTGAAAGCACTTCAGGTACCGTGTGGGTATGAACTGATGCTTTCTTTCATCTCTTCTGCAATATAATCTTTTATGCCTTCTGTTGTGCCCATGGGCATAACAGAAGGTAGCAGAAATTAAGCATCGTGTTGGGCCAACTTTAGTGACCTCCGGTAACGCCAGAGTTTATGTTATGTAGTATGATATGGTTTATACAGAGTCCAGGGACGACTAACCCTATGCCCGCGGGTTAAACAGTGGCTCTCCAAGGTATTTTGGATGGCCCGCTAGAAGCTCAAGTATTTGCTCTATATTTTTAAGTGGTTTACNGACTCTCCAAGGCATTTTTGATGGCCCGCTAGAAGCTCAAGTATTTGCTCTATATTTTTAAGTGGTTTACGCTGACAATAAAAATAATTTCATACTTGGCAATGCTCCTTTTCTAACTACTGTAAGAGACCGTGTTAGAGCTTCAGGAGGATAATGAACTAATGAAGAATGTGTGACAAGGTTGCCTTCCACACAGGCTGGCTCTATCTGACGGTTTGCGTGCTGACGCACGGGCTCAAGTTCATGTCAGGGGGAGAGGGTAGGTATCCACAACCGCGTGTCGATAACCCGCCACAACACACTGCGGGCTACGTGTTGTTGGAATGTTTATGAACGCACGCGCATGCACTGGGTCGTTGTTGTGTTCCGTATCCAGTTTCAGATGAAATGTAAAGTGAAATGTCTCTTGGTGAGCGTGAAGCAAAAAGAAAACGTGAAAGTGAAGTGGGGTTCCGGACATTCAATAAAGAATGGAAAGAACGATTTCTCTTCACTATCGGTGAGTCATCGAAACCGATATGTCTGATCTGTAATTTAACAGTTGCTGTGCCAAAGCAATACGATATTGAAAGGCATTTCAAACAAAATCACGATACATTAACACATCTCACCCTAGTGGCTCTGAATTAAGAACGAAATATATTTCGAAGAAAAAGAGGGAGCTTAGTTGCCAGTAAAACTTGTTTGTTAAGAAATGTGAAGCCATGAAAACTATGCCCCGAGCATCATATGAGATACATCAGTTCAAATAGCTCTGTGGATCGCCCACCACTCCAAGCTTAATTCAGTTCTGGAAATATGTTCCTAGCGAACCGTTTCCCAAACTTCATGATCTTGCTGTAAGGTTTATTTGTAGGTTTGGATCAACATATGTGTGTGAACAAACATTTTCATCCATGAATGTCATAAAAAGCAAATTCCGTTCAAACATCACCGACAAACACCTTGCTGATATGTTCATTTTAGTGCATCGAAANGGGAGCTTAGTTGCCAGTAAAACTTGTTTGTTAAGAAATGTGAAGCCATGAAAACTATGCCCCGAGCATCATATGATATACATCAGTTCAAATAGCTCTGTGGATCGCCCACCACTCCAAGCTTAATTCAGTTCTGGAAATATGTTCCTAGCGAACCGTTTCCCAAACTTCATGATCTTGCTGTAAGGTTTATTTGTAGGTTTGGATCAACATATGTGTGTGAACAAACATTTTCATCCATAAGTGTCATAAAAAGCAAATTCCGTTCAAACATCACCGACAAACACCTTGCTGATATGTTCATTTTAGTGCATCGAAANATGTCATAAAAAGCAAATTCCGTTCAAACATCACCGACAAACACCTTGCTGATATGTTCATTTTAGTGCATCGAAAATCGCACCCAACGTTGATACATTGATAAGTGAAAAGCAGGTTCAAAAAGCTCATTAAAATTAGTTCTGTGGCTCAGAACGTTCTGCCTGTTTCTCAGAAATTGTATATAAATATGAATTATGTGTTTTCTTTCTAGGTAATGCGAGGGTATTGTTATCATTAAGGCTGTAAATTAAATTGTTTGCAATTTCTGAACATTGTATATTTTCTGTCATTGCATATATTTTCTGATTTAAACTTTGAAATGATAGTTTTGTTAAATAAACTCAGAATACATTGTAATTAAACATTATAGAAAATAACTCTCTGTTGTTACATATTAATTTACCTAAATTTCGAGCTCACGAAAAGGGTCAAAGTGAAATTTATCTATGGTTGACCTTCATATGACTTGTATCAATTTTTTGGTCGCAGCTCTAAAAAGGTTGGCCGCCCCTGGTAGTCTATTCACGGTTTCTTCACACTTTTTGAATCAAACCTTTTAAAAAATCAGCCCAAGTAGGACGTGCTTGGTTATTTCGTAAATATGTAATGTATCACAAGCGTTTTATGCTTATGTTAACGCAAGAGTACCTTATTTTTAGTTAAATTGGAATTTTACTTATATTTTGTCTATACATTATAATATTTTATTTACAATTAATACAAATAAAATAAGGGAGAAAATAGGGGTGTTGGCAATACCTAGTAATAAATTGTTTTCATGCAAAATATTATTACACTGAGTGCGCACAAATGCGGTGCGCTGTTCCTTTGGTTTAATTTTGTAGGCTTCGTAAAGCTTTGTTTGTGTGAGGCGGAGGAATAACCGTGAATTGACTTTAACCGTTAATTCTAAGTACAACCTTGTGAGATGATACGTTATGGAAAAACGGGATATTAAAGAAAATACAATAGAACCTGTGACCTAACGTGCACTCTTGAAAATTGGGAATTGACACTAGTTATTTTCAAAACGCCAGAAACTATGTGAGATCAAGCAATAAATTCGTGAGTAGTGTTAACATGATTAGATATCTGCCATCTGTGAACATTCGACTGATAATAACATCGCTCATCATTACGGAATTAGGGAGTGCCATGTCAATAACCAGCAAAATATGCGTTTCTACCCATGGGTATTTATAGATTGTTATGATTTAGTAATCACGCGTAAGTTAAAGAAACATTAAACGTTCCCTTAGTGTAACCCTCTCAGGCGGAAGGTTATCGAGAAAACATGTTATCGAGAAAACATGCAACGTGCCTACGGCACCCTTTAATCAGCGATAGCGTTTCCACCCACCCTAGAAAACGGAATGTTGTGCCACCCTCCTTGCTCGTTAGATACACTGTTATTGAACGTAGTTCTCTCTTCTCTCATTACTTAAGTATCCCTGAAGAAAAGGCCACTTTAAATAAGTTTACCACCATTCTCGACCGGNTTCTCTCTTCTCTCATTACTTAAGTATCCCTGAAGAAAAGGCCACTTTAAATAAGTTTACCACCATTCTCGACCGGCTAATCAAGTGGTACATTCTGAGTTGTGTCTTAGAGTTTTTGATAAAATGTTACAAGGATACCTCCGTCGCTGAACCTTCCTTTGGAACATAGATACACAAGCGAATTTTGAGTGAATCTCTATTGCCTACAATGGATACGTGGTTATCCAATCAAAATGCGATTTAAGTTTATCCACACCATTGCCATTAAACTTCAGAAACAACATAGATACAAAGAAGCTGTACTATGAGTCGATTACGGCAAGGAGGATCATGGAAAAAGTGTACCGGAAACAAGCGAAATTCGTTACCCCATAAATGGCAAATTGAACTAGATTTAAAACTGTGGATTCTCCTTAGCAGTTTGAACATTCAGATTCAGAAGTACATTTCGACAGCTCTAACGAAACAACACACTTAAGATGAAGTTACATAATGAAGAGCTGCTAAACATGATCAGCAACTGCAGAAAAGCTTACAGAAATAAAGTAATGGAATGTTAAAATTCTTGAATCAGCAAACAAGAAACTAGGGAGAATAGACGAAGAAAATTGTACGACGCCAGGAAACTAACTGAACAGAATGACAATTATTTTCTGGAATTTTTTCAGTGCACGTATAAATAAACCAAATATTTATCTCAGTTATCACAACTCAAAAAGCGAACGTCATATTTTTCAATAGTGCTTTACAAGAGGAGGAACATTTTGAAGCACGGAAATCAAATACACTAGCTTCTTCTCCTAATCAGTTTAGTCCAAAACGTTCACCCACTCCTATGTCTTGCATGTCTCCATCACGTGAAGATTTTAACGTACAGAAACAAGAAATAGTTTATACTTCATGAACACATCCTCAAAACGCGCGCATGGTTTGCACTCCAACCACTGTATTGGACAGGGACTTCAATCATTGTAGGGGGCCGCGGTGGTGTAGAAGATGTTATTATCCACGGAAAGTGCATCGTAATATTCTGAGCGTCGATTACGATGTAGACAAGGAAGATAATACATGGTGTCTTAAAGTAGTTAGCATCGAACAGAGTTATTTTATTTTGAGTTATATGTATAGAATTAGTCTTCACTCCCACCAAGGTGAACCGGGTCGGATTCCTGGCGGGGTCGCCCTCGGATTTTCCAATGTGGGAATCGTAATGGACGATGCCGCTGGTCGACGGGTTTCCTCGGGGATCTACCGTTTCTCCCACCCTTGCATTCCGGAGCTGTTCAATACTCACCTCACTTCCCCCTCATCGGAACTCAAGACCTTGATATTAAGATCTGCTCAAATCTCTTCACTCATTTAATAATTGTTTGAATGTTCTTAAAAAAATTGGCAAAGTAACTGGAAGGGGCGAATTTATTTTATATGTTTTGAAACCACTGCGTTTCAAGTATGTAGCATGTAATATGATAAGAGTAATAAAAGTTTAAGCGATTTGATTTTTTTTTTTGTTTTAGTTTTCCTTTACTACCTCAGTTCGTACACAATTATTTCAAAGTGTATCAATTAAGTTTTTTTAAATAAAAAATTTAATACAGTCGATTACATAAATTTTTGTTATCCTTCTGTCATACACCTACTATAGAAAAAAAATTATCAAATAGAATAAACTATCGCTAGTTGTTCGGCACCAATTCACTTCCTGTAGGTCGTACCTTTCTTCTGAATAGCCTTCTCAATTAAAATTTTGAACCAACAGACACGGAGNAAAAATTATCAAATAGAATGAACTATCGCTAGTTGTTCGGCACCAATTCACTTCCTGTAGGTCGTACCTTTCTTCTGGATAGCCTTCTCAATTAAAACAGAAACGGAGCCGTTTTATCATCGTGAAGTATATGCACGCTTCATTACTGAAATCCGAAGTTTTAATACAGCTGGGATGTATCCAGGTTACACTAAATAATTTTCTTTTGTAAAAGCGTGAGCCTAATGAAGAACTTAATGCAGACAAAAGTACACATCGCTGCCCAAACATGTGATTTTGTATCGTCTGTTCGGAAATCGTGAGCCACTGNAAAGTACACATCGCTGCCCAAACATGTGATTTTGGATCGTCTGTTCGGAAATGGTGAGCCACTGGGGGAACTTTTACAGAAGACGAAAATCATGTTACCTCATCATTTGTCTGCGTTAGGCCTCCCACGCCGAAGCGCCTCGTCTGCAGAAGTGAGAAGCTTTATGCGCATGTTGTAATGATGCAGTATTCTTAATTTTCGGGACACGTGTTTCGATTTCGTTCGTTTTTCTTGAGCTTTGCTAAGTTTAGTAACATTTTTATCGGGTTTGAAGTTTAAAGCCGTGGTGGCTCGTTTCCCGTGATAGTTAGTTTATCGGGCGGACGCTTGCTGTTACGGTTATCAGGAGTCCGGTTGTCATGTCGTTTCGAGTCGTAGTTTTCAGTTTTTGTTAAGCGTCAGCATTATTTAGAAACTTTCAGAATGCGTCAACAAGTTTTGTTGTACGAGGATATCGTTTGTCTGTATGTTGATGGCGCAATCTTAGTTCCTACAACGCAGTTTCGATAACTTGTGGAGCAGTGTCGATAACCTGTTGAGAGCGTGCGTGGCCAGGCCCTTATCTCGGGAGAGGGGGGTGAGAAGTAGCACAAAGACGCGTGTGTCTGTCGCCCTTCACTTCATTTCAAGTCAAGCAGTCACTTCAGGTAGAGCAGTGCTTCAGGTCAGTCTCCACTCAAGAATGCTCGCCTAGGCCACGTCGGGCGGGACGATAACCCCCATATCGGCAACTAGACTTTGTTATTTTATTTCTCCGCCGGTGTGGGAGGTTCACGCATTTCATATTTCCTGCGATGCAAGTTTTGATACATGAATTAATTTAAAAAAAGACTGTGGCGCTGTTCTGCACTTGTATGGTTATCAGTGAACGTTCGTACTCGGCATATTATGAACTTCGGCAGTGAACTGTGTCACTAAATGTTAAATAAACATATATAACAAATGCTCTGGAACTTGAACTTATTTCTTAATTAATCGGCGTCCATTTTACTGAGTTTCGTGTTCCACATTTGAGCTAGCAGTGGCAATGTAACATCGGCTGTAACTGCACGCCGAACGGTACAATGTATCAGGCGAGGCAGTAATAACATCGATTAAAGATATACCTAGAGTTGACTTCCCTAGGTTAAAGTTTCTGACCACTCGAGCAGGTAAGAATTTGTAGTTCGTGGTATGAACACCACGTAGCACTAGTTCATTCTCGTAGCGGCTGCGTGAGGAAGTCGGCAGCGTTGCCACTGTGACATCTACCTTCTCACTCATACTCCATCTCTGTCGCTCCCAGACAAAATTCCACAACAGTAGAACGTATTCTGAGTGTCTACTATACCCACGAAGCTGTGACAGACAATATGGCGTACACCCGAGCAATTACCTCAAGCCGTATATGTCCGTTTACAAAAATATTACGAGTTCTGTAAAACTTATGTATGTACACAATGAAACGTAATGTACGTGTAAGAAACGGGAAACGTTGCCAATTACTCACATGGCCATAATAAATCAATAAATACAACTTTATAAAATACTCGATAACTGTGGAGTAAGGTAATCCATATACATTACCACACGGACGTTCTATAGGCTGTATGTGTATCTCAGTGCTCCACCCCCATAGCTCAGGGGCAGTGGCCGACTTGTAGTCGGAGGGTCGCCAGTTCGCGTCCCAGTTCCTGCGCGGCAGATTTTCAGTTCGCATGTCCCGCGCATGTGGACTGGGAATTTGTCAACAGGTCGGTCTAACTTGAGCCCGTCAACGTCACTTTCACACACCTACAAACGACACTTACCAACGACACTCTCGCTCTGTACCACGGCTTATGTATCGGTCAATACAGTCAATCATTAATATAAAAGAAAGTAAGTTCGTGCGCGGGTCTGCGCCACATAATTGCTCTCTTCAAACTTCAAATCTCCGTCGTATAGCGAAATTTTTTAATGTGATACATTATTGCTGTTTATAACTTATGCTACTGTTAGAAAACGTTTATTTCCAGAATCACTTCGTCTAAAACGAATAATATGTAAGTAACAGCACAGTGCAATCTGTGGTTGTTTGATAATCAAATAGGTTGGTTTCTAAAGTAGATAATTTGAGATGTGTAGCGTGAGTAATTTTAACAGACACACATAAAATCCTTAAGTTTAATATTATGATAGTTTTGTTTTCTTTTGGCATTCTAACCGTAAAAGTTTTTTAAATTACGGAAAGCACAAGATTGATTATTATGCTCATTAAAGATACATATGTAAATACAGGGACGAAGTCGGGGAGGAGGGGGTGATATTTGGACATAACCCCCTCCCCCCCCCAAATGAAAATTAAATATTCAAAAATAAAATTTAAAAACAAAAATGCAGCTTTTATTTTATTTTGATATAAGAAATGTGTGATATCCCTTGAACATGAAGGATGTTTATAGCATTTCGTGGTTCCATATCTGTATATCAGCCCATTGATTATAAATAGTATTTTAACTATTAATTTGTAATATTACAGTTGTCGTATTTTGTCCAAATATATAAATATGGAATCTCCCCGCCCCCAAGTAAATCTTTGGCTAAGCCCCTGTTTAAATAATTTGGTAATATTTTAATAAGTGGCGTAAATGTCCGTCGTACATACATGTGAATACAGTACCTTGTTTTCCAAACATAGGCAGTGCCGTTACTCATATCATGTTCCACACATTAATAGCACTCGTACTTAGAAACCTAAATAAATGCAGTCTTGAGAGGAAAGAAACAATCTTCGTACTTTTGTATGCACCACAAAGCGCCTACATATAACATTTGATTGCATTTGTACACCTGTCCCCTTGCGAGTTGTTTTGCCTGCCATTTACAATTTTCTGTTAGCACTTTAGGTAACGTGTGGGTATGAACTGATGCGTTCTTTCTTCTCTTCTGCTATATAAATTTCTATGCCTTCTGTTGTGCCCATGCGTATAACAGAATGTAGCAGGAATAGGGTATTATGTAATGCCGGCTTTAACGACTCACGCGTCTCGCAGAATTTAGGCACCGGAAACTTCATAAAACCCTTTTTAAATATCGGAAGACATACTGTTTTGAAAATATGATACACTACATACTGCTGGTATCTTACTAACATATTAAAATTAAATCTGTAAAGTGGTAGGGGGATCCTAGTAAAGAGGAGAAAATACCCACGCTGAACGAATCGAAAATAAATTAGCTGTATGAATTAACACTCCTCGTTATGAAGATGATCTTACATGCTATAAAATATATTTCGTTCGTATAGCATAATCATGCAAAAAAATGAGTGGTCGTTAAAATAAAAAATTATCTATTCATTCAACAAAACATGGGGCACAGCAATCATAACTACTTTTAAGAAAAGTGTATTATAATTTTGTAAACATGCCACAAAATTAACACACAAGGATGCCCTACTGTCACAAATAATTAAAATTCTTACATATTGTTTGTAAATTCTTATAATTATCGATTTGTATGCTAGGAGATGACAAACATTCCAGAATACATTAAATAATTTTGACACAGTGAAGATATTGACCAATTATTTCTGTTCTTCTTGGCAACAACTGTACACTATGAACAGATAAATTATTTGATTCTACTGCGTTTAAACACACCCGCGTACTTTAATTTAGCGTAAGCTGCGAAGTCTGAAGTAAAGCTGGGTTTACAATAGAAAATTTAAGCCTTAAATTATGCGTTACGCCGTGTGATGGAACTTAGCAGGTCTTGTGCGTTGTTGTGATTTCCTTAGGCGTTGAAAGAAATAGTTTTTATTTTATATCTTAAGTGAATTTAGCGAAGCAACGACCACTCAGAACACAGCAGACGGTGTTGGCGTGAAACGGTTATTTACAGTAATGTAAGTATAAACAATATTAAAACGCCGTGTGTGTGTGTGCACATGTTAACGATTCTATTTTTTCACAAAAATAAGCTTCTTTGAGAGAAAAAAATCGATATTAAAGTATGATCTGCTTAAATATGGTTGTGATATACAAAGTCAGGTTAAGAACAAAGGTACTTCAACTTAACAGGCTTTCCACTTGTTTCCATTGGCTAGAATTAAGAATTTAAATATATGGGAAACTGCAAATACAGAAGACGTGTTTCCGTATGCCAGATAAGCGCCTACTGCATAATTGTTAATGCTTAATTTTATTTATTGTTAACTTAGCTTAACTAATAGCGATTGGCACCGAGTCATTGCATACAACCGATGTTTTGTCCAGATATATTTATATTTTGTAATGTAGACTGAACTAGAATATTGCCACTCTCTTTGTTATGTGTAGTTTTCATGCGTTAGTTAGTGTTAACATTACTGATAATAACTTCAGTGTCAACGTTTTTCACACTGTTATGAGTTCATGGTTTCAGTGTAAAATATAAAATGGTGTGCTGTGTTACACTTGTGTAACTGTAGATACACATAGCTGCCAACTTTTCAGACAATTACCACCAATGCATATGGTTATTGTAAACATGGATCTTACAGAGACGATAATTGTATTGTCGCTTTAAAAAAAACATCTGTTAGAGTTGAGACTTATACGTGATCATCAATGTACTTTTCCAGCAGTGTGCATAAGGTTTTCTGCTTAATGACATGCACACTCATACAGCGTTCGCATTCGTCTACGTACGTAAATGTTGTACATGTCTCTGGAAATTACATACGCAAATATGCGGGGAAACGAATGTTTGCACATCTCACGCACTTACAGGCCATAGGCTACTATTTTGAAAATAGATTTATATGTAGTTCATAATTGTTATTCCTAATATTTATTTTTCTAGAGAGTGGTATGGAGGCATTAACTTTCGAAAAAAGCTCTGAGAAAAGTTCTTAACAATGTTAAGTTTTCTTCGTGATTTGTTATAAACCGGACGTGGCAATTTATTTATAGTTAATATGCAGGGCAGTGAGAATACTGCCAATTTTTTACAAGGCAAGGTATAGATAAATGTAAAAATTATATCAAATTTCAAAAATTAATTTTTACTCGTACCATTATTTGTGTTAAAATGCAATTTACCTCTAGTTTTTACCAGTTTTAAATATAAATGATAGATAACTGCGCTTAGTGCGTCAAATACTCATTCATTCCTTTCTTGAAAAATGTCCATGACTGATAAATAGCAACACTTTCATTGTCATGCGCTTTTCAGCTACAGCTCCTAACGGGTTGATAATTTTAAATCTATTCGTCTACGTTCCAACACAGATTCAGTATTTGGTTTAGTCAAAATGATTGTTAAGAATCTTATCAGCTGTCTAGTTGTTGTAACACATGCAATTAAGTATGCCTGTCGGAATCTATCAAGAATCGAGCCGAATGGAGTATGCTTATATACATAAGTGCATTTCTAGGTTAAGAGACAGTATTGATGACACTTGAATCGACAAATTTAACGTATTGATTATTTGTACGAACAGTTACCTCTATAGTAGATCACAACCCCAAACTGTAAACACTAAGTCACATTGTAGACCTTCGTGCGTCTAACACAATTTCTCGACTAGTGAACAATCGTTTCCTATCATTTTCCTTTCACTTAAAGCGGGATGAAAACGCTACTATGATATATGTCATCAGTCATGATTAATATTAAATTTGTAATTCAAAGTGCTAACAGTACTCGTATTTTATCACGAACACCTAAACTATAGTAAACGAATATATTAGAATTAAAAACAATGACCATTATATGTTTATGACAATTTATTTTCGCAGAGGTAAATAAAACCAAATAGTAGTTGATATCGTTGCAAATTTCAGCAAATACAGAATTCTACGACAGAAACGAAACACATGACTTGGTCGCCACTAGTAAATCATGAGTTTGGGTATTCATTCACAGCGGCAACGAAAGCTGATAACTCGCATGTGACATGTTTATCTTTAGCAGAACGTGACTGAGCATGTGGGTGAACCGAGGCCAGGGTGATGACNGTAACTCGCATGTGACATGTTTATCTTTAGCAGAACGTGACTGAGCATGTGGGTGAACCGAGGCCAGGGTGATGACCTACTTTCGCCGGCTGCGGATCTGGCAACACCACACGGGTGGCGAGGTATTTTGACTGCTGCGTCGTATGCTGCCTGCTAACTCCCAGTCGAGAACATTAGCGCTGCTNACACGGGTGGCGAGGTATTTTGACTGCTGCGTCGTATGCTGCCTGCTAACTCCCAGTCGAGAACATTAGCGCTGCTCTGAATCATCCCAAGAACTAACATAAAAAACTGGTCAGACTTTTCCCTATCCCACGGCCGCTCTGATGTATATCTTTACTGAATGGCTATAAGCATGCAACGACGTGTTGAAGAGCTGCCCACTTGACAGAGTTGTGGTCGCTTCCTCAGATTTCANGAATGGCTATAAGCATGCAACGACGTGTTGAAGAGCTGCCCACTTGACAGAGTTGTGGTCGCTTCCTCAGATTTCAAAGTGCTGATAATGGAAATGAAACACATCTGGAATCACGTGCTTGTGCAACGTTTGCGGCACGCTAAGCATTCATACGGTAAACGGAGACTTTGTATTCTATCGGGGTAAAGATTCACATAATTGAACAAAAAGTCTATAAGCTATTCAAGGTAAAGTGAGGACTTTTTGAATCCCTTTCATTTGGAATANGAATGGCTATAAGCATGCAACGACGTGTTGAAGAGCTGCCCACTTGACAGAGTTGTGGTCGCTTCCTCAGATTTCAGAGCGCTGATAATGGAAATGAAACACATCTGGAATCACGTGCTTGTGCAACGTTTGCGGCACGCTAAGCATTCATACGGTAAACGGAGACTTTGTATTCTATCGGGGTAAAGATACACATAATTGAACAAAAAGTCTATAAGCTATTCAAGGTAAAGTGAGGACTTTTTGAATCCCTTTCATTTGGAATAATAGTCAATAAATATATTTTGTTGAGCCTTAGACGTTGCCTTTCGAGTTCGGTGAAATATGTATACTTTGTTTATTACTTACTTGACAATATTTATTTTAAAAAGCGGTGGAACGATAAAAAGAGACTGACAGGAGAAAAGTAATTAGGGCCTAAAAAGTGCTCACTTTACCGTGAACGGCCTATACCAACAGCGAAATGGAAGCGGACACGTGGAGCGAGTCCTAGAAAGTCAAGGGTTTCTAAATGGAAAGGCAATGGGTATTTATTCAAAACGTTTATTAGCCCTTATAGTATTTTTGTACACTACTGTGCGTTGTAACCACCAACATTTATATTCAAAGGAGTATGAATAAACGGTTTTCGTATTCCAAAACATCTCAGCTCAGCATGTGATACAAGCCCTTCTCAGATAATACAGAATTTTATTCTAGCACTTTCTTAACGTATTTATTGAAAATTTCAAGTTTAGAGATTAGTGCAAAGCTAAAATTTGAATAAGTGCAAACTGTACAGTACATTAAATAATCATGAGTTAATGTGAAGTGTGAAGAAATGACAGAACCGCACACCGCGCATGAAATACTACGGGTTAATAGTACCGACAAGCTTCACTGGGAAGTGACCTACATCGTTGACGGTTATATAAGCCAAATTGGCCGATGCACTTGTGTACAGCGACCTCGACATGTCCTTGTGCACGATGTGTTAACGTATCCGTTAGTTATGCGGCATTCGTACGGTGCCCGGCGCGACGTTATTTTGCAAGGCAATGTTGTCATTTATTTATTGTTCGCTTGCCTTCTAGCGCCATGAATTAATGTCCCATTTATCTCAGTGTTCCAACAGGGATATTGACCTAGCCTAAGCATGTGCTTCGTCGTTGAGATGAGAGAGTTGAGAGAAGTTTTGGTCGGCGTTTAATTGCGAGGTCTTGAGTACCACTGAAGGTAGAATGAGGTGGAGATGGAGTAGCGGGTCTGAACTTCCGTAGCGCAGTTGGTTGGTGAGCCGCCTGTCTGCGATACAGGACGTTCTGGGTTCGAATCCTAGGTAAGGCATGGGTGTTAGTTTAAATTAGGTCATACGTCAGTTCGTAAGCCGTCCCCCGTTAAGCCTTCAGTCATAACACCGGGGGACGTGTGGGAGGTGAGTTTTCTGACTACTACACTACCGCGGCCCCTTACTTCATCGTTTAAATTCCTGCAAGTTAGTAGCTGTTAACAAAACAAGCTCTGCTTCTCTGAGGCTGTAGTACTGGTTTCCGAAAACTCGTTATACGGAGGAAGCAACGCCAAACACATTCCCAATACTCTGTTGCGCTGGCAATGAAATAATGTTTCCCGCTTGCCTGTGCCTCGTACCAACAGAGGAAGGTATAATTAATTGGTAATTAAAGCGAGATCGCCATCGCGGATGAGAAAAATACGGCGCCGCTGTAATTTTTCTTCGCAACGATTCGGGCGACGACAGATACAGCGAAACATTACGCAATTTCGTGCGTAATTCAAAACGTTTCAAAACACCGCCGCACAGTGTGTAATTTTGGCAATCTAGGCGGAAAAAATTCGCATTTTCAACTTTCCAGATATCCTAGCCTGATTTATATATTTAAATGGTTGAATGTCCACACTACATGATAACGCAGTTCTACTCTACATACACGCACGTCTGAACCTGTACGAACTTGCACGAGTACGTCATAGCAGCGACTCCCTATCCTCAGTACAGATTGTGTGCTTCACCTGTGTACACATACGGCGATATGCAGAGCTTTATGCAGTATTAAATACAATTGCATACAGTTTACTCTGTTTTATAGTGCTAGTAGTGAGTCAAACACTTTTTTTGCCGGCGAGTAACAGCCCCTTGAAAAGGAGAGTAAAATTTGATTAACGGAAACATTATTGTGTAACTTCACGTAAGATTTTAGTTTAGAGTTTCGCCGAGTTACGCGTCGTGTTTATATAGGTTTTAAAGCTAGAAAGCTAGATAGTATAATTGGATAAAGTAAGTTGCGAATACTTGCGAACTGATGCCGTGTTATTTAATTTATAGAATTGCGCATTTCATTTCCCGGATGGCACTTTTTGAAGTATGGCTTGAAAAGCCGAAGAAATCAAAACTGGATGCATTAATTGCTCACGTTCTGGAAGAAATAGGAAAAAGTGAACATTCTGCAAGTGATTTCAAGTGCCTAAAATGTAAGTTAAAAATATTTTGTCATAAAGTTAGCATTGGGTGGGAAAAGTTGGAAGGCATCGACAGCGCTTTTTTCAATTTAATTCCTCTTGGCTCCAAGAACAGATTAGTTTTCCGTATTTCGAGGATGCTTGCCAGGCTGCCCCTCGTACGGCATGTAGTTCTGGTGCGGGACATGGTCGGTCAAATAAGCATTTCGGTGCTTGTGGCTCTAGAAGTAAATAGTTAAATGTGCAACCACTCCTGCAATCAACCAGTAAAGAGCTGTGTGCCGCTGCACATATTCAGTTAAGGAAAGGAGGCAAAAGAGATTCTGCTGCAATAGCAAAATAACTCTCTACTGCTTCTATATCTGCAGAAGAAGCACTTGCGTCAATGGTGGATACTAATTTGTCTACTCGTCAGTATTTGCGGATATGTGAACCAGCTGAAAACATGAATTGCAAATTATATCCTTCTTACCTCAGAGTTAAAGAATATAAAAAGCTATGCTATCCCCAAGGTATCATCGTAGCGGAAATATCAGCAGAAATACCACTTCATTCAAACACATACTGGCATTTGTCAAATTGAAGAGGTTAGCGAGAGAATGCATGCTTCTAAACATGCCGATTTTATCGTCATCATGAAATGGGAATGTGACGGTTCAGAACAAAATAGATACAAACAAATTTTTCTCAAGATCAACTTAGTGACGATAGCTTGTTTAGCATTTCCATAGTTCCTTTGCAGATTTATTGTGGTAAAGACGATTCCAAAAATATTATTTGGAAAAACTCTGTTCCTTCTTCCACGAAGTATTGCCGCCCTATCAAACTTATGTTTGCGAAAGAATCTGCTTATTTAGTTAATTCGGAAGTAGATAAAATAACATCTCAAATAAAAGCACTTGAACACAGCAAAATCAAAATTGGCAAAATTGACATATCTATAAAATCGAATTTGATATTCGTATGGTAGATGGCAAAGTTTGTAATGCAGTGTCGTCATGTTCGTCCACCAAGCGCGTTACTTGTGCGGCTAATGAATGATATACAAGCAATTTCGAGAAAGGCAGTAAAAACAGAAATTCCTTTCTTTCGTATATCACCCCTTCATTCGTGGATAAAGCTGTTTGAATGCATGCTCCGCATTTAATACCACCTAGATATAGAAAAATGGCAAGCAAGGGGCTCTAAAAGTAAAAAAAAGGTATTTAAAAAAAAGTAGTTCAGGAGAGGTACAGAAGTGAGTCACGACTTTAAGTTGATGTGCCTAAGCAGCAGAGTGGCAACACAAATGACGGCAACTCAGCCCGAACTTTTTTTACGAACCCCGAGAAGTCTGCAGAAATAACTGTACTGAACCTGGAGTTAATTAAACGTTTAGGGGTTATACTCGAATGTATAATTTGTGAACATCAAATTCATTCAGAGACGTTTGAAATATCCTGCAAAGAGATCCAGCAGCTGTACCTCCAAAATTACAGTTGGCATCCAATGCCTGCAAATCTCCACAACATTTTATTCCATGGGAGAGACGTAATTGAAGCACGTATCTTGCCTATCGGTCAATATTCAGAAGAAGCCCTAAAAGCGAGAGATAAGCATAATAGGCAGTAAATAGACCGTTTTACACGGACAACTTCCACAGTAGATACAAACACGGACCTGTTGAATAGATTACTTATTACATCAGACCTCTATTTAGCGAGTTAACGGAAGTATTCAGAAATAAAAAAAAAGGAAAGTTAATCACGAAATGCAACTTTTATTAGAAATGGATACGTCAATACCAGGGGAAGATTCCGCCAACTTATTCGAGCAAAACTCGTCAGATGACAAGAGTGTCTTGAGTGATAGTGATTAAGTGTTAGTGTGTTTAATTAAAAACATTGCAATTATGATAAATCACGTAGATGAAATATATTATAACTGTTTTTTAAACATTTGTACATATTTATTATTACATTTTTTACACTTTAAACATTGAAGCACAACCACAATCAGTTGGCAAAAGTGTATTGAATGACTAATTGTTCGTGTGTTAAAATATAAACATTGCAATTGTGATAGATCTCGTTGATTAAATAAATTTCAACTATTTTGTAACTTATGTACATATTTATTAATACATTTTTTTTACTCTATACATTAAAGCATAACCACAATCTTTGTGAAGCGATATTGCCAGTTACAACAACTTTGTTAGCACACCAAAAGTTTAATAAATTTTATTTTATCTAAAAATAATCAAAAATTACTTTATATATTACTTATTTTAATTAAACACGATCATACATTTTGATCCAGTCTTTTTACACATTCAATAAGAATTTTTTTCCATCTAGTTTGCGAAAATTACACACTGTGCGCCACCTGGATTGTGTCTTTGACAGCTTGCGTCTACAACAGCATTTTACTCGTAAATACAATCGATTAGAGCAGGCAGAGTTGGGGTGCAGATGGATTTTTCGTTATATAAAATCCTTTCCTCTGTGCCACCAAGTCTGGGAAACTGGAAATACCTGTTNATTTTGATCCAGTCTTTTTACACATTCAATAAGAATTTTTTTCCATCTAGTTTGCGAAAATTACACACTGTGCGCCGCCTGGATCGTGTCTTTGACAGCTTGTGTCTACAACAGCATTTTACTCGTAATTACAATCGATTAGAGCAGGCAGAGTTGCGGTGCAGATGGATTTTTCGTTATATAAAATCCTTTCCTCTGTGCCACCAAGTCTGGGAAACTGGAAATACCTGTTNGGGTGCAGATGGATTTTTCGTTATATAAAATCCTTTCCTCTGTGCCACCAAGTCTGGGAAACTGGAAATACCTGTTTGTCACTGAGGGCTCCATGATAACGGGGAATATATTTATAAGGTTTAAAATGTTCCTGTGTTGATAAAAACTATTCAGTGTGCAGTGTATTTACATATACGAAGAATAAACTTTTTATTGATGCATTCACCTACATTGTCATACTTATACGAAGTATTTGTTTACGGTTTCGAAGAACATTTACCTGAACCGTGACAAAGTAATCGAGTGGAAAATGTTTTATTTGAATATGCGCGTTGATTCAATTTTAATGTGATTTATGTATATAAAGTTCATGTGTAGGCATTCTGGTATTCGTTACCCCAGTACATATTTATTTGTACAAGAAAGTCTTGTGCTGTTAAATACGCATGCTTACTGTCATGCTGTCGCTGATATGGAAGTATGTCTTAACATGCAAGGAAGAAAACATCACAATTTATCGATATGTATTTATTTGGCTTCCTCACATCCTGCACTCAACCACACATGTTTAGTTTGATTGTCGCGGTTGAATGAATACATTCAACATCATCTTACAAAAATATCTATTTGTAAATTCTTATATTCTGAAATAAACACTGATTGATCACATATTAACACCAATACTGGTATCTAATTACGAAAATAATTTTTTTGTGGTAACATCTTACTTAAATCGTAGTGTTTCAATTGTTAACCACTTAAATATTATTTTCGGATTAATATATGTTCCAGGAGAAGATAGCAAGAAATAAAATTTTAATTTATAGCAATCTTACAGTGTTGCTTCATTTACGCACATACTTTTTAAGAGGTTCGTGGTTATTCTTGGTTCTCTTTTTATTGCAGGACATAGGCCTGTTCCATTCAAGAAAACTAGACAGTACTTTCAGGCAAACCTCATTTTTCAAGTCTACTTTTCTCTCGCGGTATCTCTTCTTACACAATTTTTAACTACCTTCTTGCATCTTTTCAATATGTAGATTCCATTCTCTCCTGCATGAAGTTATCCATTCAGTAATGTGGCCAGTCTGACAAAATTTTTTTGTTATTTATTTCTTAAACCAGAATACTTTTATTATATGATTTCTCTCAGTATGTGCATTTCTTTGACCTCCATTTGTTGTTGGGCAGACTTAGTTTCACTTCGTGTTTTCGCTACATATGAGTGAAGAGATTTGAGTGGCTCTTAACAGCGAGGTCTTGAGAGCCAATGAGGGTGATTGAGGTGAGTATGGAGCAGCACTGGAATGAAAGGGCGGGGGAAACGGGAGATTCCCGCGAAAATCCGCCGACCAGCGGTATCGTTCGGCACGTTTCCCACATGCGAAAATCCGGAAGTGACCCGGTCGGGGATTGAACCCGGTTCACCTGGGTGGGAGGCCAGCAGACTAACCGCTCAGCCACCGTGGCCCCGCTACATATGAGAATATTGGCGTTATCACATATTTTAATTAAGTACCCTGCCGTAGATATTTATTGTACCATATTCAGTAATTGAGAAAGCAGGCAATTCTGCTGCCTTTCGTAATTTTTTTCTTTATTTCATTCTTTACCAAACGTGAAATAGTTATTCCCAAATATTCTATCTCAGATGATTAGTCAGTTATGATGGTTGACCGACAACTTACACTGTACAGGTCTTTTGTGATCATACTTTTTGTCTTCTGCTTTGAAATAGTTGAATTGAGCCACCCTGTTACAAATCACGGTAAGTCCAACAAACAATTTTTTAATGACAATAGCCACATTGAAATTCTGGCAATGGGCAACAACGATCCTAAGGCTTGTAGTACAACGTCCCACATATTGGTCAAGCCTTGGTTGCATTTAGGATTCCACGCTAACAAGACTGATACATTCTTCCTCGGTAGTGAGGACTCCAGTTGGCACGAGGCAATGCCCGGCGTAGCTCTATTTTGCTTGAATCCAAAGAGTGGCGGGTCCCGAAGGACCACGCGAGAAGCCTGAGAGTCGCTTTGCTGGATAGAGGTTACGTGGAACACTTCGCCCAGCGTTTCTGGAGCTTATGCGTGGGTTGCCGCTAAGGCATGACACTGCCAGGACACTTCAAGCATGTAAACGCCTTCCTCACAATTGTAGGGAGTCCGTGACACCTCTCTCCATTTTCGCACAAATAGAGAAAACTCTTTTTTTGCTTGACAAATAAATCGAGCAGTCGCCTCATCTAGTCATCTAACAATTACACGCGAACCATGATAACCAAAGTATCAAGAGTCAAAGGATCTGACCCACTCTGAGACTCTTGTCCAAAGCTATTCGCAATGTTGCCAGGACCTTACTTTAATTTTCCACTACATACTAGTAAAAAAAACCGAAAACTATAAAAACTACTACAGTAAAAATGAATGTTGCTAAAATTAAGAAACTGCGAACAAAATTCGTATAACACATTCTGATCAATATTGATGAGGTAGTGCGTAACTTTCACATTTGGTAGTTGGTTGCAAAAGCCAGATGTCCGCAGTCACAGTTATTATGATACACTTTTATAAGCCACAACTGATATACAATGCCACAGCTGGAATGTTTCGTAACAACAGTGAAATAAGAAAACTCACATGCACAAGTACAAATGTATTGATAAATGTCAGGCAGTCGGGAAGCAAGCATAAAGCACAGTAGTGAAAACATTAAAGCCACGAAAAGAAACTACAGTGCCTTTTTACGAATGGTTCCTTATAAATCGGGTAAATGATCCCTGAAAAGTGCATCGTAATGAATGCCGCCATCTTTGGTCGGCATTTGCATTTTATTAGCGACACCGATACATTCCACCCTTTGTCCATTGTCAAGGAGAGGGTTACTCCCGCCCAGTGCCGAGTCCGTCGAATCCTTTAGCTCCATCGCAGGGCAGATATGTACTGTAAGTGCCAGAAGTCCTAGCGGCCCGCCTCCCTAGATGCTTGCGCTTGGACCAACGGCATAGCCCAGCTATGTACAAGCTGTTACAAAAACATTCGGTGCACATTAGCAACTGCGCAACTGATGATACGGAGACTAATGTTTTTAGCACTGCATCAGGCTGTGTGCGCAGCTACCTCTCCCATTTTCTGGCCGCACCAATAATCAGGTAGAGAATGTACGTACAACTTGTTCCCTAAAGTGAGTATTATTAATGGCACTTGGAAAATATGAGAGGATATATGAGAGATGAAGAAAAAAATCGCACATTGTATTAGCAGATGTAGATCATCAACCTCTGAAAAGGTAATTGTAACATTTCAGTCAGAAACGTGATAGCGGTTACTACTCTTACATTGCAGAAAATGCTACGGCCATGAATATTTGCTAAAATTACAAGACGGATCACCATGTCGAAATGTGAAATGTTCACGAAATGTCGCATTGTTGTAACAAACCTATCACGGTAATAAAATTATTCAATGTAGATAACTAGGGATTTTAAACTTAGTTTGCGTAAAATTACACTGTTCAGAATGGTTATTTGTTGTTAACGACGGATTATCAATAAAAATTAGAAAATTAACGAATGAGGTGGTATGTGGTTTTTCGCTAAACCACAACGTTTTCGAGGTTTATTCATGCATAAATTTATTAAATAAGACGCGGAATGCCTGCACATCAGCAACAAAATTTGTTTAAGACTGATGATCTTGACAGATGATATCCCCCTAAAAAAGAGCTNGAATGCCTGCACATCAGCAACAAAATTTGTTTAAGACTGATGATCTTGACAGATGATATCCCCCTAAAAAAGAGCTGGTTTTTTTATGTTATCTTTACCATTGTGTAAAAAAAAATTTTTGTGCAAAAATATTTTTGCTAATTTTTTTGTCTATTCCATTTTAGACGTTGCATAAAAGCGGCAAATGGTATAATGGAAATTTTATGCTCCTCTGTGAGAAGATAAAGTCTAGCTTATAGTCCAGAATTAACAGTACAATATTAATTTTTTGCCTATAGGTTTACAGAAATGCAATGAAAACCATAATTGCGGAAATTTCTGTTTTTCATTAAATTACTTATGACAGTGTGTATCCTGTCCTCCAGTTAAAGAGTCCAGTCTTCTAGAACTAAGCTGGAAACGCTAACGATCGAAAATGAATGTGTAACGATAATCAGAGGCAGCATTCTGATGAAAACTTCACAAACAACTGTTTTAATAGAAATTTCTAGCTATTATCATTTCAACTATNCAGAGGCAGCATTCTGATGAAAACTTCACAAACAACTGTTTTAATAGAAATTTCTAGCTATTATCATTTCAACTATAAAAGGCTTTAAACAATTTTGAAACATTATTTGAAATGTTAATGAACATTGTATATCAAAACACACACAGCGCCTTGGCGAGGTATTACTGCAAGACAAAATGTTTTTTTTTCTCTCGGCATGTGTATCTTCGGCAGGACTACTGTATGTCCGCAAAACTAGAATTTTTTCCTATTAATACTAACTTATATTTGCTTCCTGAGGTATCTATGAATGCGAACGAATTTGATTTCACATTATATAACTCGTGGGCGACATTCTATGTATATCGTCTCATCCTTGTTGCAGTAGTTCACACCAGACTTTAGTTCCATGTACGTAGTTTTACTAGTATTTTTTTAATGATTATCAATTTTGTTTTGCTTGGCGCCTAAAAAAGTGTAGCGAAGAAATAGCAGTTGTTTACCATAGCGTGACCGAAACTTTACCACCCAGGTCAACGACGTCCTCTGATGTTCAGAAGTCCTGTTAACCGTTACGCTCTCGATTTCGGTTGGTCTTAAAGTGTGAAAGGGAATGTGGTAAATGTTCGTTAGAGGGAGGGGCGGGGTAAAACCTTCAAACTATGGGGAAAATATTTTTCCTTTTTCTTTGAAGCGATATGTACCCAAGTTTTAAACATCCTGTTTTTATAGTTGTTAATACGGAAAACATGTTGATGTACTGCACTAGTTTGATAGTTTGATAATAAATGTAAAAGTTGAATAAAATATTTTGTTAAAGACGATGGCCTTTGTATGTATGACGTATATTATCAGTGTAAAAAAAAAAAAAGGTGCCCGGAAAAGGAACGTGGGAAAATTTTGTATCCCCGGGCCCGGGCAGGCACTCGGTTGTCCTCTGTGCAGTTTCACTTTAAATATACTAGAAGTTGCGGGACAGTAACAATATCATTGTTTATTGACTCTCCGTCTTTATAACGAGCAAGGCGAAACACTGGACTTGCATTCGGGAGGACCCGGGTTCGATTCCCAGTCCAATCATTCTGATTTCGGTTTCCCACAGTTTTACGAGATGACTACGAGCCACTGACACTCCGTTGTCGACAAGACTTGAAGCAGAAAAAAAAAANTTTCCCACAGTTTTACGAGATGACTACGAGCCACTGACACTCCGTTGTCGACAAGACTTGAAGCAGAAAAAAAAAAACCACCTACTTTATGCCGGTTGGCTGCCCGGAATGGGTTGAGGATGTCTTTTGTACAGCAAACCAANGAAAAAAAAAACCACCTACTTTATGCCGGTTGGCTGCCCGGAATGGGTTGAGGATGTCTTTTGTACAGCAAACCAACTTAAACAAACTTCAAAAATAAATGCATGGTTTACATGGGACTCGAACCCATACCCTAGTGATCGGAAGCTAGCGTAGTTCATCTGCAGTTCACTTATATCGCGTGGAACAGAACTGTTCCTGTAAAAGTGCCATTACTTAGAATTGTTATTATTTTTTTTATGTTAGCAGCAGCACAAGGCCAATGACAGGGCAGTAAATTATAACTGCGTAGGGAATTAAGAAGGTACGTGTCAAGGATCTCTTACTATCTTGCATCGAGAATTGAACCCACGACGTCATAAATGCTAGTCACACACACTACCACGTAACCAAACACGTTCAATAAAATTTCGCGGTGGCTCGTAATGGATACGTTTGACGCAATGCTTCACCTAAAGTTTAAAATTACGATTTGTTTGTTATACCTAGCTTTTTGTCCGCGGTTTCACTCGCGTGCACTACACGAAGTAGCTTCTGATTTCCTTTATAGGAGGGCGTCTTTGTACACTTTGTACACCTCTACTCAGGCGCTAGTGTCATCAAGTTGCTAGGTGAGCTCACCCCGGAGCAGGCCACGCAGAGCTGCTCATGGGAGACGCAGTTCTCACTCAAGTCTGTCCCGGCCACCTTTCGCGACTGTCCCTGCGCCTTATTTTAAGTCACAGAAAAAGAACCTTGAGGGGGAATCGTAGTCTCTGGAATTCGAAATGGTACTCGGATGGGATGAAGTGGTATGCGCGTTATGAAAACGTATCCCTTGCCCCTCACCCCGTGCATATTCTTTGGAGACTGTGACCTGGAATTCATCTCCATTCCAAGCCTTCGCTGTCAGCCTGGCGCTATTGCAGCGTTTTGGTGGTAACATTACTGTAGCCCCGAACTTGAGGAGAAGCATGTGTGGCAGTAGGCCAGGAGGGTTGGTGTTGTTAATGAACTCCATAGGGTTATGGACCGTACCATCCATTTTCACAACTGTGTCCACATATTTGTTCTCCGTTCGTACCCTTTCGAATAACTTACGCCAATTATTTTAAAGATTTGTCATTTTTTTATATTGGTTACGTTTCTAATTCCTCGTAACATCTTCGCTAATAACTTTTTTTATAACTATTTTTGTCGGTTCACTTCAAAACTACAGAATAAAGATTGTATAAACTAATTATTGATTTATGAGCATGCATTTTTGCGATACTACTGGAACATATTCAAGTCACGTTAAATATTATTGTAGCGAATAAAACCTCAGGTTTTTGGAAAGCAAAGTAGAAACAAACGGGATTCGGCATCGTTATAACATGTGATTTTGACAGTTCAGTTTATAGTTCTGACAGTTCTGTTTGTTGCAAGACACCAATTTAATGTTGTAACGCAAAGGTGGTTACTATGCAGCTGAAATGGGCCCTCATCGAAAATTACGAGTGAAATTAGTAACCGCTATACTGACCACGAAGTCCACAAAAAAAAAAGTTATTTAAAAATTATTGATACTACTTAGTTCTCACAACTTTTTTTCTACGACTGTAAGGGAAATAAAACTTTTTTTTTCTCAATAAGAGACAGGTTTCATTTCTATTCGTTCTCTTTTCGTTTGATAAGTTTTTACAAAAGATGTTGTTTTGAAGGTTACAGAAATGGAAACGATTTAACGCAGGTAACATATAATCGAAAACATATTCGAACCTTTTCAATTACTTAAACATGAATTTAGAAAAATTCTAAAATTAGTTTTCAGGTATTTATACAATCAACATTTTAAAGAAAAGAGCACACCGATAGCTTATCGGGTTACTGAGCTCTTTAAGAGTCTTCGAAAATATATTTTACCCTTTTTCGCCCTCCAAGATGTTGAATTACAACAAATCAAATAAGTTTTTAAATAGGCCAACATTTTGAAGCAAAGATCATAACGATAACTTGAAGGGTTACTGTGCTACATATAAGTCCTGGAAAACACATTCTATCACTTTTCATCTTATAAAGGTTGAATTTCAAAAAATCCTGAAACGGATATTTAGGTATTTGCTTACGCTACCTTTTGAAGGTAAAATCACAACGGTATCTCATCGTATTAATGATATATTGAGGAGTCCACGAAAGCACATTTGACCCTTTTTCGCCATTTTACGAGTCGAATTTCGAAAAATCTTATCTTAGTGGGTGCCATCACCCTGAGGGGGGCTCAGTTGTGCTTTTGCGCCCAGTGGTTTGGCTTTGCGTTGGTGGAGTGAGTGGGTCAGTCAGTTAGTCAGTCGGGTCACTTAATTTTATAGATAGAGGTTTGTCTGTACTATTCATTATCTCACCCATAAAGACAAAACATATTGATTCTTATAGCGTTATTTCACCTAGGAACTAAGTGCCACTACACTTTACCATTTTATTACCACAATTTGTATAATTTGTAGTGATACACCTCTGGAAGCAACTCCTTCCCAACGACATAAACTCCAGGTTATATCCTCACCCTTTGCTCACGGCGCTCAACTACTTCTGGACTCACGAGCCGCCACTGAGTTTCGCACAGTGTTGTCACTAACGTCCCAGAACACTACCGCCCTCTCGCAGTCAAGGAGCAAAGCCTAGTTCACATGTATGCCCAACACGTCAAACTGACACAGCAGGACACCAACCTCTGTCTGTTCACATGCAAGAAGTTGCACCGAGAGAAAGGTTTGTTCCAGCCAACAAAATATTGGTTTGTATGGGGCAAAAAAAATATATTTCGCTGCCCCAAAAAAATATTTTGTTGAGCAAACAAAACTTGAAAAGCAACCAAATTAATTTTGTTAATCTAACATAATACGTGCTTGAATAAACAAAATCTCTGCATTGGGCCGAAAAAATTAGACTGCCGACAAAATATAAGGTTGAATCAACTGTATATAGTTGTTTGGTCACTCATTTGATTGCCTACAAGTCGAGAGTTTGTTTGTAATTTTTGTGATAATTAATACAGTAGTGGTAATTATCAATGCATTTATTGATGCTTAATTATGGTATAAAAATGCTAATAAAACAAGTTCAAGAGGAAGCTATAAAGTAAAACTGTAAAATTTGCAATATTTATTTACGCACGTTGTCCGGAATTCGAATGGTATGTATTTAATAACGTTCTTATTTTATTAGCAGTCAGTTTAGCTGAGGTTAGTAGGACGCAATAACGGTTCGAGTCTCGGTCGTGCCTGCATTTATTTTATATTACTCTAAACTGATGGATGTACACACAACCGAACAAATCTTTAGTTGCACCAACCAAATCTTACAGTTCGGGGCTACCAAACAAGAACAACAAAATAATTTGGCTTCAACAACAAAATATTTCACTGCCTCTATACAAACAATTAATTTGGTTGCGCCAAGCAAACTTTGTTTGATTCAACAAAACATTTTTATCAGTGTCTTATTCGCAGGGGCACCTTCTTTTCGTGGGCAAAAAAAAAAAAAAAATTCAAGAGTAGCTGTACTTCAAAACACGTTAGTTCAGAACCAATTCCGTGTTTCGATAATTTCGACTTTCACGCTTCTCAGGTGTCTGCGAGAAAATCTTGGACGTTTATTTTATGTGAAAGTAAACGCAGATTCGTCCAGTTGGGTATAACATGTTTTGTCACACAGGCATACGGTCAATAGCCCAAGTAAATGTGCAAGTATCCACGTAGGGCATCGAAATATAACCTGCGCATAAATATTTTCGCCTAAAAATGGACGGCCTTAGTTAAACCATATCGTAGTGGTGTTTCGTTGGAAGCTCAGTTTACGACCAAGACTGGTTCGTTCGTTATTTTTAATACCAAGTTTGTGAAGTCAAAGTCAGATAACAAACTAGACGTTGCTGGTGTTGTTACTCCGCTTAAGTAATTTAAATGTTGTTAGAATATGCAGAGTAAAATTTTGGTTTTGTACTTTTAAAAATATTTTGTAGTTATTACTACTGATCTATTCATTTCCAAACTACATCTATTTGGCGAGTATGTTGAGTAGATTTTACATCACGATTCACGTATTTCTTTATAAGTACTTACGTTTAACCATCTCAGACTGTTATAATCCATTCATGATTACTTACAACTTTTCTGAAGCCCTTCTAAGGTTGTACTTTCTGAAAATTCCTCAGCTTCATGCAAATAATCTTAACCAAGTTTAGAAAATTACTCTAAAGAGACTACGCACCGCATTTGTGCGCACTCATTGTATTAATATTCTGCATAAGAGTTATTTCTTACTAGGTATTACCAACACAGCTATTTTCTAACTGTTTTTATTCATATTGATTATAAATGAAACATTATAATCAATAAATAACATATAAATAAAAGTTAAATGTAACCACAAATAAGTTACTTTTATGTTAATAGAAGTATTAAAAGCTTATGATACATGATATATTTAGGAAACAACCAAACACGTAATTTATGGTGAGAGTTTTCAAAGGTTCGATTGAAAAAGTGTGAAGAAACCGCGAATAGACCATATACGTTTATAATACATGAAATTATTGGTGGATACAATGCAAAACAATGGACCTCTGGAGAATATCGGCGAAGTTTGCTCTTTACGTGAGCGAGTGTCGAGGCCGCGTTAGCGTAGTGGTTAAGACTACTCGCCTCCCGCCGAGGCGAACCGGGTTCGATTCCCGGCGGGGTCACTCCCGGATTTCCGCATGTGGGAATCGTGTTGGACGATGCCACTAGTCGGCGGGTTTTCTCGGGGATCTCCCGCTTCACCGTAATTGGCTCTCAGGAGCCGCCCAAATCACTTCACTCACTTACTCTCTCGGAATGAGTTCACTGTTTCGGCGTGGCTCGTGTGGAAAGCGAGGACGAGTTCTGATTGGCTGTTCCAGCTATCCGTCTTGTCTCTTCGATATGATAGGCTAACATGTGAACCAGGCTTAAAGCTAAAGGATCCATTGCTTCCACACGGAAGTATAGTTTACTAGAGTGTAGCGTTCGCAGACACGATGATGTATACATAGTGTGCTTGTTTGCTCGCTGTCATAACACAGGGTCTGCTGTTAGCCACAGCTGGCATTTTGTTTGCGGGGAGCTCGTGTCTGTCTCCCAACACACACCAACTGCCCAGTATATAGACTGTTCGCAGTTAATTGATCACTTTCAAGGCTCTTCAAGAGCCAAATAGTTTGTTCTCGATACTGAAGAAGCTTTAGGATTTCGTGGCACGTCATCATAGTAACACACAAAAAAAATCATTAGAAAAACAACATTCGCTACGGTTTTTTCTGCTTATATATAAGAATTTTAACTTAAAATCTTTATTTTTATGTATTCCAAAAAGTTATTTTAACACGAAGTTTGATTTAGCTAAAGTGTAACAGGAGGGGTTTGTTACAATTTTTTTGAAATACGATTATTGGTTCACATGAGGTAAGAGTATAACTTTTGAATATTTTGAGTTTAAATTTTACCGAAAAAGTTGAAATTAAAATAAGGGCTAACCACGTAACAATTTTCCAAAAACATTTCCTTCGTGCCAATGTGATGATGCGGACAATTATATTTATCTTTAATTCAACGAATTAATTTGATTCAATTTTGAGTTTAATATGAAAAAATATATAAATTAAAATTCCCTATAGTTCCCTTTATTCGTTTTAGAAATGTTATATTCTACAGCTATCATACTTTTTTCAGACTATTATTTCATATCAGCATAAAAAAAAAACGTGCAGTGTTAAAACAAGTGAAAAATAATTTCGTCACTTGAATGCCTTTCAAAATACCCGTATTTTTTGTATCTTTTTACCGCGTAGGAAACAAGAAATGCCATCGACCTGGTCTCAATTTTCACGAGTCAATCACACGAAATTATGAATTTTTCAGGAACATCAAAAATTTAACTAATATGCCAGTTCTTACTCTTAGTTGCTTAAAACAAATATACAAAATAAATAATTTCAGTGTTCACAAATATAAGTTACACTTTTAATATGACGTTAATGCTTTCAGTTTTGCGTCGCAACGAACAAATTTTTCTGTTCGGAAATGTACAAGGCTCTATCACACGCCAGGCTAATAAAAATAGTTTTTGTGTTGGACGTTATCCGCAGCAGTTGGTTATGATACTACGAAGTACAGCCTGAACAATCAACGTCGTCTCCCACCAGTTAAGGAACTTCTCATATTGGACCCCGTCTGCCGCTGTGTACAATGCAGGTCAGGGGTCGGCAAGTAACTTATTGTGGAGTCCGGGTGCTTTCAAAAACTTTCATCGAGTTCTAGAAAATACGCCTGAAATGCAGCGAAGGTAATTATTTTCTCAGGAAGCAACGTGGCTTGTAAAACGCATTTTGTGTACCTCAAACAATTTTTATTCAAAACTTTTTTTGAAATATACTATTCTCACACAGCAATTTTTGTTTTTACATTTTTTAATGTTACACTAAATATGATTATAGGCTTTTACTAAGTAAAAATATGCACCTCAAATTCAAATAAATAAATTTTTCTTTAAAAATCCGCGGGATTTTCGCTCGCGTTGCTTGACGTACGAAAATAAATGCACGGACGTGTGATGACGCGAAAGCAAATTTATCTTCTGGAGAGTAATTAATTTTTCTTTAACAATATATTGAGCGAGTTACAGTAAGTGGTTTTATGTTCTGGCGGGCCATGTTTTCTGCCCGCAGATGTCCGGGTTCGAATTGCTGTCCGCCTGTTGCCGATCAATGATGTAGGTTATTAAGGGGAACCTTTCTCCACCATATTGCAGTCTTGGGTATTCTAGCTTGTTTATGTCAAAAAAAAAAAGAAGAAAATTCTGAAAATACTTCTATACTCTACTAGTTATTGACCTTGCATAGCAGTACATACGTAACGACTGAAATGAAACTCGTATTTATATCACAATATTGACTTTGCCAAATTTTGACAGCATTAATATCGTGACGTTATTATGCGTTCGTAGTTCAGTCATTATGCCTGCACTGCCGTGTAAGGCCAGTAACTAGTGAGGTATAGGGTTATAGTCTGTTCGTGTTCGCGGTTTCTTCACACTTTTCAAATCAAACCTTTGAAATATCACCCCGCGTATGACGTGCTGGGTTGTTTCATAAATATGTCATGTGTCACAAGCGTTTTGTACTTCTCTAAAGAGATGGACGTATAGTGAATTATATTTCGATGGATCGACATCTTACTAATATTTTATTTATTAATTGTAATATATTTATATTATAATCATTATATATAAGAACAGGGAGAAAATATGTGTGTTGGTAACACCTAGTAAGAAATAGTTCTTATGCGAAATATCATTACACCGAGTGCGCACGAACACGGCGCGTTGTCTTCTTTGGTGCAATTTTCCAGCCAAAAGTTAACCCGCTCGGTCACACATTAGATATTGACTGCTAGTGTTGCAGTCACGTAATTTTTTGGTATGGCCTTTTCTTGTGTTTAGCAGTTGTCTTGCAGCCAGTGAACAACGTACTGCGTGCTCGATGACATTGGCGTTAACCAATCACGTGAAAGAGATGTTGAAAACTCCACAAATCAGATGAACCACAAGGAAGACTGGGCAGTGATGTCTTGCTGTGCACAGTACCGGTCACAAGTAGGGGCAGTGACATTTCGCGAAAAGACTTCAAGACGAGATATATTTCAAAACGCTGTACGGTCGCTTACCTACTTTGATTGGCTGAATTACGCTTTACACGTGTTAACTGTCTGCACACGAATCACGTAGGAGCAGTGCCGATGTTGCCGAATTCTGAATGACCCAGTAAAATATGAAAACTGCCCTCTCAAGCAGACAGCAGCCAATGGAAATATACAAACTTATTTTGGATGCTTATAGTATGTGTAGTTATAATTTTTTTTTCGCGAAAACTTTCTTTGTTTGCATGGGACGGAGGAATATTCTGGAAGTATAACTTAAGCAGTGCTCCAGAAAAGTTGGAAGTAAGCGTGAACGGACTAAAATTCACGAATTTTCTTTTTTAAAAACATAAGTTAGCAAAACCATGAATCCAATATGACGGGGGAAAATTACCGTTAAATCGATTTCTTGTGCTACGTTCCATATAAGCATGTCATTCAGTGCATACGTAGAAATGTATGAAGTTACGGACGAGATTTTCTTTTAAATACGATTACGAAAGTGCTCAAGTAACCACGATTCAGCTATAAAAAGTATATCGCAAAGTTGTAACAAGCCTTAAAGGTATATGTGATTGGCTATTTCCATAAATGAGTCATGTTGCACACAGAAATATTGAGTATTTATAGTAATGAAATAGGAAAACAACAAAATATATTCGATATTAATACAATACGTGTATTAATTTTGTACACTAAAAATTCACAGGAAGGGGTAAAACTTGTGTAATGGACTATAGGTACCAGTTGGTGTTAGTGCTAAATGTGCATTGATAATTTTTCCTTCTATAGTAATGGCGAATCGCAAAATAACAAACATTTCATAAATTTTTATCTTTGTAGGTTGACATTTTACTTGTTTAATGTTAAATGCAAGTAAAAATAAATATTCTCTATGACATGACCTGTAGCAAACTGAGCTTAAGCGTGCTTCATTATTGAAAATATTTTAAAGCGGGTCACGCATTCGCTGGTACCTTTTATACTGTCGTACTGCGTCTTTATATACCACACTAATTGAGGTAAGACTTNCGGGTCACGCATTCGCTGGTACCTTTTATACTGTCGTACTGCGTCTTTATATACCACACTAATTGAGGTAAGACTTTAAGCCTTTCGTAAGACGTGTTCCTCAGAAATATTCACTCTCGCGCGATTCATTTCTCTCTCTGCCTGTCATCCGCCAATTTATTGCTTCTCAAACGTATCTAAAGACGTCGCCATTGAATACTGTAGTCACTCTCAGTGTGGCAGGTTGTATATACGTAGTTAACATCTGGATTAATCACATTTACGCTAAGTGAAATTCTTTTTGCTCGCTACAACGTTTTTGTTAATTTCTGTTCCAACATAAATTTAATACAGCGAGGCAAGTAATAACATAATTTTACTTTCGTATAAAATATCTGATTTACAATTTTTTTTTGCTTCAGCCGTTACTGCAGCCGTACTATTGTTGTACGTACTACACGAAATCATCATGTTCGTGACTGTGCGCTCTAGTCTTTTTTCTAAATAATAAAATTTATGGTTTCAGAGTTACGCTTAACTCTGCTGAACATTTCTAAACGTCTCATTTACGATCTCTATAATTATTTTGGAATTTTCCTTTTACAGGCTCCCGAAATAATTATGCGGTATTTTTTTCTATTAAATTTATATTTTGATTGCCATTGGATCTATCGATTTAACATGTCACAGTTACAAATTACTATTGTGAAATTAATTTTTTCACTATTATTTTCCACTTAACCATACAGTTGTTTTTTCCAACTACATTTTTTTAATGAAATGGATTCTTTTTTGTTTGACGATGCATTGTCATTTCATATTATTCAGTTATGGATTATTTAATCTTTAATTTATTTTCATCTCTGTAGATTAGATTTGTTTGTCTGGAATTAATTTTACAATTTTTAATATCTATTTGTTACAGTTATTTGTCAAACATTATTTTACAGGATACATTTAATGGTGATTACAATTCATTTATAGACTATTCACGGTGAAGTGAGCACTTTTGAAATCTCTATCATTTGTGATAATAGTCAATAAATATATTTATTTTAGCCTTAGACCTTAACTTCCGAGTACGGTGGAATATACATACTGTGTTTATTACTAACATGGCAATATTTATTTTAAAAGGTGGTTATAGGATATAATTAGACTGAAAGGGAAAAGTCTCAAAAGTGTTCACTTTACCGTGAACAGTCTTGAACTACCCAAAACGCTGCTGCTATCAAAATGTTTACCTACAAACTGACGTAACAGCTAGACTACTAATAGGATCAGTCCAGTTGTTGAGTGTTCGGAGGCTTTGCGTGAACTTTGAGTGTCGTTTGCCTCACGCAGGCTCTTCTTCCAGCATACTAAGACAAGGAATAAGCTCCGCACCCCTGGCTACAGTCGGCACTACACGCATACATGTATACTGTATAACCTCCTTGGTGAAGAGTTGCTTGGCCTAGGTGTGGTTGGGAGGGATGGAGTAAATGCTCCATCCCTCTGTCTGTCTGTATCACAACATACGACTACATCTATCGTCATGTGTGGTATCGAAGTTTGTGTTAACTATTATTACTGGCAACAAGTAACTATAAAAGGCTTCAGTTTGCATGTGACAGTCTTGCAAGTGTTCAGTCTGAACTGTCTGCACGAACGTGAAGTTGATGCTTCGATATGAAAGGGCGATGTTTGGGGAGAAGGATAAAGGCCTCGCGTTTCACATATATTTCCCGGCACTGAAATTTTTTGCAGTTTTACAAGAAAAATTTTTGGAAATCCAGTTGCCAAAAAAAATCTTGTGTAGAACTACAAAAAGTTTTCTTGTAAAATCTGCAGAACATATATTTTTAATAATACACATTATAGGCTTGTATACAACTTACATTATTAAGAAGTGGACATAATTTTTTCTTCTAGAAAACAGATGTAATGAATTAATAACAGAGAATAGGTAAAAAATTATTTCAAAATACAATTAACCAAAACAAAAACTACACTTCACCACTACGGGACTAGAACCCACGCATCTTGTGTCACTATCCTTAACCCATAACCTTGAGACCAGACTGACCTACTAATCTCTAATTTATTTTTGAAGTAACTATAGCGGTTAAATATTTACAAAATATAAGTGAAGTTATTCTGTTAAGAATAACGCATTTATTAAGTTTTAAGAGTTCTGTGTAGATGTGAAATATTAACATTAACAGGTAATGAGCAATAGCGTCAAGTATTTTTAAAACNGTTTTAAGAGTTCTGTGTAGATGTGAAATATTAACATTAACAGGTAATGAGCAATAGCGTCAAGTATTTTTAAAACTGTCGTCGTTTTATTATTATTTGGGTTGTTAACGGTGTTTTACGTTATTCAAACTTGCAAGACATATCTTTTTGCACGCAACCACACTTTAAATCACATATAGTTTTTGCTCAAACAGCTACAAACAGTTTTACATTGGTGAGTGTCCACCATTTTGCTTGAGCTCGTGGGTATGGGTTAGTATATTACAAACATTTCTTGAGGTCTGTTACAAATACGGCTCTTGAAGCTCTCAAACTAGTAATACAAACATTTGTAAAATTGCAAACAATTTCCCAGTAAAACTTGAAATCATTTTTTTTTACAGTTGCGTTTCACTTGAGTTTGTCGAGCTGTAGATGCGCATCGCACTCTCCCGGCGGGGACCGTAAATGCCGAGAGCTGTTCATCTCTCTGGAACAGCTGCCTGGCGAAGGAGTCCAAATATTACGNATGCCGAGAGCTGTTCATCTCTCTGGAACAGCTGCCTGGCGAAGGAGTCCAAATATTACGTGGGATTATTTACCGCCGCAGACTTATCGCGAGTCCGCTCGCACGCCAACAATCCGGAGTTGCTCTTTTTTTTTTATCATGTCTTTTTTCCTCGTTGTAAATAAGGTCGACTTCTGTACTGCAGCCTCCTGGGAACGTGCCTTCACAAGTTTGATATTGCGCGTAACGTTGCCTCGACCCACTGCCACAACATTTCAACATTTCAGCGTGGACGGCACCCGCTTTCCCGTGGCGTTGCGAAACCCGGCAGTAATGAGGGCGACCTTGACCGAAGTCGTTACGGCGTTATTTGCGGCTCGCGAGGTTCTGGGTCCAAATCCCAAGCTAGCAGTCGAAATATACCCTATATTAAAATTTTTAGTTTAATTTGATAAGTCAAAGTGAGGTAGGTTAATTTAGTGTCCAAGCGACCCACCCCACCTCCCCAATTTATTACAGACACAAAACGGAGCCATTAATATGCAAAAATAAACGAAGGTAAATAATGAGAAATAAACTGGTTGCTCATCCAGAAGGCGGAGACTTCGAGCCTACTCTGACTTGGCGATGAATGAAGAGCTCAAATGTGTGCATTATTTAACCTTATTTCTTTTGAAAATAATTAAGACCTCTTTTTGTTGTGTATGTGTGTGTGTGTGTGTGTGTGTGTGTGTAGTCATGAGCCCCGCCCTAAACAGTTTTGAATATATTGCACCTATTTCAACTGAAAGTGCGACGCATCTACTCAATTACCCAGAGGAAATATGTCATATTAAAATTCCAGTCAGATTTATCAACCTTAGTTGATTACATAATGGTAAATGCTGTTAATGATAAGGTGAGCACTTTTGAAATCAACCTTTGAAAAATGTCACTGTCCCTACCTGCGAATATTATAACGGGAACACTGACATGCATGAGCCCAGTAAAGTTGGTAACGACAGAGGGAAAGTAGTTCCGTGCCTTAACATTGAATTAAAAGTGTTACGTAAACGTTTGTGAATACGAAGTGATTTATTTCACTTTCTGTTTCTTCCAATGCACATAAGAGGAAAATTTATCATATTTGTAAAATATTTACTTTTATAATAGTACCACAGCCTCACTTTACCGACGCACGAATAAAGTGACAAGGCTCATGGCAATGTTAATTTTACGTGCGGGGGAAGAATACACAAGGTGCATACAAATATATCTTTAAGAGGGTTTTCGGAAGTGCTCATTTCACTGTGAACAGACTATAATAAATGAGTTACCCCTAAAATCTTTAAAACGAAATGTTGTGTGATTAAAGAACTAAACTAAAATACTTAAGGTCTGACCACACACTTGAGTCGGGCGCCAACCTTCCGGGCGACTGATGGCGCCCTCAACCACCTCACACAACACAAATAAATGCGCGTGTTCATACATTTACGACACGTGTCATGGCTGTCAGGACCATGTAAGGGTGCCGGAACCGGGATTGAAGACAGGCGTTTTGTTGACTTTTTTCCGGACCCAGCCCTGAACCAGATTAGCGCTGCAGGAAATTTCGGAGTTGCAGGACGCTACATTGTTGAGGCCAGCACCGCACACAGTGTTTCATGTTTAACCTGTCCTACGATGTTTTTTTTTTTAAAATAGTATACAACCTGATGATTTTATATGCGAATATATGAAAATTATATTTCACAGAACATTTTCTTTTATGGCTTATGTTATGTCACGGCTCGCAACACTTTCCAAGTTGTGTTTTTACGTAGATGCGTGAACGGAAGTTTGTCATGTTCTAAAGCGGTACGTTTTATTGAGTTGTTTTTATTAAAAATACTACACTGTTGAAATCTTTGCCTATATAATATAATTTTGTGCTCGATATTTGTAGTGGATAGTGAAAATAAATTTATCCAAATCGTTTATGTTTTTTTTAGTGTCAAAACTGGAAGCTCAAAATATCAGATACATAGTATCTAATATTTCACACTCGTTCATAGTAAAATTTCTAAAATGACTAATTACGATGTGATTAAAGAGTTAAACAATAATTTTGTTTATAACATATATACAGGTATTTGAAATACGAATGAAAAGTAAGACAAGGGAAAAGCTACCTCAAACAAAATGCAAGAGGTTGTTTTGATGAAATGTCGAGCCGTTGAAAGGTGCATTTATTCAAATGATTCTACAGTAACGAGACTAGCATTTTTAATGTTGACTGCGTCATTCTAGAATACTCATAAAATTTAATTTCCCCATCCATCAAATGAGGGAATAAATTAAAAACTCGCCTTCAACGGGTCTACTTTTCAAAGCACCGTGAAGTTACAGTCATTTTTAGTTACTTTCTGAAGAAAAGAAAGGCTTACGACATCACTTTATTGCTTGTGTATGCGTGAACACGGCACGGTACTCGGGCCGCACTGTCTCAGCCACTATACCTGCAACACTTCTCGTTCGGGTAGATGTGAGTGAAACCGTTTAACAAGGGGGATCTTGCGGACGATGAATGTGGTGAACTTCCCCGTTGGCTGTTGCTCCTCTAACATGCTCTGTGCTTGGAGTCTTTTGAACATGTTAAACGAATTTCACCAAACTCGATACACATACGTTACATAGCAAGGATATCCGATTTTTATAGTTTTCGACCACGCCGAGCATTTACTTTCAAAATGACAGCAAATTTAAATTTTAGGGCGATATGTTATATTTCGGGAAACAATCAATGGATTGAAATCAAATTTGTATGTTGACAGTGCATTACGTAAGCATTGGATTTAACGATTGATATTGTTGTTGGTCCGTCATATTGGAATAAAGCACACGAGAAAAGTAAGCTTTTACATTATATCTCGAAAATTACTAAGCCGATTCTCTCCAAATTTGGGAAGTAAATGATACTATGGTAGGCCATGTAAATATATACGATTTAAAACGATAAGAAACTTGCTTTCAAATGGCGACCATTCAATTATTGTAGGTTTTTTCATATTTATACAATACTGTTCCGCCAATTTTGATTGCTGAAAGTATTTATCACAGGCATCGTATATGCCAACACATAAACACTTTTGACTGCCATTTTGTAAAATAGTGGCATGCGAAGATGTGAGGTTTTTATGTCATATCTCGGGAAGCAATACACCTATTCTCGCCAAATTTTACAAACAAGTAGTACTACGGTAGATGAAATAAATGTATATGTTTTAAGTGAGACAAACAAATATTAAAAAAATGGCGTCTATATAGCTAATTTAGCTTGGTATGCTATACCGTAGAAACCATGTAATCAATACACACTTATCTGTGTATGCTGGCAGTATATATCACAACTATAAAGCGTATCTACACAAATTCTCTTTAGTATGCCATTTTGTAAGGTAGCATCAGATGAAAAAAATACAATTTTGTCATATATCTAGAAAAAANAGTGACAAGGCTCATGGCAATGTTAATTTTACGTGCGGGGGAAGAATACACAAGGTGCATACAAATATATCTTTAATAGGGTTTTCGAAAGTGCTCATTTCACTGTGAACAGACTATAATAAATGAGTTACCCCTAAAATCTTTAAAACGAAATGTTGTGTGATTAAAGAACTAAACTAAAATACTTAAGGTCTGGCCACACACTTGAGTCGGGCGCCAACCTTCCGGGCGACTGATGGCGCCCTCAACCACCTCACACAACACAAATAAATGCGCGTGTTCATGCATTTACGACACGTGTCATGGCTGTCAGGACCATGTAAGGGTGCCGGAACCGGGATTGAAGACAGGCGTTTTGTTTACTTGTTTCCGGACCCAGCCCTGAACCAGATTAGTGCTTCAGGAAATTTCGGAGTTGCAGGACGCTACATTGTTGAGGCCAGCACCGCGCACAGTGTTTCATGTTTAACCTGTCCTACGATGTTTTTTTTTTAAATAGTATACAACCTGATGATTTTATATGCGAATATATGAAAATTATATTTCACAGAACATTTTCTTTTATGGCTTATGTTATGTCACGGCTCGCAACACTTTCCAAGTTGTGTTTTTACGTAGATGCGTGAACGGAAGTTTGTCATGTTTTAAAAGCGGTACGTTTTATTGAGTTGTTTTTATTAAAAATACTACACTGTTGAAATCTTTGCCTATTAAATATAATTTTGTGCTCGATATTTGTAGTGGACAGTGAAAAGAAATTTATCCAAATAGTTTAAGTTTTTTTTAGTGTCAAAACTGGAAGCTCAAAGTACCAGATACATAGCATGTAATATATCACACGCGGTCATAGTAAAATTTTATAAAATGACTGATTACCATGTGATTAAAGAGTTAAACAATAATTTTGTTTATAACATATATACAGGTATTTGAAATACGAATGAAAAGTAAGACAAGGGAAAAGCTTACCTAAAACAAAATGCTAGAGGTTGTTTTGGTGAAATGTCGAGCCGTTGAAAGGTGCCTTTATTCAAATGATTCTCCAGTAACGAGACTAGCATTTTAAATGTTGACTGCGTCATTCTAGAATACTCATAAAATTTAATTTCCCCATCCATCACATGAGGGAATAAATTAAAAACTCGCCTTCAACTGATCTACTTTTCAAAGCACCGTGAAGTCACATTCATTTTTAGTTTACTTTCTGAAGAAAAGAAAGGCTTACATCATCACATTATTGCTTGTGTATGCGTGAACACGGCACGGTACTCGGGTCGCACTGTCTCAGCCACTATACCTGCAACACTTCTCGTTCGGGTAGATGTGAGTGAAACCGTTTGACAAGGTGGATCTTGCGGACGATGAATGTGGTGAACTTCCCCGTTGGCTGTTGCTCCTCTAGTGTGAACGTGCTCTGTGCTTGGAGTCTTTTGAACACGTTAAACGAATTTCACCAAACTCGGTACACATACGTTACATAGTAAAGATGTCCGATTTTTATATTTTTCGACCACGCCAAGCGTTTACTTTCAAAATGACGGCAAATTTAAATTTTAGGGCGATATGATATATTTCGTGAACCATTCAATTGATTAAAATCAAATTTGTATGTTGACAGTGCATTACGTAATCATTGGATTTAACGATTGATATTGTTGTTGGTCCGTCATATTGGAATAAAGCACACGAGAAAAGTAAGCTTTTACATTATATCTCGAAAATTACTAAGCCGATTCTCTCCAAATTAGGGAAGTAAATGATACAATGGTAGGCCATGTAAATATATACGTTTTAAAACGATAAGAAACTTGCTTTTAAATGACAACCATTCTATTATTGTAGGTTTTTTATATTTATACAATACCGTTCCGCAAATTTTGATTGCTGAAAGTATCTATCACAGGCATCGTATATGCCAACAAATAAACACTTTTGACTGCCATGTTGTAAGATAGTGGCATGTAAAGATGTGAGGTTTTTATGTCATATCTCGGGAAGCAATACACTTATTCTCACCAAATTTTACAAACAAGTAGTACTACGGTAGGTGAAATAAATGTATATGTTTTAAGTGGGACACACGAATATTTAAAAAATGGCGTCTATATGGCTAATTTAGCTTGGTATGCTATATCGTAGAAACCATGTAATCAATACAAACTTATCTGTGTATACTGGCAGTATATATCACAACTATAAAGTGTATATACACAAATTCTCTTTAGTCTGCCATTTTGTAAGGTAGCATCAGATGAACAAAATACAATTTTGGTCATACCTCTAGAAAAAAACAAGATTCCTACAAAATTTGGCAAACAAGTACCACTAAGGCTGGCTATGTAAATGTATACATTTTTAATAGGCCAGGCATTTATTTTCAAAATGGTGGCCATATATACATTTTAGCTTAGTATACTATAAATACATAAATATGAAACACATTTCAACTAAACTTTGTATTATGGCAGTAACTATTATAACCATTAAATTTGTCTATGCAGATCCTCATTTATCCGCCATTTTGTAGGATAGCCTCACATAAGAAATTAAAATTTTATGTCATATCTCGGGAAACAGTGAGCTGATTCCTACTAAATTTTGTGAAGAAGTTTTACTATGGTATTCTAAATTAATTTATATTTTTTATATGGACCAGACAATTATTTTCAGAATGGCGGTTGTATAAACATTCTATCTTAGTATGCTATATCTGCGAAACTATGTAACCGATTATAACTTAACTTTGTATCCTGGCAATATCGATGGCAGTTATTTAATGTGCTAATGCATAAAGTTTTCATCCTTCATTTATGAAGATTGTCACATGAAACAAATTGAGGTTTTATGCCATATCTCAAGGACAAATCAACCGATTCCCACCAAATTTTACACGCAAGTAGTGCTACAGTAGGGTATGTAAACCTACACGTTTCAAGTGTGGCAGGCGTTTTTTTTATAAATGACGTTAATATAAATTATATAGATTAGTATGTTATTTCTACAAAAAAAATCAGTAAAATTCTACTAAATTTTGAACGCTTACAATATTAATCGAAAGCATCAATTATGCGTATACATAGGTCCTTTTTTTCGGCTTTTTGTAAAATAGTTTTATGTGAGAAAATTGAACATTTTGCCGTATTTCCGGGACAATTAAACTAATTTCCACCAAATTTCGCACTTCAGTAGTGCTACAGAAAGTCATGTAAATTTACATAATTTAAGTGCAGTCAGACACTGGTTTTAAAAATGGCGGTCATATATGAATAATTTTGATAATTTTGTCATACCTATTAAATAATTTAACTAAATTAAATCAAACGTTGTATGCTGACGTATTTATTAGAAACATCGTATACGCAATATTTTTTTAGGCAATTTTTAAAGTAGCACCAAATAAGAGAATAACACTTTTATGCCATATCTCGGGAACTAATCAACTGATTTCCGCCAAATTCTTCACATAAGTAGCACTGTGGTAGGACATGATAACATGTAAACTTACGTGTTTTAAGTGGCTCAAGCACTTATTTTGAAAACGACAGCCGTGTAAATATTTTAGGTTAGTATCTACAAAACCGTAAACTGATTACATCCGAAGTTGATGCTCCGAATCCTCCCTCCGTGAGGCAGTTGATTGCGCGCTAGTTTAAGGTACGAGGTTTTCTGAGTTCGAGTCACGGGTGAGGCACGTGTGTTTTTGTAATTGTCTCACTACTGTTGAATATGTTTCTGGTTCCATCTTTAATGATAATGCTATTAACGAGAAGTCAATGCCTACGTGCCTTCTTAATTTTTTAGAAGTTTATTAATAGTTTTTAACACCCAAGTAGAGGAAAATCGGCTCAGTAACTTCTTGTTTTCAACCTTTCAGCACTTCTATACACTTCTTCGTCTTTAAGTGCTAATGTTATGAATCCTAAGTCGGTATTGCTAAAATTCGAAAGCATGCTTGTATTACATTCGATGAGAAAATGTGAACACCGCATTACGCAACGACGCCTCAATGCAGCATGGCTTGGTTGCGGCCCGGAGCAGTGTGGCACCGGCCTGCCAGTGCCGGATATGTCTGGACAATGTGTCTCCCCAAAAACGTAATGAAAGCGGCAATTAAAATAACCGAAGTAACCGTATTTTATCCCTGGATATTATAAGTGGTGGTTGAGGGACCGCGAGCCGGTAGAAACCCCAGGTAACGGAGAGGTGGTGGAAACCGCAGAGCACACAGGGCGACTATGCAGGAACATTTTTGGTTTCCTGTTGTCTTCAGCAGTTTGGAGGTGAGTCAGACCCAACTGTAAAGATAAACGTACATTTAATATAAGCCTGAAACAAACTAGGCTTACATATTGTTGCCAGTGGCTCCCTTTGTCTTCGTGACCTACTCTCCTCCTCTCCTTCGGGCCTGAGTAACGCAGTCCTCCAAGGGCATCGCCTGTGACTGCATAAGGGAAGGCAGAGATACAAACGGGCCGCAGAACACTGATACATGCCACTATAAGGCTATCGAGACTGGTGCCACTGCTGACCCTGGAACGTTGAATGACTTAGGCAGTCGTTGAGAGAACTTTCTGGTCATCGCCTCCTCCGTCTAGGCGCTACGCGAAATGCGAAGAACCTGCTGAGTCAAGCCAACTAAGCTATATAAGCCGCGGCGTGCCTCTGTATCGAGAGATTGGAGTCTTTTACGACCATTAGCGCCAGGTGTGTGGAACCATCGGAATGACGAGCGATGACGCAGTGATCAGAGAATGTAGTCTACTAGCACAGGGAGAGTAGAGTAGAGAGAGAGAGAGAGAGAGAGAGAGAGAGAGAGAGAGAGAGAGAGAGAGAGAGAGANTTAGACAGACAGATCAGCTGGACTGTGACGAAGTGGGTCTTGATGCGTGTGTGGCAGACACTGGGAGTGATGTTAATGTATGAAAGTGGACATTTTGAGAATATTTGTGTAACTAATAAGTGACCGCATCTAGTATACACACTTTGATTAGGATTTTAATTATAATAGAGATTTGCACTAAATTTTGCGATCGCTGATAGGGATATTAAGTGTTATAGAAGATACAGGTAGTCTAATGTTGTAAATAATAGCCGTGTGTATTTTATAACATTGTAAATAATTTAAGAAAATTATTTTATTTTTATCAAAATCTCCACCTCCCAAGTATTCGGGTACGCCCTAAGTAATCCACAATAATGTAATATACTTGCGCTTACTTTTTAATATTCCGTCATTTGTCGCCACATCTTGTTACTTTTGAATTTTACACGTAGTCATACTCATCTAATTCAACATATATTCAGAATTATTCAGCGGATCATCCATGAGTTGGAAAAATATTTTCACCTTATGTGGTGTTGTGATTATTTTTCTGCGTTCTTTATGCATCCTTTTATACGAAGTAGTATCCCAGGAAAGTTACCCACAGTATCTGAAGAGCTAGTAATAATTATAGTATATAGTTTTATGTAATAAAATTATGTCCTACAAATGATAAAGAACTTTCAGTTTCCATGTGCTAGGGCGGACAGACGTGAATATTGGCGTGTCTCTCCACTGATCTACGTATCTACACATGTGGTATAATTCCTAGCGTCATATAAAAAATGTGGTGTTTAAATTAATAATTACGCACATTTATTTTTTCTTTTCTTTATGAACATAATTAGCGCGGCCGAAAAACTTATGTTTCTAAAATTTCCACTGCGTCACTTGAACCCTTCATCGTCAGAAGCTTGTAATTATTTCAAAATTAAGTATTTTGAAATGGAAAATGTTTATTTTCAAGGTAGCGTACGACCTCAGTAATCTTTGTAGGTAATTAATCGTTTTATTGACTCGTTATTCGTAAAGAATCATCTCACAACGTCTATGCATGTTTGTTGTTTTCTTTATAACGTTTCGTTATCGCTGACGAACGCTAAATAATCACCAGTGGTAGTGCTGGTCAGTTGTATCGGAAGGCAGCTAAAACCGACGAGCACAGCACTGCTAGGGAGGGGACGGGTTTAATTGCGTGTGGGATTGGCCGGGCGTTGATCCGACCCAGAGGCGTGCAGTGAATGCCTGTGCGTGGAGGATTAAATTGACTGGTAATGGACGGGGNCACGATACTACGAAACACATTTCAACTAAACTTTGTATTATGGCAGTATCTATTATAACCATTAAATTTGTCTATGCAGACCCTCATTTATCCGCCATATTGCAGGATAGCCTCACATAAGAAATTAAAATGTTATGTCATATCTCGGGAAACAGTGAGCTGATTCCTACTAAATTTTGAGAAGAAGTTGTACTATGGTAGGCTAAATTAATTTATATTTTTGATGTGTACCAGACAATTATTTTCAGAATGGCGGTTGTATAAACATTCTATCTTAGCATGCTATATCTATGAAAATATGTAACCGATTATAACTTAACTTTGTATACTGGCAATATCTATGGGAGTTATTTAATGTGCTAATGCATAAGGTTTTCATCCTTCATTTATGAATATCGTCACATTAAACAAATTGAGGTTTTATGCCATATTTCAAGGACAAATCAACTGATTCCCACCAAATCTTACACGCAAGTAGTGCTACAGTAGGGTACGTAAACCTACATGTTTCAGGTGTGGCAGGCGTTTTTTTAATAAATGACGTTAATATAAATTATATAGATTAGTATGTTATTTCTATAAAAAAATTCAGTAAAATTCTACCAAATTTTGAACGCTAACAATATTTATCGAAAGCATCACTTATGCGTATACATAGGTCCTCTTTTTCCGGTTTTTTGTAAAATAGTTTTATGTGAGAAAATTGAACATTTTGCCGTATTTCCGGGACAATTTAACTAATTTCCACCAAATTTCGCACATCAGTAGTGCTACAGAAGGTCATGTAAATTTACATAATTTAAGTGCATTCAGACACTTATTTTCAAAATGGTGGTCATATATGAATAATTTTGATAAGTTTGTCATACCTATTAAATAGTTTAACCAAATTAAATCAAACGTTGTATGCTGTCGTATTTATTAGAAGCATCGTATACACAATATTTTTTTAGGCAATTTTGAAAAGTAGCACCAAATAAGAGAATAACACTTTTATGCCATATCTCGGGAACTAATAAACCTATTTCCGTCAAATTCTTCACATAAGTAGCACTACGGTAGGACATGGAAACATGTAAACTTATGTGTTTTAAGTGGCTCAAACACTTATTTTGAAAACGATAGCCCTGTATCTATTTTAGGTTAGTATCTAACAAAACAATAAACTGATTTCATCCGAAGTTGACGCTCCGAATCCTCCCTCCGTGAGGCAGTTGATTGCGCGCTAGTTTATGATACGAGGTTTTCTGAGTTCGAGTCACGGGTGAGGCACATGTGTTTTTGTAATTGTCTCACTACTGTTTCATATGTTTCTGGTTCCATCTTTAATGGTATTGCTATTAACGAGAAGTGAATGTCTACGTGCCATCTTAATTTTTTAGAACTTTATTAATAGTTTTTAACACCCAAGTAGAGGAAAATCGGCTCAGTAGCTTCTTGTTTTCAACCTTTCAGCACTTCTATACACTTCTTCGTCTTTTAGTGCTAATGTTATGAATCCTAAGTCGGTATTGCTAAAATTCGAAAGCATGCTTGTATTACATTCGATGAGAAAATGTGAATACCGCATTACGCAACGACGCCTCAATGCAGCGTGGCTTGGTTGCGGCCCTGAGAAGTGTGGCACCTGCCTGCCAGTGCCGGATATGTCTGGACAACGTGTCTCCCCAAAAACGTAATGAAAGCGGCACTTAAAATAACCGAAGTCACCGTATTTTATCCCTGGATATTATAAGTGGTGGTTGAGGGACCGCGAGCCGGTAGCAACCTCAGGTAACGGAGAGGTGGTGGAAACCGCAGGGCCATTAGGAAGGAACATTTTTGGTTTCCTGTTGTCTTCAGCAGTTTGGAGGTGAGTCAGACCCAACTGTAAAGATAAACGTGCATTTAATATAAGCCTGAAACAAACTAGGCTTACATATTGTTGCGAGTGGCTCCCTTTGTCTTCGTGACCTACTCTCCCCCTCTCCTTCGGGTGTGAGTAACGCAGTCCTCCAAGGGCATCGCCTGTAACTGGAGAAGTGAAGCCAGGGTTACAAACGGGTCGCAGAACACTGACACATGCCGCTATAAGGCTATCGAGACTGGTGCCACTGCCGACCCTGGAACGTTGAATGACTTAGGCAGTCGTTGAGAGAATTTTCTGGTCATCGCCTCCTCCGTCTAGGCGCTACGCGAAATGCGAAGAACCTTCTCAGTCAAGCCAACTAAGCTATATAAGCCGCGGCGTGCCTCTGTATCGAGAGATTGGAGTCTTTTACGACCATTAGCGCCAGGTGTGTGGAACCATCGGAATGACGAGCGATGACGCAGTGATCAGAGAATGTAGTCTACTAGCACAGGGAGAGTAGAGTAGAGAGAGAGAGAGAGAGAGAGAGAGAGAGAGAGAGAGANAGAGAGAGAGAGAGAGAGAGAGAGAGAGAGAGATCAGCTGGACTGTGACGAAGTGGGTCTTGATGCGTGTGTGGCAGACACTGGGAGTGTTGTTAATGTATGACAGTGGACATTTTGAGAATATTTGTGCAACAAATAAGTGACCGCATGTAGTATACACACTTTGATAAGGATTTTAATTATAATAGAGATTTGCACTAAATTTTGCGATCGCTGATAGGGATATTAAGTGTTATAGAAGAGACAGGTAGTCTAATGTTGTAAATAATAGCCGTGTGTATTTCATAACATTGTAAAAAATTTAAGAATATATTTTATTTTTATCAAAATCTCTACCTCCCAAGAACTCGGATACGCCCTAAGTAATCCACAATATTATAATATACTTGCGCTTACTGTTTAATATTCCGTCATTTGTCGCCACATCTTGTTACTTCTGGAATTTACACGTAGTCCTATTCCTCTGATTCAACATATATTCAGAATTATTCAGCGTATCATCCAGAAGTTGGAAAAATATTTTCACCTTATGTGGTGTGATTATTTTTCTGCGTTCTTTATGTATCCTTTTATACTAAGTAGTACCCCAGGAAAGTTACCCACAGTATCTGAAGAACTAATAATAATTGTAGTATATAGTTTGATGTAATCAAATTATGTCCTACAAATTATAAATAACTTTCAGTTTCCATGTGCTAGGGTGAACAGACGTGAATATTGGCGTGTCTCTCCACTGATCTACGTATCTACACATGTGATATAATTCCTGGCGTCATATAAAAAAAATTAGTGTTTAAATTAATAATTACACACACTTATTTTTTCTTTTCCGTATGAACAGAATTAGCGCGGTCGTATTACTTATGTTTCTAAAATTTCCACTGCGTCACTTGAACTCTTCATTGTCAGAAGCTTCTAATTATTTCAAAATCAAGTAATTTGAAATGAAAAATGTTTATTTTGAAGGTAGCGTACGACCTCAGTAATCTTTGTAGGTAATTAATCGTTTTATATTTCTTTGACTCGTTTTTCGTAAAGAATCATCTCACAACGCCTATGCATATTTGTTGTTTTCTAATAATGTTTCGCTATCGCTGACGAACGCTAAATAATCACCATTGGTAGTGCTGGTCAGTTGTATCGGAAGGCAGCTAAAACCGACGAGCACAGCACTGCGAGGGAGGGAACGGGTTTAATTGCGTGTGGGATTGGCTGGGCGTTGATCCGACCCAGAGGCGTGCAGTGAATGCCTGTGCGTGGAGGATTAAATTGACTGGTAATGGACGGGGGGAATGGAGAGAACAGCATGGTACACACGTACGCCGATCACGCTGGGCGGACAGAACCAGTGGCTTTCACACACGCCAAGAGTTAGGCCGGAAGCGTACTATGCAAGCACATTGCTACTATAAATTTTTTTAATTTTTTTTATTGAGCGTATAAATGACCTTGTGTTTAAACCAGAAGTATAATCGGTGGTCGGTTTTCAAATTGAACATAACTGAAATTCGTATTTAAGGAAATTGGACGTATCATCCATAACGTACCTGACTTTAAAAAAAAATGGTGGGAGAAAGAAACCATATTGCACATTATGGCCAATTTCAAGATATTCTCTCTCTCTCTCTCTCTCTCTCTCTCTCTCTCTCTGACCCCCCCTTAAATAAATATATTTTGTTCCAGGTTATAAAGAAAATTTGAAATCTCTTGTAGAACTTAAACCGATGGGGCTTAGTGGTTAGACTACTCGCCTCCCACCTAGGTGAGCTGGGTTCGATTCCTGACGGGTTAGCTCCCGAATTTTCGCAAGTGGGATCCGTGCTGGTTGGCGGGTTTTCTCGGGGATTTCTTGCTTCCCCCACCCTTGCTTTCCGGAGCGCTGCTCCACACTCACCTCGCTTCACCCTCATCGGCTCTCAAGACCTTGTTAAGAGCCGCCCATACCTCTCCACTCCACTCAGCCATAGCCCAGCCTCCATGTCCACCTCACTCATTTCTCTGATAGGCCTACGGGTATGGCAGCCAATTGTACTTAGCGCCAGCGTCTTCTCATCTTTGGCGTTGAACCTTCCTGAAGCCGGAAACAACTCGCAGATTACATATTCACTACGTATACAGAAATTACATATATGCTGTTCACAATAAGTTGAGCACTTCTGAAAGCCCTGCTTGAGTGTACATCGCCCAGGGATTATGTTTTCGCTTTCGAGGCACAGCGATACGGGCGACATTAACACGCGCGACCAGCGCCCCGTCGCTCCTACGTGCAAGGCGCTGAAACTGCGTGCAGTGTTACCACTATTACTCTTTCCTGTGCAAATGAGATCTGCGACAGTGGAATCTTATTACACGCGATGAAAGTCCATAGATTAAACCACGACTGTACCGTTTTATTTCTTTCCCACCTGTTAAGGAAACTGCGCAGGAAAGCTCTAAAAATGCGATTTTTAACAGTATTCACAATTTTTTATTTTAGAATAAACTTAATTTTAAAACATGAAGTTACTGATATAACTAATGAGCCTACTTTCCTCAACATGGGTGCAATTAAATTTTAAATAATTTCTTAAAAGCTGAGTTGGTTGGAAGGAACTGACTTCTCTTTGAAAGCAATAGCTTTAGAAATGAAACCAGAAATTTATGAAACAGTAGTGAGAACATTACAAATACACACATGCCCGACCTGGGACTTGAACCCAGAAAGCCTCGTACTATAAGCTAGCGTGCATTCCACTGCATTACGGAGGTCGGATTCGGAGCATCAACTTCGGATTTGATCAGTTTAATGTTTCGAATGATAGGGATTACTAACCTAAAATATTTAAACTGCCTCTATTTTGAACATGAGTGACAAAGCCACATAAATCATGTAAGTTTGCATGGCCTTACCGTAGGTCTTCTTGTTTGAAGAATTCGATGGAAGTAGGTTGTTTGATCCCCGAGATGTAACATAAAAATCTTGATTTTCTTATTTGATGCTATCGCACAAAATTGCCAGAAAAAGAGCTTTTACAACCGATGCTTCTTAAGTATGCTGTCTGTTTACAAATTTTGGTTAAATTGTTTAATATATGTCAAATTTACCTAAATTATTTATGAAGATGGCATTTTGCACATTGTTGTATGACCCGTTTAAACCATGAAAGTTTACATGGCCTTCTTTAGCATTTATGGTGCACACAATTCGGTACAAATTTATTTGAAATGTTCCAGTGTAACATTTGGTGGGAATCGGTTGATTGTTCCTTGAGATATGGCACGAATTCTTCATAATTTTCATGTGGCGATCTTCATAAATGGAGGACAAAAAAGTAATGTTGTAGCAATTTCGGTAATTGTATACTGCCAATATAGAAAGTTAAGTTGAAAAGATTACATTGTTTCATAGCTATCGCCCACAAAACTAAAAATAGCTGCCTTTCTGAAAATAAGTGCCATACCTGAAAATTTTTTAAAATTTTATTTTGGCCTACTACAGTACATTTTCGTTTGTTTCCCGTGATACGAAACAAAATAATAATTTTTTTTGGTAGTGCTATTTAATAAAATAGCAGAGAAATGAGGCTCTGCATAGACAAATTTGATTGTTGTAATAGGTACTGCCAGCATGCAAAATTAAGTTGGATTTTATTTCGTAAATAAAATGTACTGATCTAAAATATTTATATAACCACCATTTTGAAAATAAGTGCCTGGCCTACATTAAACATACCAATTTACACAACCAGCTACAGTACTATTTGTTTGAGAAATTTGGAAGGAATCTGTCTGTTTCCCGAGATATGGCAAAAAACTTTACTTTCTCGCATGGTGCTATCTTACAAAATGGCAGACAAAAGATGCTTTATGTACATAAAGATGATAGTTGTAATATATTCTGCCAGCATACAAAGTTTATTTGAAATTGATTTCATGGTTTCGCCGATACAGAATTCTAAGCTAAAAATAGCTATATGGCTGAGATTTTGAAAATAAATGTCTGGCATGCTGAAAACACACCACTTGACATCATCTGCATTAGCACTACTTGTTTACCAAATTTGATAGTAATTGATCAATTTACATAAAAACTTATTTTATTAGCATGATGCTATCTCAAAAAAAGGTGGGCAAAAGTTGCTCGGTATAAATACAGTTGATAGTTGTAATGTCTATTGCCAACATACAGTTATGTTGGAATTGATTACATAGTTTCAACAGTATGGCGTTCTAAGCTAAAATGTTTATTTGGCAGACATTTTGAAAATAAGTGTCTTGCATGCTTAAAAAATATCACTTAACATCATCTGCAACAGTACTACTTGTTTGCCATATTTGGTAGGAATCGGTTAATTATTTACCAAGTTATGACACAATTTATTTAGTTATTTGAATGGCGCTATCTTCGAAAATGGCCAACAAGTGGTTATTTGATGGTATATATGATGATTGTAATATACACTTTCGGTATAAAAAATTTGGTAGAAATTGGTTTAATGTAATGGCAGATATACCAAATAAACTTAAAACCTTTGTATGACCGCCATTTTGAAAATAAGTCGCTAATCAAGTTAATGTAAACTATTAATTTTTTCAATTGCTTTTATTTTACAAAATGGCGGACCAACAACAATATCCATCTCAAAATGTAATGCTTACACAATTCTCTACCAGCATCACAATTTGGTTTAAATCGGCTGAATGGTTCGCGGGATATGATATATCACCCAAGATTTTTAATGGTCGCCATTTTGAAAGTAAGTGCTCATAATGGTAGAAATGTGTAAAAGTAAGGTGTACTTACTAAGTATCATATGTGCACCAAGTTTGGTGAAATTCTGTTGAAACGTTCAAAAATTGAAAGGGAGGGACACAAACACGCACAGACAAAAACATGCACAGACACACACATACATACACACATACCTACACATACACACACAGATACACAAACAGGAAAATTATCTCACAAGCCTTTCTTTTCTTGGGAAAGTAGGCTAAAACTATATAGTTTCTGGTGGCGTAATTGTCCAAAATACCGTACCGCCGGGAGGGGAGATACACTGGCGCTTCTGTGCTATGTTTAATAAATACGTAATTACTGTTGTAATATGTTTTGGACTCTTCCCCTAGCCTAGTTATCGACACGTTGCTGCAGTTCGCTAAGTTTGTCCGCCCTTACTGAATCATAACAACTCGTAATACGTCGTGAAGTCTTTAGAACTATATTTTATTAATTCGCTGCCAACCAAACTAGGAGCATACAGGTTAGCGTGTACACTAGCATATAAAAAGTTATGGCTAGTCATTTTTTTTGCAAAGGTTTGTTTCAGAAATGCTTACTTTGCCGTGAACAGCCCCTACACGTATTTATAATGCACTTTGACTTGATCTGTGGCGACTGTTACTGAACATGCTTAAAAATACCGACAGTCCCGTTCGGAGAGGAGGCCGGATATGAATGAGAATTTAAATACCTAATGCGATTCGGCCTCCAAGTCAATATCACATTTTTTTTTAGAGGTCGCCCCCCCCCTCCCTTACACATATCACGGAGCTCCAGTTAATAGACATACGGCACGAATCCCAATATCATACTCATCCTTACTCTCTCTTATGGATATTTATAATACTGTGCTTGTCATCTTCGTAGATAGCAACTACTTTGGCCACTGGCACATTTTTACTGAAAACGAGTCCTGATTAAGACAGTGAAACATGAACGGAAAAATTATGAGTATCTTATATCATATAAGCTGTTCATTGTTAACTGAACATTTTTGAAAGCCGTGCTTAATATATATATTTGTTCTTATTTCGTATCCTCCCGCCATACCTAAAATTCATATTGCCATTGCGCTGATAACTTCATCCATTCGACATCTAAGTGAAACAGAGCAAGTGTTAGGAATGTTAACGTTCTACTACAATGCAAGTACCTATAGCTTACTCGTGTGTACAAAATAATAAATACCAACGTCATTTTACCATAAATTTAAACATTACAGTCGCTATAAAACGCCAGGGCTTGGGAATATTTTTATTTATTCGCTGCCAACATAACTGGCGATCCATAGCCATGGACAGTAATTTTTTTAATCGTTGATTTCAAAGGTGCTCACTCTACCGGTGAACCGTCTTTACAATGCACGATATTGCGTAACAGCGAGGATGATGATGACAGACTAAACTTTTTCCCTTAATGAACAGAATGATAAGAAGATCGTTACATAATATACGGTGAATTATGAAGGCGTGGGGCTGGCAACCTTGCTAACACGCGGGTGAAACAATCTCCACTGCAGACTGCCGTGATAGTACCCTCGACGGGTTGGGCGTACTACCACATGACAACACATCCGGTCAAAGTGCCATTGACAGGGGACATTTCCGATGTCATTTTTTAGTGTAGTAAATAACATTATTTATTAAAATTATTAATTATTAATTATTAAAATACTGCGTGTACACACAAGTACGTGCTCGCAGCTTAAAAATATTATTAGTCCTTGTTTTGTTTCGTATTAAAAACGTATCAAGTAACCAAGTGTTGTGCAAGATGGCGGGCGCGACGAGGTCGGGCTGAAGATTAGCCACACGTCAAAAAATATAAATAAAGAAAGCCTTTTGAAATACCACAAAAAGGAGTGACGTTTATCGAATAATAATAAAGGTAATGAATTCGTATAATTACAAATAAGTAACTAAAATAAATATTACGTTTGTAGTGTGAAAGCAAAGGGGGCGGGATTATGACAGCTGACTGCTTATGAGGCATGTTGGCGGCCGGCAACACAACCGGGTGCTCGGGCAGGCAAAGAAATACAAGCTGCCATCTTGGAATGGACGCAGAAGTGTTCAATTGGTTTTTACATTGTGCCACTTACAGACAGATAATTACGATGCTCGACGGGCCGCACTCACTTGTTACAAAGTCCCGGCTCACGTATACATACTTTATTTAAGCGTGAAGATGAAATAAATAAAATACATAAATTATTTTACAAGTTTTACGTTAGTGATAATTGCAGCTGATAAGTTAAATCATTCTGTTCAAAAGTAACATATTTTTTTAAAAATCCTGAGAAATTATTTTTTTTTCTCGGGTCGGTCTGACAGACCGCACGTGGCCCGTGGGCCGTTAATTGAGTAACTCCAGAGGAATAACTTAACAGACTCGTTCAAACAGTGTTTCAACCAACCACCAATTATATTTGAGTGAACATTCTTCGAAGAAATCGTCAGTATTATTTAAAAAATAATTTATCTCGCGGTAAAATTAAGTAATCGTAATTTGCAGATATATTTGACCATTTTGCCTTAGTAAATCTCTGAGGTAAAGACATATTCCGGTGAATAGAAGATCGTGTCCCGGACTCGGTAACAGGTGTGTTTGCATGGCGGCACCTTATTCTATTACGGTGAAATTAATAGCCTCGTTACCCTCGCCGCATTTGGAAACTCGGCCTGTTAATAAACACGTAGCCGGAAGGAACTGTGGGAAGGAAACCTGTTTGCGGCGAATACGGGCAGCTTCTCACGAACCGGTGGTGCTTGTCGATGATGTAGGGCCGCTGAGTGTTGTACGAGACAGCAGTCCTGACACATTTACCGTGCTGGGTGGATTTAAAAAACGATTGCGCCTGCCGTTGTATCCTGTGGTTTGGCGTCTGATGTACTCTGAAGGACAGTTCTGTGATCGACTTTATATACATATGTAGTCCATTCATGGACAATTCGAACTCTTCTGAAGCCCTGGTATAGTTCTACTTTGTGACTAATCCTCCGCCTCGATCAAGCAAAGTTTAGGTAGCTAAGTCTAGGAAATTACACCAAAGGGACAACGCGCCACATTTGTGCGCACTCAGTTTAATGATGTTTTGCATAAGAACTACTTATTATTGGGCATTGCCAACACAACGAGGGCTGTCAGGGCATAGGGCATTTATTAAGGCCCCTACAGACGATCTGACTGTGATGGCCCGACAGTCGACCTGACTAGGTCAGGTATTGAATTCAGATGATCTGATGAGCGCCTGATGTGGTCAGTATACTTTTGGTCTTGAACGGGAACGCACGTACCATGCCTCCTTTTTTATCGGTACAAAAAAAGGTTAGGATCGTGCTTGCAGCGCATAGCCTATTCCTAGGGAGAAAAGAAAATTGTGGCCAAAGAAATGGTTAATTGTTCTGATGTACTCTGAAGGACAGTTCTGTGATCGACTTTATATACATATGTAGTCCATTCATGGACAATTCGAACTTTTCTGAAGCCCTGGTAAAGTTCTACTTTGTGACTAATCCTCCGCCTCGATCAAACATAGTTTAGGTAGCTAAGTCTAGGAAATTACACCAAAGGGACAACGCGCCACATTTGTGCGCACTCAATTTAATGATGTTTTGCATAACAACTACTTCTTATTGGGCATTGCCAACACAAGGAGGGCTGTCAGGGCATAGGACATTTATTAACGCCCCTACAGACGATCTGACTGTGACGGCCCGACAGTCGACCTGAATAGGTCAGGTATTGAATTCAGATGATCTGATGAGCGCCTGATGTGGTCAGTATACTTTTGGTCTTGAACGGGAACGCACGTACCATGCCTCCTATTTTATCGGTACAAAAAAATNCACGTACCATGCCTCCTATTTTATCGGTACAAAAAAATGTTAGGATCGTGCTTGCAGCGCATAGCCTATTCCTAGGGAGAAAAGAAAATTGTGGCCAAAGAAATGGTTAATTGACAAACTACCAGGAAGTTGATCGCCATTTTATAACTACAAAGGGATTTTCAACGATGTTTTCTTTGCAGTTGTCAATATCAATTATGAATTTATGTATGTCCATTTGGGTGTAAATGGAAGCGTATCTGATGGCGAAGTTTTGAAACACACAAATGTTTATGAAAATGGAACGCCTGGGAAACTGAATTTAGCACAGTCATCATTGCTGCCTGGTGCAGATACATTACCTCCTTACGTTTTCTTCGGTGATGGGGCGTTCGCAATTAGCGAACATGCATTGAAACAATTTACCCAGAAAAATATGAAACATGAAAAGAGGATTTTTGACTATAGGTTATAACGGGGGAGAACGTGAATGATACACTGTCATCACCGTTCCGTTTAC